>JANRMT010062837.1:21006756-21087903 GCA_026402145.1 Polypterus bichir lapradei | reverse complement strand
TAGCCGCGGAGCTCAGCTCAGAGCGAAATGAGGTAAATGGGAGGGGATATGATGACATGACTCCTTCACCCGCCTTAACTGTCAATCCCCCACAAACACAGTCTCTCGGAATTTGCATAAGCACACCCCTTCACCTGCAATTTTAACTTAGTTACAAAGTGATCAAAACTCTCGTTTATATCCTGCGTTCTCTCATTAAACTTGTATCCCGCATTACCCGTGGGCATGAAAAATGCCAGCGGCAGCCTGTCTATTAACTTAATTTAAAGTTTAGGTTTATACCTTGCTTTGTTTCTGAAGTAGCTGCAATGATGAATATGGTAGTATATGTCACTCGCTCGCTTCTTATTGTTTCGCTGCCTTCTCAATTATATAATGCATGTTTTCTTCAGCGTATTTTGGAGCTCTTCCTGGTTTTCTACATAGTGCGTTGACAGTCAGTTCACGTGATTACGTGGGCGGCATGATGATGTCACACGAAACTCCGCCCCCACGGCGATCAAGCTCAACTCCATTACAGTAAATGGAGAAAAATACCTTCCAGTTATGACCATTACGCGTAGAATTTCAAAATGAAACCTGCCCAACTTTTGTAAGGAAGCTGTAAGGAATGAGCGTGCCAAATTTCAGCCTTCTACCTACACGGGAAGTTTGAGAATTAGTGATGAGTCAGTCAGTGAGTGAGTGAGTGAGTGAGTGAGTCAGTGAGGGCTTTGCCTTTTATTAGTATAGATTCCCTGATTCCAATTGTGTATTAAGGGAATTGACAAAAGAAAAATTAATTGGGAGAACTATGGATTTTAACCAGTTTATTGATTAATCTGAAACTCTTGAAAATGAGTTTATTAGTTCAATTGCTTGGGAGAGAGAGGATTGAGAATTCTGGAGAAAAAGTAACACGTCATCTGCATAAAGACTGATTTTATGTTCTATGTTCTTACACTTTATGCCTTTAATAACTGTAGTTTGCCTGATTGCTGCTGCTAGTGGTTCAATAAAAATAGCAAATTGCGAGGGGGAGAGTGGGCATCCCTGCCTGGTCCTCCTCTGAAGACAGAAGCTAGCTGATGTTTGGTCATTTGTCCTGACGCATGCTGTTGGTGAACTGTATAATATTTTTAACCAGTTTATGAAGAAGTTTCCAAAACCAAATTTATGTAAAGTTGCAAATAAGAACTTCCAGTTAACTCTGTCAAAAGCCTTTTCTGCATCGAGAGATAATATACTGGTTTCCATGTTTCTGCTGTAAGAAAAGTCTATTAAGTTAAGTAATCTACGTGAATTTGTGGATGAATGTCTCCCCTTAATGAAACCAGTTTGGTCTGGGTGTATTATGAAAGGGGTTACCTTCTTTAATCTTTTTGCAAGGGCTTTACAAATTATTTTGAGGTCAACATTAATAAGAGAAATGGGGCGATAGCTGGTAGGAAATATAGGATCTTTGCCTGGTTTTAACAGGAGACTAATGTTGGCTGAATTCATATTTGGCTGTAGTCTACCATTTTCTTCTATTTCACTCATCATTCTGAAAAATGTTGGAGCTAGAATGATCCAGAATTCTTTGTAGAACTCTGCTGGAAACCCATCTGGACCTGGAGCTTTTCTATTAGGCATGGAGTTAAGAGCTTCCTGAAGCTCATCTGATGTTAATGGCGAGTCCAGGACTGTAGCTTGGCTATCTGATAATTTAGGAAGTATTATCCTGTCTAGAAACTCATTGATCTCATTATCTGATGGGTTAATCTGTGGTGAGTACAAGGTTTTGTAAAAATCTCTGAAAGTGTTGTTTATTCTTTCAGGATCATATACTATATTCCCAGTTGAGTCTTTAACAGCAGATATGGCAGTTTTCTCTTTGTTTATTTTTAACTGGTTGGCTAAAAACTTGCCTGATTTATTACCGTGTTCAAAGTTTTCTATTCGTAGTCTTTGTGCTAAAAATTGTATTTTTTTGTCAATAATTCCGTTAAGTTCTAGTTTACTTTTACGCAATTTGTTTTGTAATTCTTCTTCTGTGGATGCCTCTAAAGACTTAATGATTTCTTCTAATTCCTGAATACGTTTGTTTTCTATTTTTTTCTTATGTGATGAGAAGGAGATTATTTTACCTCTCATCACTGCTTTCCCTGCCTCCCAGAGAACAGATGCTGATGTTCCAGGCAGGTCATTGTGTTCTAAATATAAAGCCCACTCTTTTTTATAATATTCCACAAAACCTTCGTCTCTAAGCAGTGACGTATTAAACCTCCAGTTTTTACATGATGGGATTGTTTTCTTATTTAACAGAGTTAAAGAAATTGGAGCATGATCGCTGACAACTATAGGGTGTATCTCAGTGTCTGAAATGTCAGCCAATAATGAGCTGCTGACTAGAAAATAGTTCAGACGTGAGTGAGAGTGATGAACGTGTGAGAAAAAAGTATACTCTCTACGGCTGGGATAAAAAGATCGCTATGTATCACAAAGCCCATAATCACTCATATACTGTTTGACTATATTAGTGGAATGCCAATTGCGCTGTGTCCCAGCTGTACTGAGCCTGTCTGAAGAATAATCCATCCAAAAATTAAAATCTCCTGCAAGTATAAGTGGACAGTCCAAGTGTTCGGAGAGTACAGAAAAAAAATTATGAAAGAATGCGGGGTCATCTATGTTTGGACAGTATATGCTAACAATACATAAGCTTTGATTTTGTATAGATAGTTTTAGTATTATAAATCTACCATCTGGATCTGAGACTATGTCCAATACTGTGAAATTGGTATTTTTGTGTATTAAAATAGTTACACCTCTTTGTCTAGAGTTATAGGGGGCAGAGAACAGTCTGGGAAACTCAGATGTTTTAAGTTCATCTGCAACTGTGGCAGACCTATGAGTCTCTTGTAATAAGACAACATCTGCCTGCATTCTTTTAAGCTGATCAAAAATCTTTAATCTCTTCTCTCTAGAGCCAGTTCCGTGAACATTCCAACTGACAAACCTTAGTGTACCCATAGTTATGTGTGTGAGTAGCTAATGTATGGTGCCTTCATGTGAATAAATTAAGAAAATAAATGTATAATTTAATCTGAAAAAATAAAGCAATAAATAAGTAAATAAATAAAAAAAAATAAATATGTATAATAATGCTAATAACAATAATAATATTATTAATGCTGATGATAATAATAATATTAATGCTGAAAATAATAATAATATTAATACTGAAAATAATAATAATAATAAGATGATAATAATAATAATAGTGCTAATGATAATAATAATAATGCTAATAATAATAATAGTGCTGATAATAATAGTAATAATAATAATAATAATAATAATGCTGATGATAATAATAGTGCTGATGATAATAATAATAATACTAATGCTGATAATAATCAGACAATAATAATAATAATAATAATAATAATAATAATAATAATAGTAATAATAATAAGACAGAACCAAGAGTGTTTGTGGTTGTATGATAAAATGTAATAATTATAATCCAGTGTTTGTATGCGTGTGTTGTGTGTGTGCTGACGCAGTGTAGGAAAGTTGTGTGATTGTGTCATGTGGATGTAAAGTTCCAGAAGCAGTTAAAAGAAGGAAAGGAAAGAGTGATAAAGGTTAAAAAAAGAAGTAAAAAGAAAAGGTGCTAGAGGTGTGGGGTGGTGAGAGAACAGGTGATCCCATCATCTAAACACGGATATAGCAGCTTTTTATCCTGACATGCTCATACCCAGTGAATCCCGAGAAGAATAATAAACTTGTGACCTGATGTTGGGCTAATAAAGCCAGTCTGTCACTCCTCACTCCTTGTACAGCCTGTTGTTGACGTAGAGCTTGTCCACAGAAATGACAGCGCGGCTCCCTTCTTGGATAAATTTTTTACGCAGTGGGAACAGAACTCTGCGGCATCCAAAATTTCTTTAGGAAATTGATCATTCACGCTGAAATCTTTTCCTTTGAGCTCCTTCCCGCGGCTCTTAACAAAATCCTTTTGTTTAAAATGCTCAAATTTGGCCACGATGGGACGAGATCTTCTGCTGTCTGCTCTCTTGGCGCCAAGGCGATGAACCTGGTGAAAGGTGATGTTTTTTACCGTTTCTTCGGGTATCTTCATGTGGGTCTGGAGAAAGTTCTTGATTGTATGTTCGCAATCCTCCGGTTGTCCTCCCATCTGCTCCAGCAGGCCTGCGAACACCAGATTGTCTCTCATGCTGCGGGCCTGAAGATCCAAAACCGTCTCCTTCAGGGTCTTGTTGTCCTGGGAGATCCGTGTCATTCCCTCTGTCAGGGAAGACACAGTCTCCCGCAGAGACGCGTTTTCAGCAGCAAGCCGCTCCACCTGATCCTGGCTGAATTCCAGAGACTGTCGGAGGTTCTGGAACTCCTGGTGTAGAACCTCGAGCAGGTGGAGTCGTCCCTCAAATCCCAAAAGGCTCTTGGGACTTGGAGTCCACAGGGGGACGGCTGGCTACTACAAGCCGGCTGAGATCTGCCTTTTCCTTCGCGACTGCAGACCCTTCAGCCACAACCCGTCCCTCCTTTACGGTTACAGCTTGTTTCGGTGTCGCTTCGCTTGCCTTCCCCTCCCCTTCCAGGAGGCTCGGACCCATAAGGTGACGACTGGACTCGTCGGAGGACTCCGGGTTACCTTTTCTATCCCGGCATGCACCGCGGGTGCCCTGTCTGTTGTCCTCGTTCGCGGCTGTCTCTAGCCGTCTCGCGTCGCGAGTTGCCTTCTGGGAGCCGCGGCCATTTTGCTGAAGCATGAGGCCGTCATCCGAGACGCCGCTGCGATTCTCTCGGCGGACGTCTGCAAAACAGGATAAAAACAAATTGGAAACGTCGGGCGTTTTACCTCCAGCTGCCTTCGTAGCGGATGGCGGCACCCCCGGACTGTCTAGGGGGTCCGAAGCGCTCGACAGCTGTCCGTGTCCCGAGTTCTTCGCTACCCGGGCTTGTTCAGCCCGAATTAGCGCTCTGTCTTCCTCACTCCCGGTCAGGTAGGTCCAGGTCCTCTCGGCGTCCGTCAGGCCCAGCAGCCAGCTGGGACTGACCTTCTTTTTCCCGGTCTTTTTGCCCATGGTCCTGCAGAACGGGGTGGCGCGCACTGTTGCGACTTTTTTTGGTAGCGGGTGGTGGTTGCACCTCCGTGAAGTGATGAGGGTCTTCCCTAGGGTTGTCTGCCCACACAATATTTATTTTTGATGCAGGTCCCCTGCCAACAGAAGGCCAGATAATCCTGCCGACTAAGCCAGTGTGGCAGTAGGGGGCGCTAGTGCTCCCTTGAACCCTCAGGTATGACTCCAGACACCAGGTAAAAGTCCAATACTTTTTATTTTGTTCTTCAGTGCACCAAGCACCCTCCACACTACTCATACAAACAATCACTAATTCCAACACAATAAACCACTCCTCCTCGCCCAGACACTTTGCTCCTCTCCCACCCAGCATAGCTCAGTGTCTGGACTGAGGCACCGTACTTTTATAGCCCCTGACCCGGAGGTGTTTCTGTCCCATCAATCCATAGTTCCTAATTCCTTCCGGGTCAGGGCAACCAGTCCTTTTATTCAACCCGGGAGCACAGTCGTCCTTCCTGTCACATGACCGTGACGTACTCCCGGGTTATAGGGCACAAAAGAGCCCATAAGCCCCCCCACAGCGACTCCTGGTGGTCCCCAAGGTATCCAGCAGGGCTGTGTATAAATACTACAAAGTCCATGAGGCCCTGCTGGACCTTGGGGCACTATCCTGCTGTCGGGAGGGCTCCTCCTGGCGGCCTGGGGGTGAGGACCGGCATGAGAAGCCGGCAGTCCTCCACAACTTGACACAACATGTTGATTTTCCCACCCACTCTGGTGGTCATATATTGGATCTGATCTGTACATCTGGACTATCTGTTGCCAACACTTATAGCACTGATTTGGGACTCTCTGACCATAAAGCAGTACTTTTCACTGTTTTATTACCTCTCCCTCCTCTTACCTGTAAACGACAAATTTCTTACAGAAACCATAAAAATATCTGTCCCCTCTAACCTTTCTGGACCCATTTCTGATCTTTTACTGTCCACCTATTCCATCAACACTAGATAGTCTTGTTGACCGCTATAACATAGCCCTTCATTCAGCATTGGATAAAACAGCTCTTTTAAAACATAAGGAGGTTTCCTTTAAGCGTTCAGCTCCTTGGTATAATTCAGAATTCGATCTATGAAAGCAGCTGGCCGTTGTCTTGAGAAAATGTCACGAATGTTTCTTAAACTCTGTGAAGTGCCTTTAGTATGGGAAAGGCGCTATATAAATAAAATGTATTATTATTATTATTATTATTATTATTATTATTATTATTAATTACTAGTAGGAGTACCCAGCGTTTTCTGGGAATCTATAACCGGTGAATTTCCCAAATGAAAGAGCAGAACATAGAAACAGAACAAACATTTTGACATTTTATTGTAAGTTCCTCCACTCTGGATTCTGTGTCCTGTGGTGTTTCAGACGCACTTGAAATAGACTTTGTTGTGGCATCTGAAGTGGACCTTCCAATTCTACGTCTTTTTTTCTTAGGCATGGGTATATTAGCGAAAAGCAGGACAATTATAATGTGTTACATGGTATTACGTATGGAATAAGCACCACAGTGAGATGAATTTACGTTATTTACAATACGTTGGAATGTGAACAAATAAGTCAGAAAGAGCAACACTGAAATTGTTCTGTTAGTTTAAAAGCGAGCAAATAGCACCACAAATACAGAAAGCCAGTGAGAAAGATTAGCACTAAAACCGTACTGGGAAAAATGGCGGGGAGGGGTGCTCTGTTTGCAAGGAGTGTCTGTGTTGAACCGTGATGCCATCTAACTGACGTTGGTGATGGTAACTACAGAGAGAAGTGACATACAATCGGTGCTGCATTTGGGGAAAATGGTGGGGAAGGATGCTGTCTTTTTAAGGCAAGTCTCTGTTCAACCATGCTTGCATATAATGGTTGTTGGCGAATGAAATACAGCACTATCAGTGCGTGTGGGAGTGTGACGTGCGGAAACGCGGGTGTGTCAGCCGGTCACGTGCACTGGGTCGTTCACGTTTTACATCCATACGGCAGGTCCTCTTCACCTGATCAAAGCAGTCGGCCTTCTTATACTTGGACACTTCCACCATCTCTTGGCAATTTAAAGAAACATGGGTAAAGAGCGACGCACAGAGACCAAAGCTGCCGCTAGATGGTGCTGCGGTGAACATCTGTTGCAATGTGCGGCCATCTTTTTGATGATAAGTACGATAAGGACGTGTGCTGAACATTGTGTCGGTGAAAAGGTGCCCTGCGGTTCACCACGAACATTTTTCCGAACCAAACATACCCCATGACCTTCTCCTGGTCATAAAGGAGCCCCATCCCCAGTTTAGTGCCGATCGGACACCTGGTACAGATTTGTATGGCGGACAAATAAACATAAACACATACATACATCGACTCTGCTTAATATATTAGAGATGTACATTTATAAGATTAATTAATTAATTTGTTTAATCAATTCCCAGCCCTAATATATATATATATATATTTATGAATACAGTTGTACCTTGAGATACGAGTGCCCCAACGTACGAGATTTTTGAGATACGAGCCGTCACTAGGCTGACTTTTTGCCTTGAGTTACAAGCCAAAATTCGAAATACGAGCCATCAAAGAGCTTGTTGCCACACATTCCGAGGAACTGACGATGGAGGAGTTGACGGAACTACAGACGCAGCAGCAACATACAGAGGTTCTACAGGAGATCAATATCGCAAGTAATACTCTTCAAGTAAGTTAAAAGAAGTGTTGGCAATGTGGGAAAAAGTTTCGGACTTTATTGAAAAGAAACACCCTAAAAAAATTGCAAGTGGTCGTGCAGCGGTGCTATTTAATGACACTTGCCAAACACTTGACTTTATTGAAAAGAAACACCCTGAAAAAGATGCAACTGGTTGTGCAGCGGCGCTATTTAATGACACTTGCCTAACTCATTTCAGAAACATTCTAAAGAGGAAGAAGAAACAAAGCTCCTTGGACAGGTTTCTATTGAAACGCCCTGCGAATGAAAGTGTCGAAAGCGTGGCAAAAAAGAAAAAAACTAGTGAAGAAGAAAATTGAGTTAAGCAAAAGTGAAGTGAAAGAAAAAACATTAGAATAGGATAATCGACTCTGCCAACATCTGTTTATTTCTTTAGATTCTCTTTTTATGTATTAAGTATTATTTTGTTTGTATACAATATTTATTCATTATAAATACCGTATATACTCGAATATAAGCCGAGTTTTTCAGCACCCAAAATATGCTGAAAAATGTCATCTTCGGCTTATATTCGAGTCAGGTCCCGCTGCCCCCGCCAACCCGCACATGTTCAGTCTCTCCCTGTGCATTCCCTGTGCAGCGAGAGAGAGAGAGAGACACACACACACGAGATAGAGAGGGCTGGCCGCATAAGGCCGAGAAGGCAGTTACAGAATGACTTGTTTTTAAAGAGACAGATTCGAGCATTGTTTTAACCTCGTTGTATTTAATGAAGACTTTTTTCTATTGGATTTTAACCTCCACTTCACTTCTGTTTACAGCGATCGGTTCATAGCGTGCATTGCTGCAATGTTACTTTACTTGGTAGTTTACTAAATTACAGATTTTTTCAAATGTTCATTTTTTTCCTTATTATTTTTCCTCATTAAGAAAAGGTGTTTTTAGTGAACGGTTCATACAGCTATAGCGCGAACTCTGACAGTGTTAGTTTTCTATGTTGTGCAAGGTTTTCTCAGTGTTATTCAATATTTTTACATTTAGCTTACTATTACGCTGTGTATTCTATGGTGTTATTAACTATATTTGTGCTTAAAAGTCTTTTAAAAAAATATATTTACATACAGTTCGTACGGTCTGGAACTGATTAATTGTATTTACATACAATCCTATGTGGGAAATGACTTCGGGTCACGACCAGAGTTTTGAAACGAATTACGGTCGTGACCCGAGGTTCCACTGTACCTGGTTTGGTCTGCGGGCGGTAGAAGAACTGCTGCGGGCTCTGTGTGGTGCTGTGCAGCCTCTGTGAGACTCATTCCGGGCTGTGTGCTCAATTAATGTATGGTCATTTTATTGGTATTTATTTTGATTATTGAAACTTACCAGTAGCTGCTGCATTTCCCACCCTAGGCTTATACTCAGTCAATAAGTTTTTCTAGGTAAAATTAGGTACTTCGGCTTATATTCGGGTCGGCTTATACTCGAGTATATACGGTACATTTTTATGTTCAAAACATTTAACAAAAAATTGGGGTGGTTTTTTGGGGGCTGGCACAAATTAATCTCGTAAACCCGGCCCACCTTAAATACTTTCACACCTCTCCATCAGCTTCTTTTGTCATGTAAATGAATATCAAGACAAGCAGCAAGCAGCCTACAATTCCATCCACCCACCACTGCAGAATGGGCACAAAGTTATCCCAGCTCAAGCCTTGATTATCTGGGAGTCAGGTACCTAGAGCTGTCTACGGAAATAATAGATCGTTATTTGGAACACATGCATTTCATGTGTGTTCTGTTCTATAATAATCTATGTAAACACATTGTTAAAACAGAAACGTTTTTCATATTTTAGTAATAAATGACAAAATGTAGACATAAATGGTATAACGTGTGAAGCCTGAAGTCCAAAGATCAAAAAAACACTTTCACAAAAGGTACAAGGATGATTCAACAGCTTCTGTGGCGTTGCGGTAAGAATTGTTGATTTGTAATCAAAAGTACCCTGGTTTGATACTGACTGCCTTGTATATTTACTGTTTTGAGTAGGGAGACTTTACTAAACATATTTTCTGGCCTACTTTCCTCTCAATTTTCATCTTCTGATTGGATTTTTTGTGAACCTCCATCTTTGTTTTATTCATCTCCTGACTTCTTCACCTGGACACCGGTGTTTACCTGTATCAGTGAGCTGAATGCCCTCGGAGATCCAAATGCACCTGCCGCCGTTGTGGGAAAAGAGCCGGAATTGCTGTTAAACAACGCCGACTCAAGTCCCAGAGCTTTGTTTCCCGATGCCTGCGAGTTGTCTATGACCCATCTTCTCCTGCTCAGGAATCCATCACTGATTCATGGGTACTGGATACCGGATTTAATTTCTCCATTTCAAGACAGCATCACTTTTCCCCGGTGTGCAATCAGGCAGTAAACGCTGCAAATCTTTGCACACTCACCCGTGCTCATCCTGCAACGAGCTCTTCTACTTCTATCAAGGCTGCTCTCCTGAACATGAGATCAGTGTCTAATAAAACTTTTATTCTGCAAGACTTTATTACATCAAATAATCTGGATTTCTTCTTCATCACTGAGACTTGGATTTTAAATGGTGACTATTCATGTTTTACTGACTTGGTTCCTTCAGGTTATTCATTTTTAAACTCTCCTCGTTTGACTCGTCGTTTTGGGGGTGGGGGTGGGGGGCATTGACACTGTTTTTAAAAGTATGTTCTTGTGTCGGAGCCTTACGTGGGGTTCGTTTAGCACCTTTGAACTTCAACTTTTCGAAGTGTGCAGCTCCCCTTCTTTGTTGTTTGCCGTGGTTTATAGACCTCCTGTAATTAATGATACTTTAATTTCTGAATTCTCTGATCTCCTGGCTGATATCACCCTCTCCCATGACAAAATATTTATTGTTGGTGATTTCAACATTCACGTTTGTTGTCAATCGAAACCTTTGGTCAAAGACTTTTTATCACTATTGGACTCATTTGATTTTATACAGCATATTAATACGCCAACTCACTCTCTCGGTCACACCCTTGATCTCTTTCTTACTCGTGATATTTCAGTGAATAGTATTGATTTATGTGATGTTTCTTTCACTGATCACTTTTCTGTAATGATGGATCTGCATATTACTGATGATCTCCCGACTAATAGCCGTCCACCACGCTGCTCGCGCTTTTTAAATTCTTCCATTATATCTGATTTTAAAACCATTTTCTCTAGTCTTTATATGCATGACCAAAATAATGATATCGATGATTCTGTCGTAACATTTAATTCCTCATGTAAAACAGTTTTAGACGCAATTGCTCCGCCCATGATACGCTGTAATAAGGTAAGACCTGCTCCCTGGCTAAATGAAGCTACGCGATCGCTGCGCCGTGCCTGTCGAACTGCTGAACGGCGTTGGAAAAAAGATGGACTGACTATCTCTAAACAGATTTTCAGGACTTCTCTTTTCAATTTCCAGGCTGAAGTTAAGAAATCGAAACATGACTTCTTTGCCGATTTAGTATCCCGCCATTCAAACAATCCTAGGGTTTTATTTAATTCAATTAATGCGGCCATTCACCCTCATTCTAGAATGGGATTAAATAGCACTGTTCATTCATGTGAGCAGTTTCTATCATTCTTTGTCAGCAAAACTAATACTATCCACCGTGGCATTGTTCAAACTGGTTATGAACTTCCTACTGTTAATCATGACATTGTTCTAGATTCCTTTGATCAGGTCTCACTTTCAATGCTAAAAAGAACTATTGACACCCTTAAACCAGCTTCCAGCCCCCTCGATATTGTACCACCACGTCTCTTAGTGGAAGCCTTTGATGTGTTGGGCCCATCCTTACTAGCCATTATAAATGATTCTATTAGTTCGGGGGTTGTGCCCTCATTTTTAAACATGCTGCAGTCCGTCCCCATCTAAAAAAGGCAGGATTAGATCCTGGAGTTTTAACCAACTTTCATCCAATTTCCCAGCTGCCATTTCTGGCTAAAATTCTAGAAAAAAATATTTATAATCAATTGGTCAATCATCTTAACTCCAATAATTTATTTGAGATCTACCAATCTGATTTTAGGCATTATCATAGTGTTGAAACGGCACTCCTGAAAGTGTTCAACGACATCTCTCCTATTACTGACTCAGGTGATGCGGCAGTCCTTGTCCTCCTTGACCTGTCCGCTGCCTTTAACACCATTGACCATGACATACTGTATTGCTGATGCGACTTGAACATCTTGTTGGGCTTAAAGGGACTGCTCTTAATTGGTTCAGGTCATATTTAACTGGTAGGCACTTTTCAGTGACTTTAAATTCCTCTTTTTCATCTACTACTCCTCTCAAATATGGTGTTCCTCAGGGATCCATTTTGGGTCCTATTTTATTCTCTATATACCTTCACCCTATTGGAGTGATTTTTAGGAAATTTAACATTTCTTTTCACTGCTATGCTGATGATACTCAGGTTTATATTCCCGTCTGCAACTCTGCAACAAATCAACTCCATAACTGTCTGTCTGAAGTAAGATCCTGGATGGCTAATAATTTTCTTGATCTGAATCAAAATAAAACAGAGGTGCTTATAGTGGGTCCACCAGCTAAAGCCCAAATTGGTCTTGAACTTCTCGGCTCTTTCTCTGTCTTTTTCAAACTTCAAGTCCGCAATCTTGGTGTTACCTTTGATAGTAACCTCTCTTTTGAGAAACAAGTAAATTCTGTAGTCAAGAGTTGCTTTTTCCAACTTCGTCTATTAGGTAAGATCAAGCCTTTTTTATCTTTTAAAGATCTTGAGAGAGCTATTTATGCTTTTATTTTTTCTCGCCTCGATTATTGCAATTCGCTGTATTCTGGGATTAACAAATCTCTGATACACAGGTTACAGCTGGTCCAAAATGCTGCCGCTCGCTTTCTGGTTGGGGCAAGGAAGTATGACTCTGTTTCTCCTATTTTAGCTTCTTTACACTGGCTGCCTGTCAGTTTTCGAATTGATTTTAAAATCTTGCTGCTAGTTTTTAAATCTTTACATGGGCTTGCTCCTGCCAATTTATCTGAACTGTGTGTTTTACACCAGCCATCCAGAGTGCTTAGATCTTCTGGTCAGTTGTCTCTTGTTGTCCCTCGTACCAAATGTAAAACCAAGGGGGACAGGGCCTTTGCAGCTGCTGCCCCTCGCTTGTGGAACTCTTTACCTCATCATATAAAGGAGTCGTCTACAATTGAACTGTTCAAAAAGATTAAAAACTCACTTCTTTTCACTTACATTCAGTGACCTTCAGTAATACTGATGTTTTCCTCTTTGTGATCATATAACATTATTTCTGTTTATTATCTATCTTATTTTATGTTCATATATTTTATTACTATTTATGTTTTATTGTTTATTGTTTTTGTTTTTTCTTTTATTCTATTATGGCGGCACGGTGGCGCAGTGGTAGCGCTGCTGCCTTGCAGTTAGGAGACCCAGGTTCACTTCCCAGGTCCTCCCTGCGTGGAGTTTGCATGTTCTCCCCGTGTCTGCGTGGGTTTCCTCCGGGTGCTCCGGTTTCCTCCCACAGTCCAAAAACATGCAGGTTAGGTGGATTGGCGATTCTAAATTGGCCCTAGTGTGTGCTTGGTGTGTCCTGTGGTGGGTTGGCACCCTGCCCAGGATTGGTTCCTGCCCTGTGTTGGCTGGGATTGGCTCCAGCAGACCCCCGTGACCCTGTGTTCGGATTAAGCGGGTTGGATAATGGATGGATGGATTCTATTATTGTAAAGCACTTTGACCGCAGTATTACTATGTTGTTTTAAATGTGCTATATAAATAAATTGACATTGACATAATTGACATTAATATTATACAATAAAAACATACATTTGATTTGCGTCTGTAACAGCCATTGTAAATTCATAGTACAGTGGAACCTCAAGATATGAACACCTCTGTATACAAGAAATTCAAGATACGAGGAAAGTATGAGCGAAAAATTCGGATCTAAATACGAGCATTGGCTCACGTAATGAGCCACGAGCCAGGCTGTGGGTATGCATGAAGCGTTTCCCGATCCGCCTCGACTTGGGGATTCACCCAAGCTGACGCTGCCAGCCCGTCAGCTCACTCAGTGTTCCTTGTTCTCCCGTAGTGTGAGGATCTACGCGTTTGTGCGCTTGTGATTTCATTGTTTCGCTGTAGCAGTTCGCTGTATAAGCGTATCCAAAAATATCGCGGACATGCAGACGGAGAATAGGAGACGATTGCCCAAAAGAGGAGAGAGAGAGAGAGAGAAAGAGAGAGGCGCGCGCGCGAGCGAGATAAGGAGAGAGAGAGAGAGGCGAGCAAGCCAGAGAGATAAGGAGAGAGAGAGAGAGATGCGTGCGCGAGCGAGAGAGATAAGGAGAGAGAGACACGCACGAGAGAGAAGAACCATCAGCTCAGTTATGATCACATGACGCTCAGCAGACAAAGTGTATCCATACTACTCGTATTGCAAGACATTGCATGTTTTATCAAGTCAAAATTAATTAAAAAATTTAGCTCGTCTTGCAAAACACTCGTAAACCAAGTTACTCGCAAACCGAGGTTCCACTTGTGTATATTATTTATCAGAGTTATTTGTTAGGAAAATTGATTTTTATGTTGATATTTTTGGGGGTGCGGAACGGATTAACTGGATTTCCGTTATTTTCAATGGGGAAGTTTGTTCTAGATACGAGAAATTCGCTATACAAGCTCAGTGCTGGAACGAATTAAACTCGTATCTTGAGGTTCCACTGTACTTGTAAAAGCATTTTTTTTCACTTTTATTCTCTTAGTCACGATCAATATACAACACCCCTCCCCACACACCCCAACCTGACAGGTATCCAACGCTCTTAGCTTTTTTTTTTGAAACTGGGAATAACTGTAGATGTGAGTGGTGTTTTCAGACAACGGAACTGGAAATTCTCTGATCTGGAGGGATAAAAGCTGACATACAAACGCTGGTGAATCTGCCTTATTGGTATCTCATTGTCACTGATTTATTTTTATTCAGTTTTATTGAGTGTTCCTGCTTATGCTGAATTAGTATGCGCCTTATGGTCCATGATGTCAAAGCCGCTCTAACAAAAAACAGAGACATAGGTATATATGATATTTGGAATTATTCATTTAATGACCTGTATAGTATATTTTGGAAAACATTGTGGCACGGATGCAACATTATTCATGTTCATTCGCATGCCTTCTTGCGGATTCAATCAGTGACTGTGTATTTTGTTTTTTTTTTGGATATCGCCCAGTTTCCACATTTTGGTGTATGGTGGAGTTTCTTTTGTACTCCAGGACATGCTGAAAAAAGAATAGTATAGAGAGTGGTCAGTTCCTCGCTATATGCAATCATCAAATTCATATATTAACAGTTCTCACACATTTCTTCCTACATTTACGACGTATACCTGTTGCAATATACACACTTCTCTCTATACAAGCTTGACCTGGGGGCGATCAATGCACATGTACTGTAGAAGACGTGCACAGGTCCACTGAAAAGAAGAGTGTTCATGGCTCACCTTGCAGAGGAACTTCGTTGTTGCTTCTTACAAGAAAAGGCGATGGAAAAAGAAAAGGAGGATGCAACATCAATAAGCTTCTGTTCCAAGAGTGCTGCTTCCCCAAGGAAAGCAAAGTCAGTCAGTGTCAGGCGCCCCTTCAGTGTAACAGGAACCACAGCAAAGAGAGAAGTGTGTACATTGCAACAGATACACATGTCCTAAATGTAGGAAGGACGGTCCTTGGGTGTGTGAGAACTGTAAACATTTGAATCTGATGATTGTATATAGCATGGAACTGACCTCTCTGTGCTATTCTTTCCTCAGCATGTCCTGGAGTACAAAAGAAACACCACCATGCACCAAAATGTGCAGACTGGGCAAGATCAGGGAAAAAAAAAAACACACAGTCACTGATTACAACTGCAAAAAGGCATGCAAAATAATAATATGAATAATGTTGCATCAGTGCCACAATGCTTTCCGAAATGTACAGGTCATAAAATGAATAATTCCAAACATCATATATACCTACAGTCATATGAAAAGGTTTAGGAACCCCTCTCAGCCTGCATAATACTTTACTTTCAACAAAAAAGATAACAGTGGTATGTCTTTCATTTCCTAGGAACATATGAGTACTGGGGTGTTTTCCAAACAAAGGTTTTTAGTGAAGCAGTATTTAGTTGTATGAAATTTAATCAAATGTGAAAAACTGGCTGTGCAATAATTTGGGTACCCTTGCAATTTTGCTGATTTGAATGCATGTAACTGCTCAGTAGTGATAACCTGCAACACCAAATTGGTTGGATTAGCTCGTTAAGCTTTGAACTTCATAGATAGGTGTGTCCAATCATGAGAAAAGGTATTTAAGGTGGTCAATTGCAAGTTGTGCTTCCCTTTGACTCTCCTCTGAAGAGTGACAGCATGGGATCCTCAAAGCAACTCTCAAAAGATCTGAAAACAAAGATTGTCAAGTATCATGGTTTAGGGGAAGGCTACAAAAAGCTATCTCAGAGGTTTAAACTGTCAGTTTCAACTGTAAGGAATGTAATCAGAAAATGGAAGGCCACAGGCACAGTTGCTGTTAAACCCAGGTCTGGCAGGACAAGAAAAGTACAGGAGCAGCATATGTGCAGGATTGTGAGAATGGTTACAGACAACCCACAGATCCCACACAACCCAAAGACCTGTAAGAACATCTGTATGGTGTAGTTGTACATCATTCTACAATTCAATTTGCACAAAGAACATCTGTATGGCAGGGTGATGAGAAAGAAGCCCTTTCTGCTCTCACACCACAAACAGAGTCGCTTGTTGTAAACAAATGCTCATTTAGACAAGCCAGAATCATTTTGGAACAAAGTGTTTTGGACTGATGAGACAACAATTGAGTTATTTGGTCATAACAAAAAGCGCTTTGCATGGCGGAAGAAGAACACCGCATTCCAAGAAAAACACATGCTACCTACTGTAAAATTTAATGAAGGTTCTATCATGCTGTGGGGCTGTGTGGCTAGTTCTGGGACTGGGGCACTTGTTAAAGTCGAGGGTCGGATGAATTCAACCCAATATCAACAAATTCTTCAGGATAATGTTCAAGCATCAGTCACAAAGTTGAAGTTACGCAGGGGTTTGATATTCCAACAAGACAATGACCCAAAACACAGTTCGAAATCTACAAAGGCATTCATGCAGAGGGAGAAGTACAATGTTCTGGAATGGCCGTCACAGTCCCCTGACTTGAACATCATCGATAATCTATGGGATAATTTGAAGTTTTGATGTAATATCTCTGTTGGGGTGCCCAAATTTATGCATCTGTCTAATTTTGTTATGATGTATATTGCATATTTTCTGTTAATCCAAGTAACTGTTAATCCAATAAACAATGTCACTGCTGAACTACTACTGTTTCCATAAGGCATGTCATATATTAAAAGGAAGTTGCTACTTTGAAAGCTCAGCCAATGATAAACAAAAATCCAAAGAATTAAGGGGGGTTCCCAAACTTTTTCATAATAATGTATGTCTCTTTTTTTGTCAGTGTGGCGTTGACATCATGGACCATAAGGTGCATACTAATTCAGTGTAAACAGGTACACTCAAGTGACAATGAGACAGGAAGAGGGCAGATTCACTGGCGTTTGTGTGTCAGCTTTTATCCATCCAGATCAGAGAATTTCCATTGTTCCTTGGTCTGAAAACACCACTCACATCTACAGTTATTCCCAGTTTCAAAAAAAAAAAAAACTAACAGCATCAGATCTGGGGTGGGGGTTGTATTATGATAGTGACTGAGAGAATAAAAGTGAAAAAAAAAACGCTAACTTTTACAAGTACTATAAATTTACAATGGCTGTTACAGACACAAATCAAAAGTATGTTTTTATTGTATAATATAAACAATAAAAGCAGCTCACTACTCAAAATGGCAAATATACAAGGCAGTCAGTATCAAACCGGGGGAATCTTGATTACAAATCAGCAATTCTTACCACAGTGCCACAGAAGCTGTTGAATCATCTTCATACTTTTTTTGAAAGTGTTTATTTGATCTTCAGGCTTCACACATTATACAGTTTATGTCTACATTTTGTCATTTATTACTAAAATATGAAAAAAGTTTCTGTTTTAACGATGTGTTTACATAGATTATTGTAGAAACGGAACACACACGAAATGCATGTGTTCCAAATAACGATGTATTATTTTTTCTGTATACAGCTCTAGGTACCTGACTCCCCCATATATCAAGGCTTGAACTGAGAGAACTTTGTGCCCGTTCTGCGGTGGTGGGGGGTAGAATAGTAGGCTGCTTGCTGCTTGTCTTGATCAGCACATTTATAAGACAACAGACACTGACGGAGAGGTGTGAAAGGATATAAGGTGGGCCAGGTTTACAAGTTTTTTCGTAGGCTTTGGTCATTCTAGTGCTAGAGCATATGTCCACCTCTCCAGGGTCTCCTCAACCTGCTCCCTACTATCGCTACAGATCACAATGTCATCAGCAAACATCATAATCCACAGGGACTGCTGTCTAATCTCGTCTGTCAACCTGTCCATCACCATTGCAAATAAGAATGGGCTCAGAGCCAATCCCTGATGTAATCCCACCTCCATGTTGAATACATCTGTCACTCCTACTACAGACCTCACCACTGTCACACTTGCTTGTACATATCTTGTACAATTCTTACGTACATCTCTGCCACTCAAAACTTCTTCATACAATACCACAGCACATCTCGAGGCACCCTGTTATATGCTTTCTCCAGGTCCACAAAGATGCAATGCAACTCCTTCTGGCCTTTTTTATACTTCTCTATCAAGATCCTCAGAGCAAACATTGCATCTATGGTGCTCTTTCTTGGCATTAAGCAATACTGTTGCTCACTAATCATCACCTCACTTCTTAACCTAGATTCCACTACTCTTTCCCATAACTTCATGCTCATCAATTTTATCCCCTTGTAGTTACTATAGCTTTGCACATCCCCCTTATTCTTAAATATCAGTACCAGTAAACTTCTTCTCCACTTCTTGCTGTCACCTATACTACTTCTGCAGTAGTTGCCCACCTGTCCGGTAACTCTTCACATCTACCTAGTGTCTGTCTTACCTCCTCCCTGAACTCAACCTTGAAGTCTTCTTTTTCCAACTTCCACCATTTGATCCTTGGTTCTGCCATCACTCTCCTCCTCTTCTTGGTCCCCAATGTCACCCTACAGACCACCATCCTATGCTGGTTAACTACACTTTCCCCTGCCACCACTTTGCTGTCTTTAATCTCCTTCAGATTGACTATTCTGCATAGGATATAATCTACCTGTGTGCATTTTCCTCCACTCTTTTACATCACCCTAAGTTCTTCCCTCCTCTTAAAATACATATTCACCACAGCCATGTCCATACTATTGCCAAAATCCACTATCATCTGACCTTCTTCATTTCTCTCCTTGACACCATACCTACCCATCACTTCCTTGTCTCCTCTGTTCCCTTCACCAACATGTACATTGAAATCCACTCCAATCACCACTTTCTGTCCCTTGGGTACACTGTTCATCACTTCATCCAACTCACTTCAAAAATCTTCTTTCTCTTCCATAGCACACCCAACTTGCGGGGCATATGCAATAACAACATTTATCATCACACCTCCAATTTCCAGCTTCATAATCATTACTCTGTCTGACACTGTTTTCACCTCCAAAACACTCTTGATATACTGTTCCTTCAGAATAACCCCTACCCCATTTCTCCTCCCAACCACACCATGATAGAACAATTTGAATCCACCTCCGATCCACCTAGGCCTTACTCACCTTCCATTTAGTCTTTTCCACGCACAATATGTCAACCTTCTTTCTCTCCATCATATCTGCTAATTCTCTTCCCTTACCAGTCATACTACCAACATTCAAAGTTTCTACCCTCAGTTCCACTCTCTTTACCTTCCTCCTCTCCTCCTGCCTCCGGACATGTCTCTCCCCTCTTCTTCTCCTTCTTTTTCTTTCTTCTTCTCCTTCGGCCAACAGAAGCCCAATTTCCGCCAGCACCCTGTTGGCTAACAGTACTCGTGGCGGTCATTGTTAACCCAGGGCTCGACCGATCCAGTATGGAAATATGTATTGTCCGCATATTGAATTGGCAAAATTTTACACCGGATGCCCTTCCTGGCGTAACCCTCTCCATGTATCCGGGCTTGGGACCGGCACGAAGAAACACACTGGTTTGTGCATCCCCTATGGCTGGGTTGCATCCGCTGTGCTTGGGTTATTTAATGAGCTCCTGCAAAAAGCCAAATTTCACCCCAAGGATAAATAAAGATCCATATATTCCATCTAAGAGTGCATTTTCAAGATTTTTTTTTAAACTTCTGTGGATGGAAAATGTACTGAAATGCAAATTGAATGAACAAATCTGTTTTCCAAAATGAGCACCTACACTTTTATGTACCAGGATTTTTATGTACATTGTGCATTGTACATAAAGATTTCATTCAAAACTGCAGGGTAGAGAAATCCTAAAAATAAACTCTTAAGTATTCATTACCTGTGTTATCATGCTTTATGTAAACAACTGAAACAACACTGTAAACTATGTGTGTACTCTTGGATCAAAAGCAAGAACTGATTTGTTTACTGTTGTAGGGCTGTTGCAGGTTTGGGCAAAGTTGATCTAGAAGACAACTTACCAATCAACAAAAGGTTTTATAGTTCTAATGTATAGAGAATATTGTTTTTTAAACTAGATGAAGTGAACTATCACTGCCTTGGCTGCTGTAACAGTCCTAGTATACAAATAGTCTATTCAATTCAAAATAATAAAATAATCATTGATTTACTTTGGTTGCAGTATATCTCCATTATTGAAAGTTGCATTCCCAAGTCTCTACAATGCAACTCTTATTGTTCAATTTTTTGCTAAAAATGACTACTCTCTCTAAAATCCTGTGTATTCATTCATTTTCTAACTTGTTTTTTTTTCCTGTTAAGGATCATGATGAGCCTGGCTCTAACCAGGCAGCAAAAAGTGCTATGCAGGAAATCAGAGTGTGTGGGCATGGGCATATTGGGAGTAATACCAATATAGACTCTGGAACTGCATACAGCACAATCTCTATGCAGAAAGTACCAAACTAGAGGCTTGCACTGTTTAATTTTTTGTCTGCCTTTCTATCCCAACTATAGTAACTACAATTCCTATCATTTGCTTGTTTCTAACTTATGAAAAGTACACAATGTTTAAGAGGAAAATATATTTCTGATATTGTTTTACTTTTTTTGTATAATCAGCAACAGACTAGAAAAAGACAGATTTGCCTTTTACTCTCTGTAAAACTATGTCAGAAGTTGTTAATTTTTATGTTGTCCATTTGCACAAAAAGCTAAAAATTACTTTGATATGGCCAGTGTGCTTGACCTTTTATCTTATCAATGGGAACAATTAATGCTAAAGCCAGATGTTATTTGAAATGATTTTTTCAACAAGGACACAGAAGTGAATATTGAATCTGTTTTCAAGTATATTTTACAAAACAAAAAACTAGGAAACATTTTGTCCAGAGTTGTGGCTGAAATTGGCCGTTTGAAACATTAGATTTATGTTTTGGAAACACTAGATGAATAATATTGAATGACTTGTTTTGAATGAATGGCATGCATTTGGTTCAAACTTTTTGTTATGTTAATTTTTTTAAAACCAAGTACAAAATTATAAATATATTGATAGTATTACTGTACTCTTGCAATGCAGATCAGGTCCAAGACAGTGTACAGATATAGATAGCAATGGGTGTAAAACAAAAACATTAATAATTTTAAAGAAAGGACATTCTACAAGGGTGGCATGGTGGTGCAGTGGTAGTGCTGCTACCTCACAGTTAGGAGACCTGGGATTGCTTCCCGGGTCCTCCCTGCGTGGAGTTTGCATGTTCTGCCTGTGTCTGCATGGGTTTCCTCCCACAGTCCAAAGACATGCAGGTTAGGTACATTGGCAATCCTAAATTGTCCCTGGTGTGTGTGTGTTCCCTGTGGTGGGCTGGCGCCCTGCCTGAGGTTTGTTTTCTGCCTTGCGCCCTGTGTTGGCTGGGATTGGCTCCGGCAGATGCCCGTGACCCTGTAGTTAGGATATAGTGGGGTGGATAATGGATGAATGGATGGACATTCTACAAATTGCATGACAATACAAAAAACCTTAATTCAAAGAGCTTGAATTTTACTTTTGCAGAATATATGATATTGATTCATCTTTTACTTATTACATTTTCACATTCACAATCATGTTTTTTGTAAAATTAAGATGGATGTTTAATATTTACAATATCTAGACAAACTAATTTTGGAATTAATGACTGAAATGCTTTACTGTTGGGATATTCAAAGTGAGTTACTAATATTGAGTTAGCTCAAAAGACTACAAAAAAGGCCATAACAAGAACTTGAACACAACACCAGATAGGATACTACACAACCTAAACCATACTCCAACACCTCCATACTCAAATTACATTAAGACATTTTAAAGTTTTCAGCCCACATGACTTCATGTCTTTAGAAATGCCCTAATACTTTATATGTGAATAATGTTATACTACATTAAAATGGTTGTAATTTATGTAATGTAATCTGCAATTGTATTTTCAGAAATTTGGAAATGTTCTATAAGTCTATAGTAGCCATTGTGTTGTTATATGCTGCAGTCTCCTGGGATAGCATCTTGAGCTCAAAAGAAGCATAATGACAGAAAAAACGTATCAGAAAAGACTTCTTCTCCATTACAGAGGAAACTCTGGACACAATGGTAACTGTTGTGGAAACGAAGATGGTCCAAAAGTGGATGCCATCATGAAAATCCCCTCCATCCCCTTCAGGAGGCACTCTCTTGGAGCACTTTTAGTCACAGTCTCATTCTACTATGGTGTACTAAGAAGTGCCTCCATGGGTCTTTACTGCCCGCTGCTATCAGGCAAGTCAATGATTCCTCCCAACATACACATTTTGAAATATCTGCACATCCATCCATCCATTATCCAACCCGCTATATCCTAACTACAGGGTCACGGGGGTCTGCTGAAGCCAATCCCAGCCAACACAGGACACAAGGCAGGAAACAAACCCCGGACAGGGCGCCAGCCACCACAGGGCGCACACACACACACACAGCAGGGACAATTTAGGATTGCCAGTGCACCTAACCTGCATGTCTTTGGACAGTGGGAGGAAAACGGAGTACCCGGAGGAAACCCACGCAGACACGGGGAGAACATCCTGTGAGTCTGTGTCTTTTTATGTTTCTGCTGCTGTATGCATCTGAATTTCCCCAAGGGATTAATAAAGTTTATCTAATGTTATCTAAAATATCTATATAATTGATTTAATCATATACATATTTCATTGGTACAACATAGTATATAATTAATACTGGCTGAAATGTGTTTTATCAAATAAATAATGGAAATGTGAATAATATTTGCTCATGCATTATTTTTTGATTACAAGATATTGCAAGCCTCCTTGAGTCAACACAATACCATTATTAAAGTAACACCAACATTTTCCCAACAGCAATATATTGATGAAACCATAGCACATTCTTCAAAGTAAATGTGGGTGGGGGTCACATGCAGTGATAAATATGTCAACAAATAAAGATAATTTCTGACATAATACATAATTTTCTAATTCATTAGGCATCAGAATGAAATATATTTCTTTACAAGAAATCCCAGTATGCATTTTCATTGCAATAAATGTGAATCTTAAAGTGTGTTTGTCTCACTTAAATTCAATATCTATATATGTTCACTTAAAAAACAAAACTTGCAACAGATATTTTTACTTGTTTTTAGAAAATGTGCCTTAAATATCTTAGGAAAAACCTCTTGAAAAAGTTTTACTTTAAGTAACATAACATCTTAAATAAGCATTTTTAACAAGTGAAAAATATTTTAATATATTTCAAAGTTTTGAAAAGGTAAGAATCAAGTATAATAATTTTGTCTTAAGAAGGAATTACTTGCTTGATCAAAGATTACAAAATCCACATTTAGTGAATATATATTGCACTTAGGTCCAAAGTGAGCAATAAATCATGCAAATAAAATGTGTTTTATACTTCTCTTTTTTTAACCATAAATGCATGCTTTGAACTGCTTAACATTACACAAGTTCTTAGACAATGAACATAAAACTGTGATTGACTATTTAATTTCATAGCTAAGGACTCAAACATTTACTTTGAGTGGGTAATTTGCAACATTATCTTTGTGATCTTATTTTACTGGTATGAATTTGCCATTTTTGAAGTTTAAATAGTAGTATAGTGTCAAATCCACACACTTATCAGCTATACGCAAATATGGCAGCTGATGGAAAATGAGGAAATTCCATCCATCCATTATCCAACCCGCTATATCCTAACTGCAGGGTCATGGGGGTCTGCTGGAGCCAATCCCAGACAACACAGGGCGCAAGGTAGAAAACAAAACTAAGGCAGGGCGCAAGCCCACCGCAGAAAATGAGGAAATTCTACCTTATTACCAAAGTAAATGCTGTTCTATTCCAGTGAAAAGAAAGGCTGACATGTGAAACAATACATTATTAAATCAATAGTTTAAATATTGTCAGAAGTTCAAATTCAGAATCATTGCAGGTGTTAATTAATAAAGGTTTTTTTTCACATAGGAGTAAGTAGTAAGGTGTTTCAGACTGAGGACTAATTTGTTAGCATGAAAGATACAGTGGATGGAATTTTAAAAGGTTAAGTTTAAAAGGTTATACTGTCTTAACATTGAATGTCCAGTCAGAGGTAAGTATCTTAAACACAGGAACGTTTTTATTGAATGCTGTACTTACAAACATAAACACTACGCCTTTCCTTTATGATAATACAACTGTCGTAAATATCACTAAATGACATCCCGCCCCCATTTCAAAATAAACAGTAGACATAATTTCTACTGACTAGTAAATAGAATTCCACAGCCTAAATAAATTTCCTCTATTTTCTAATTTCAATTACTATTAATGTAACTTTCCCTCACCCGGAGAAAATTATTGGCATATTAATAACATTGCCCATTTGTTAAACAAGGAATAACATTTTTTTTATCAAAATCATCAAACTTGCAAACAGCCCATTTGTTTCCTCTTTTTTTTTTTTTTTCTATTCGTTTTTCACATTTAGTCTGACCACTGGTTTGATGATTCTACCAGATCTTGTAATTGTCTGATCCTTACTGGCACTTAAAGTAGATGGAGCAGACTCAGGTGGAGCTGTATTGTCCAATTGTGTGCCATACCAAGAGCTCAGAGTGCTTTC
Organism: Polypterus bichir lapradei; assembly: GCA_026402145.1. Lineage (NCBI taxonomy): Eukaryota > Metazoa > Chordata > Cladistia > Polypteriformes > Polypteridae > Polypterus > Polypterus bichir. The sequence continues at coordinate 21,062,789 of JANRMT010062837.1, read as the reverse complement.
TAATGTAGGTGGAAATTCATCAGCTGAATTGGTTTTGGGCATTGCTTGGAGGTGACACCAGTCTCTTCTTTGTGTTTCTCCTTTATCAGTTTCAATGATATATGACCTGGGTGTCACGCTTCCATACACAACAACTGCAGGACTAGCCCAAGGCTTCTCATGGTCCAGTTTTGCGAGGACCATGTCACCTGGATGTACGTTTTGGAGATGCCTTACACCATGACACCTGTTGTAGTAATAGGCTTGTTTTGACTTCTCAGCTGCATCCTTTAGCCTAATTTTCTTTTGATTTGGTCATTTGGGTTCATGATTTTCTCCAAGGTGGGTAAAGTTGTTCTAATCCTTCTCCCCATAAGTAACTCAGCTGGACTGGTCCCGGTAGTGACACATGGTGTTGACCTATAGCACAAAAAGGCAAGTAGTGGGTCGTCTTGCTTAAGAATCCACTTTGCAGTTTGTACTTCCCTCTCTGCTTGACCATTACCTTGTGGATTGTGAGGACTTGATGTAGTATGCCTGAAGTCCCACTGTCTCGCCAGTTCCTTAAACTCAGCACAGGAGAACTGAGGACCATTGTCACTCACAACTTCTTCTGGGATTCCAAGCATTGTAAAAATTGCTTTCAGCTTTAGTATAATTTGTTTGCTGGTGGTTGAGGGAACATGTAGAGCCTTAATAAATCTTGAATAGTAGTCTGATATAACTAAATAATTGTGTTTACTATGTTCACAGAGGTCTATAGCAATTTTCTTCCATGGCCGGTCAGCTAGTGGTGTGGATATCAAAGGCCCTCTTTTCTATGCCCTTTTCAGTTAACAACACGACTGACATGACATAACTTTGATCTGGATTTCTGATGATATCCCTGGCCACCATATTGAGGCATTCGCCCTTTTTCCTGCGTTTAATCAGGCCTTGATGCTCTGCTCTCATAGCTTGGGGTACAACTATTCTGCTTCCCCTAGTGATTATGCTATTGAGCACTGACAGCTCTCCTCTCAATGGGAAGAATTCCCTAACCATCACTGGGGTATTGCTCGTGTACTTTGGCTACCCAGATCTGATTATTTTAATCACTGTCTGCAGTTTCTCATCTTTTGCCGTTTCTGCTCAAATGCATTCCATTTATAGAGGGGATACAGGTATACCCTCCATAACCGCTGCCACAAAGAACTCCACCTCCTCTTGTGTCTCAGTTCCTTTGTCAGAGCAGCATTTAGGACTCTGTGATAGTGTGTCTGCCACAATGAGAGTTTTCTCTGTCGCATGTTCTGCCATTGTCTTAAACCTCATGAGCTGCATAAGAAGTCTCTGGCAACGTGGTGGAACTTTGTCCAAGTCTTTGCTGTTGATGAGAGGCACTAAAGGCTTGTGATCAGTCACCAGCTTGAAATCTTCCAATCCATATAGGTACTTTTCAAATTTTTCACAGGCCCAGACCCATGCCAGACATTCCTTTTCTATTTGTACATAGCGTCTTTCCGCTTCTGTGAGAAGCCTGGAACAATATGCCACTGGCTTCCATTCTTCTCCATGGAGTTGAAGTAAAACTCCACCAATTCTGTAGCTGCTTGCATCAGCTGAAACAGCTGTGGCTCTGTTTGCATCATAGTAAATGAGAACTGGTGCTCTTGTCAACAGCTCTTTAAGGCGCTCGAATGCTATTTGCTGTGCTTTATCCCATGTCCATGCTTGGTTATTCTTTAAAAGCTCAAGCAGTGGCCCCGCCACTATTGAGAGATTCGGGATATACTTCCCCAAATAATTAACCAAACCTAGCAGTTTTTTCAGCTCGGAGGTCCTCTGGTGGAGACAGCTGCTTAATCGCCTCAACTTTGTCTGGATCAGGTCTTACACCTGTCTGATCAATCAGGTGACCCAGAAAGCGTGTCTCTTAGAACACACTTTTCTTTTTTCAGCTTCAATTCAGCTGACTCAATCCTCTGTAAAACCTTTTCCAGGTATGTGCCATGCTCCTCTGTAGTATGTCACAACATTCCATAAAGACAGATCAATTTTTACAAAAATAGTAAATTTTTTACAAATCAACCCCCACCCCTGAGAAAGTGAGCTTGGCCAACAGAGTAAAAGCTAGTAAAAATAAGTAAATGGATGAATTAATAAGCGGATAAAGATAAATGGAGAAGAAAAAGAAATGGAGAGAGAATCTACTTCATTACTTTAAGAGCTTAATCTAAAATGTTATTAATTAGATCCTGCCAGGTTTTGAAAAAGTTTTGCACAGATCCTCTAAGTGAGAATTTGATTTCTTCTAATATCAAATACAGTAATCCCTCCTCCATCGCGGGGGTTGCGTTCCAGACCCCCCCGCGATAGGTGAAAATCCGCGAAGTAGAAACCATATGTTTGTATGGTTATTTTTATATATTTTAAGCCCTTATAAACTCTCTGTTTATAAATATTCCCCGCAGCGTTATACAGCATAATCCCTTTGTATTCTCTTAGATATTAGGTAAGATTCATTGAAATTATGTATATAAACACACACTGTTTATATACAGTAAAACCTAAATATTATTTTAAAGATATTGAGTGTCTCCGATATCACATATGTTACAGGCATTACGATAGACAGGTCACCAGCAATAAATACGTACATTGCAAGAAAAATAGTATACAGTAAATGTATTAATTATTTATGGTTACTCACCAACAATGACACGATGACTTGTCCGATAACAATGAGTTTAATTTTACTGCACAACAAAGGAGAGCGTTACAGCCCTTGTAAAGGAGCCACTTCAGGCGATTGTGTAGCACTGCCGTTGTTCTTCTTCTGGCAGTCTTCAATCCAAATCCCTAAAGCAGATTCCAACCAGACTACTGCCTTATTACATCCACTTACAACTTGTTTTGCACCCTGGTTAAAAGGACGCTGCAGCCGTAGATCTTATATTCCTTTCCTACTTTTTAAATAAAAAGAATCGTAGCCTTCAACAAATCCAAAACGTTTACCTTTTCGCCAATCGTTAACATCTTCTTCTTGCGCTTGGCCACGGCACCTGAAGCAGTAGCAGATTGTTTTGGAGCCATAATGAAGGGCTTGACTATGCACAAAGATAAACACTAAAGAGCACAACTCTTTACACAGCGAAGCACGTTGATGCTGAATGAGCGAGATGAGACTTCCTGGTTAACACTGCATAGCTCCTGCGTGCTCTGATTGGTTAGCTTCTCAGTCAGGAGAACTTAACTGCGTGCTCTGATTGGTTAGCTTCTCAGCCATCCGCCAATAGCGTCCCTTGTATGAAATCAACTGGGCAAACCAACTGAGGAAGCATATACAGGAAGTAAAAAGACACATTGTCCGCAGAACCCGCGAAGCAGCGAAAAATCCGCGTTATATATTTAGTTATGCTTTCATATAAAATCCGCGATAGAGTGAAGCCGCGAAAGTCGAAGCGTGATATAGCGAGGGATTACTGTAGTATACAACCTCACTTACCTACTGACTTAAAAGAGGAGAGTTAGGATTCTTCCAGTTGAGCAAGATACAGTAAGTCTATGTGCCAATAGTGTAGTAAAGGCAATTACAGTTTATTTGTTCTTCTCCACTTTAAGCCCATCTGGATGTACACCAAACACAGCTGTTAATGGGTTAGGAGGGATTGTGACACCAAGGCTGTCTGAAAGGCATTTAAAAATTTTGGTCCAGAATGATGTTAATTTGGCGCATGCCCAGGCTGGAACTTGCCTGCAGCGCTCACAGGTTGGATCTTGCCTTGGAAACATTTTGGACAATTTTAAACGAGACAGATGTGCTCGAAATATAATTTTGAGTTGAATAATTGTATGCTTTGCACATATGGAGCTCGAGTGAATTCTCTGCATTGCTACCTTCCACTCTTTTTCTGAGATGTTGAGTGAGAGATCCTTTTCTCACTGTCCTCTTGGATCTTTGAAAGGGGGGGACCGTAAAATGGTTTTACATATTGCAAAAATGCTGTCTGAGTCCTCGAAACTGAGCAATATTTTTTCCAGCATAGTGGGAGGTGGGGAAAATTGGGCAGGTTCTGTTTAACAAAGTTTCTAATTTGAAGATAGTGAAAGAAATGTGTTGCTGGAAAGTTAAATTTGGAATGTAATTGTTCGTAGGATGCAAAGACGTTGTCTATGTACAGGTCTCTAAGTGATTTAATCCCAAATGTTTTCTAGATATAAAAAATTGCATATGTTACGAGGGTTGAAAAAGGTGGTTCTCGTGCAGAGGTGCCACAGATAAAAGCTTCTCTATCTTAAAATGTTTCATACATTGGTCCCATATTCTGAGTGAGTGAAGCACAATTGGGTTGTTAGTAAATTGGCGATGACTTGCATTTATAGGGGCATAAAGCAGGGAATATAAAGAAGTACTGCAGGATTTTATTTCTATTGCGGACCAAGCCTGTGTATGTTGATTTATTTGTGTCCATGTCCAGGTGTTTATAGCTTGTATGTTTGCTGCCCAGTAATGAAACTGAAAGTTAGGTAGAGCCATGCCACCTTGCACTTTAGGTCTTTGTAGGATCGCTCTTTGGATACGTGGATGTTTTGAATTCCAAATAAATTAGGTTACGGTTGAATCTATCCATCCATCCATCCATTATCCAACCTGCTATATCCTAACTACAGGGTCACGGGGGTCTGCTGGAGCCAATACCAGCCAACACAGGGTGCAAGGCAGGAAACAAATCCCAGGAAGGGCGTCAACCCACTGCAGGTCACACACACACACACACACACCAGGCACACACTAGGGACAATTTAGGATTGCCAGTTCACCTAACCTGCATGTTTTTGGACTGTGGGAGGAAACCCACGCAGACACGGGTAGAAAATGCAAACTCCATGTAGGGAGGACCCGGTCTCCTAACTGCGCCACCGTGCCGCCCTGGTTGAATCTATTTGCTTATAAAACAATTTATTGATGTATATTGGAATGTTTTGAAATAAAAAGAGAAGCTTAGGATGGATATTCATATTAACAATGTTAATTCTTCCAGCTAAAGTGAGAAGGGTTGATCAAGTCTTGCTTAATTTTTTCCATACAGACGGCAACATTTTGTTGGTAAAGAGCTTTACAGTATGTTTACTTGTGATGTTTACCCCTAGGTATTTAAACTGATCTGCAATGATAAAAGGGAAGGTGTCTAATCTAATATTGTATGCTTGAGAATTCAGAAATCTTTTAAAATTCTGTCAGTGCTGTTAGGACTGCAGGCACAGTATGTTGTGGCTCTGATATATACAGTACCATATCATCTGCATATAGAGAAATGTTCTGTTCAAGTCCTTCTCTGATAATCCCCTTTATCTGATAAGCATTTCAACAGTGAACTGCACGAGGCTGAATGGCGATTGCAAAAAGTAGTTGTGACAAGGGGCATCCTTGTCTGGTACCACGTTCTAGTTTAAAGTAGTCTGAATTAATGTTGTTAATACAAACTGAAGCTTCTGGATTGGTGTACAGTAGTTTGATCCATGCAAAAATGTTTGGGCCAAACCCAAATTTCTCCAATGTAGTTAAAAGGTAGTTCCATTCAATCATATTAAATGCTTTTTCTGTATCCAACGATAATATCACCTCTGGGGTGTTTGACTTTGCGGGTGAATATATTACATTAAACAGACATCGAAGATTGGAAGCTAAGTGTCGGCCTTTAATAAATCGAGTTTGATCTTGTGATATTACTGAAGGCACCATTTTCTCCATCCTTCTAGCTAGGACTTTGGAGAGTATCTTAACATCATTATTCAGAAATGAAATTGGTCTGTATGATGCACATTGTAATAAATCCTTATTTTGTTTAGGAAAGACGGTGATTAATACTTGGCAAAAAGTTTGAGGTAGAATTTTATTGTCTCTAGCTTCTGGGAATGTTGCTAATAAAAGGGGAGCTAGGTGAGTGGAGAATTTCTTATAAAATTCGACATTGTAGCCATCAGGGCCTGCTGCTTTTCCACTCCTAAGTGACTTTATAGCATCTAGTAATTCTGATAGTGCCAAAGGTTTATCCAGTTCCTCTGCACTAAGAGTACCTATTTGTGGTATCTGTAATGCATCCAGAAATACATTAGATTGTGTCTTGTCTTCTTTAAACTCAGTAGAATATAAGGATTTATAGTAGTCTCTAAATGTGTGCATTATATTTTTATGGTCAATGATTTTATCACCGTTTGTGTTGATGAATGCTGGGATTGCATTGCAAACTCCTTGCTTGTAGATTTGTTGAGCTAAGTGCTTATTAGCTTTCTCTCCATGTTCATAGTAATGATGTCTTGATTTAAAAATTAGTTGTTCAGTTTCTTTAGTTGTTAAGAGTTTGAGCTCTGAATGCAGAGCCTCCCTTTTCCTATGAAGAGTCTCACTTGGACACCTGGTATGTTCTTGATCTATTCTAGTAATTTCGCTGGTTAGCTCTGATACCTTCTTGGTTTCTAATTTATTTCTGTGGAGAAGATATGACATAATCTCTTAAGAAGGCCTTCAGGGTGTCCCTGAGTATTCCTGCGGAGACCTCTATGGATGTATTTGTCTCTAGAAAAAAAATGATTTGTTTTGATATAAATTCTCATCTGCTAATAGAAGTGGGTTAAGATGCCATCTGCGAGATGAGTATGTGGGGCACAATGATTTTAGCTCCAAGATCGGAGGGACATGGTGGGAAATAACAATAGCGTCATACTTGTAAGATTTAATCGTAGGCAAGAAATTGTTATCTATAAAGAATCAATCAATTCTTGAGTAGCAATGATGCACTGGTGAGTAGAAGAAATATGTTCTTGAGTTTAGGTTTAGAAATCTCCAGAGGTCTAATAAGTTGTGGTCAGTTGCAAACTGTGTAATTGTCTTTGCAATGTTAGATGTCATCACTCCTGTGACCGTAGAACTATCTAAGTCTGGATTTAAAACACAATTAAAGTCCCCAGCCATTATAATTTTATGAGTGTTCACATTGGGAATGGATGTAAATACATTTTGCATGAATACCCTCTCATCCACATTTAGTGCATAAACATTTATCAAAATCACTAACCATGACAATCACATATCTCCCTTCAGGATCAGATAACTACATCTGATACCACAAATGAGACTGCTCTATGTATAAGAATTCCTACACCTCTAGTTTTCTTTGTAAAGCTGGAATGGAACATTTGGCCGGTCCAGTCTTTCTGCAGCTGGAACTGATCCTTGCTTAATAAATAGGTCTCCTGTAAAAATACTATTTTAGCGTTTAGACCTGTTAGGTGAGAGAATACTCTTTCTCTTTAATTTGTGATTCAGGCCTTTAACATTGCAGCTCACAAAGTTAACTATCCCGTCATGGAGGCATTGTCTTGACTACTTCATTTAGTTATTTCAAATCCACACAAATGCGTACCTCCCCATTTCTCTTTAGAACTGGCACCATAGGTGCACACCAATAATAATAATAAAATAATAATACAGTCAAGTAGAGCTAAAAGCCTTCCTGAACAGATGAGTTTTTGAGTTGTTTTTTAAAAGAATTCATGGAGTCAGCTGACCTGATTAATTTCGGTAGGTCATTCCAGAGTCTGGGTGCTATACAGCTGAAGGCCCTGTCACCTATGGAGTGTAGATTAGTGCGGGGCACAACAAGATTGCCAGAATCAGAGGACCTTAGTGTGCGGGCAGGCACATAGTGATGGAGAAGATCACTGATCACTGTAGTTTGGCGCAAGGTTATTTAAGGCTTTGTAGGTTACTGGTAGGATTTTATATTCAATTCTGTAAGACACAGGGAGCTAGTGAAGGTGGAGCAGGATGGGTGTGATGTGCTCGCTGCTGCTGGTTCGAGTAAGGACTCATGCAGCTGAATTTTGAATAAACTGGAGCTGTGATATAAGATTAGAAGGGGCACCTGCCAGCAGCGAGTTACAATAATCGATGCGGGATGTGATAAAAGCATGGACAAGTTTCTCAACATTAGAAAAGGAGAGGAAGGAGCGAACACGGGATATGTTACGGAGGTGAAAGTAAGAAAGTTTCTTAATGTGATTTATGTGGGCGAAATAAGAGAGGGGGGAATCAAAAATGACACCAAGATTCTTTGCAGCAGAGGCAGGTCTGATGAGATCACCAACAAGATAGACTGGGAAGGAGCTCATTTTATTAAGCTGCATTTTAGTTCCAATTTGCAGGAGTTCAGTTTTGTTGCAATTTAATTTTAAAGAGTTCTGCACCATCCAGGTTTTAATTTCACTAAGGCAGGTTGTAAGCTGAGAAAGCTCTGATAAAGTTCCACTTTTAACACTGAAGTAGAGTTGAGTATCATCTGCATAGAAATGATAGCCCAGTCCATAGCTACGAATAATATGGCCAAGGGGAAGCATATAGATATAGAAGAGAAGAGGGCCGAGGACAGAGCCCTGTGGAACTCCTTGTGTGACTGGCGCTGAGCTGGATCTGCTGTTGCCAAGACTAACAAACTCTTGCCTGTCAGTCAGATAGGACTTGAATCACTGGAGAGCAGTGCCAGAGATACCCAGCATGTTCTCCATTCTGGACAGTAGAATGTCATGTCTGACAATGTCAAATGCTGCACTGAGGTCTAATAGAATTAATATGCTGGTTTGTCCAGAGTCTGCTGCCATAAGCAAATCATTGGTTACCTGAAAAAGAGCAGTTTCACAGCTGTGCCGCGCCCTGAAACCCTGAAAGGGTTCCATCAAATTATTAGTGGTTAAATAATTGGTGAGCTGGGAGGCTACAACATGCTCAAGATCTTTTGACAGGAAAGGTAAGTGGGAAATAGGCCAGAAATTGTTAAGATTGTCAGCATGAAGACCAGACTTTTTTTAACACTGGGGTTACAGAAGCGATTTTTAAAAGTGAGCGGCACAGAGCCGATGTCAAGGGATGTTTATTATTGTTGTAACAGTCGGGATTATGGCATGAAGGCAGGATTTAAGTAGTGTACTGGGGATGGGGTCCAGTACACAAGTAGTCGGCATCATCTTACAAAGCAGGTTATTAACAAATGCCGATGTGACTGGTGAGAACTTAGAGAAGGAGCTGGATGGAGTGGGAAAACAGGGAAAGATATAAACAGATGATGTATTTATGTTAGTTGAATTATTTAGATCTTTAATTTTGTTACAGAAAAAGTGGAGGAATTCCTCACAGACCACAGTAGAGGAGGTAGTTGGGCCAGATAAGGGTTTGAGTAGTTTATTAACTACAGAAAACAAAATTGGGTTATCGTGGCCACTTTCTATTATTCTGCCATAGTGGGTGTTCTTAGCAGCAGTTAGCGCTTCTCTGTAAGCTCTGTGGTGGTCAGAGAAAGCCTGGATGTGCACGGTGAGGCCAGTCTTAAGTGACATTCTTTCAAGGCGTCGGCCTGCTGCTTTCATAGATCACAATTCTGAATTATACCAAGGAGCTGAACGTTTAATGGAAACCTCGTTATGTTTTAAAGGAGCTGTTTTATCTAATGCTGAACAAAGGGCTGAGTTATAGTGGTCAACAAGACTATCTAGTGTTGATAGAATAGGTGCAGACAGTAAAAGATCAGAAATGGATCCAGAAAGGATAGAGGGACAGATATTTTTAAGGTTTCTGTAAGAAATTTGTTATTTACAGGTAAAAGGAGGGAAAGGCAGTGAGACAGTGAAAAATACTGCATTATGGTCAGAGAGTCCCAAATCAGTGTTGTAAATGTTGGCAACAGATAGTCCAGAAGTGCAGATTAGATCCAATATATGACCACCAGAGTGGGTGGGAAAATCAACATGTTGTGTCAAGTCAAAACAGTCCAGTAAGGATAGAAATTAATTTCTCAGTTTAGATGTAGTAATGTCAATATGGATGTTGAAATCACAGAGAAGGATAATTCTCTGAGAATAAGAGCTTAGGTGGGTTAAAAGTTCAATCAGATCAGATATGAAGGATGCATTTTATTTTGGGGGAAGATAAAGAACAATGAGTGAGACAGGACCTGATTCCGTTATTAGTTTAAGAGCCAGGCACTCAAAAGACAGTGGACAGTCAACTGGGATTCGTTTGATGTTTAAGTCTGCTCTGATAATTACTGCTAGCCCACCTCCTTGTCTAGAGCTGCAAGGTTCTGTATGGAAAGTGAAACCAGGTGGAGTCGCCTCCGTGAGAGATGTAAATTTGTTTGGTTTTTGCCAAGTCTCCATTAGACACAGTATTTCAAATTTGGTGTCAGTGATGATTTCTGACAGCACCAATGCTTTGCCATTAAGAGATCTCAAGTTAAACAGTGCAATATTAGTTAATGAGGCTTCTTTTTGCACAGAGCCGTGATCAGGGATTATTTCCACATAATGTAAATTTGGCACACTGACATTTCTATTTCCAGGGCCATGAGAAGGACGGCTTATTCCTGAGCAAATGCTGCCGGTTGTCTTTTCATTCGCAGCCTGGTGGTTGGCTGTGTTACTTGCTCAATAATGCCATTGTTTTCCATCCTACTTAGCTCCTCCTTAACATTTTGTATCAGTGGTAAGGGCATGTGCACTGCATAAGGTTGTGGCCCTTCTTTTAACTTAATTTTAACAAGCTCAATTTTTAGTGTCCCATGCTCACCAAATACCTTATGGACTTCCTCAATTCTTTTTACAAGGCCCATTTCTGCTGCTGTGAACCTGCTTGGTAAATTATTCACACTGTGTCCTTGAACCACATAGACTGGGAAGGAGTAAAGATTGTTTTTAAACTTTGTGTTGACTTGGAACTGCCCTAAGCACTTCAACTGGCCTCCAGGGCTATAAAGTGAGATTCTAGATTGCTGCCAAGCTCTTTGTGGAATAAACATGTTGAATGTCTCTTCACACATTATACTAGCATCAGCCCCTGTGTCAATCTTGATTCTCACTGGAGTGGCACCGATGAGAAGCTGCGCTGTTCACTGCTCTTCGCCCCTATCTTAATTACTCACAGATCCCAAGAACTATGCAGGTTGTTCTGTATGCTCTGTGACTCATTGTTTTGCGTTGACACACTCTTGCCCAGTGACCAATTTTGTGACATTTATTACAAGTGGACTTCATTGCAGGGCACCTTTCCTGCTTTTTGTGTTGTATTTTCCCACATTTATTTTTTTTCCATTCAGTTTCTGGCATCACTTTAGTATGTCAGAACATTTCCCTGTTTTCCAATATGTGTGTGCGATTTCATGCATAGAAGCCGACGCCTCTCCTTGCAGACTAACTTGATACATAACCTCCTCAGACAGTTGAACTGTTTTTACCAACGTGAGGTCTGACACTAATTGTAATTTGCGAGAGAGCCCTTTATCCAAAATGCCCACCACTATGCCATCTCGAATATTCTCATCCCGACTCACATCAAAGCCACAGTGCTCCAATAATTCGTAAAGGGCTCGAATAAAAGTCCCAGCCTTCTCGCCCGGCCGCTGCATTCTCTGATGAAAGTAGGCACACTCATGAATTATGTTGTGTTTTGGACAAAAGTACTCATCAAACTTTTGTAGCACTACGCCAATGTCCTTTTGTCTCTCTCCTCTGCAAACGAGAACAACCGGAAAATATTTTCTGCTTCGCTGGCCATCACGTAAATTAAGCAACTGACCTGCACGTCTCCGTCATCCTTGTCGAGTGTAGTAGCCGTCCTAAATCTCTGAAAGCGCTGCTTCTAGTCCAGCCATTCTGTCGGCTTGTCAAATGAAAAGTTTGGCGGTAGGTTAACGTTTTCCATGCCTTTTTTTCTCTCTTTCTTCTTCTGCTACTTTATTTTATTCCGTTAATGGAAGGTCATGCACATTTAGCCACTTCTGACACCATGTCATAACACTGAATGTCCAGTCGGAGGTAAGTATCTTCAACACAGGAACTTTTTTATTGAATGCTGCACATACAAATATACACGCTACGCCCTTCCTTTACGATAATACAACTGTCGTAAATATCACTACATGATACATACAGTATTTGGTATTCATAAGGCAAAAAGAGGGAAATTGAGTTCCAAAGCATAGCGTTATCTGTGCTATTAGCTTTCTTTCAATTGAAGTACCTGTACTTGTTCCAGACAAATTATTACATTTATTAAAAATGATTAAAATAGTTTAAGTTTTCCACCAGAACAGGAAAACTGCCAGAGTACTGTAAATGTTTAAGAACTAGGGTACACCAATTAAATGAAACTGCGTGACTGTATTTATTTTTATTTTTTTCTTTGTACAGAGTTCTTTGGACTAAAAACAAATTATATTATTATTGCTATTTTAGTCCACTTACATTATATTTACATTTCTCTGTTAATGAAAACTTACTAAAAAATGGACTACACCTTTACCAATGGCTACTGAAAGCTTTCAAACAAAGACAAAAAAAACATGCAATCCATATCTAACATTGGAATTCTTAACGCTTAATCTATACTAATAAACGGCAAAGCCCTCACTGACTGACTGACTGACTGACTGACTGACTGACTGACTGACTGACTCATCACTAATTCTCCAACTTCCCGTGTAGGTAGAAGGCTGAAATTTGGCAGGCTTATTCCTTACAGCTTCCTTACAAAAGTTGGGCAGGTTTCATTTCGAAATTCTACACGTAATGGTCATAACTGGAAGCTGTTTTTCTCCATTTACTGTAATGGAGATGAGCTTGAAACCCGTGGGGGCGGAGTTTCGTCTGACATCATCACGCCTCCTACGTAATCACGCAGTACGTAGAAAACCAGGAAGAGGCCCAAAAAGCGCTTTAGAAAACATGCATTATATAATTGAGAAGGCAGCGAAACAATAAGAAGCGAGCGAGTGATATATACAACCATATTCATGAGTTCTGCTACTTCGGAAACAAAGCACAGTATAAACCTACACTTTAAATTAAGTTCATAGACAGGCTGCCGCTGGCGTTTGTAATTTAGTGCCTGCCCATATAAGGCCGTCCGTCAGCGGCAATCCAATAGCAAACTGCCACGGGTAAATATTCACGGGTGAAGGACTGTGCTTATGGAGAGGAAGATGAGATAGTCAGGGTGGTGTTTGGCACAAACTCAGCGAAACTGCGAGAGAAAGTTTTAAGTACCGGGACTTCGGTAGCATTAGATACAGCCATGGACATAGCACGACATGGCAACAGCACAGCTGGGAACCTTCGATGCATGTACACCGAGCGGCTCACGTGAACTGACGCAGTGCACAGACAAAAAGCAACAGTTCCGAAGAGCGCTGAACAAAAACCGAATTACACAATTGAAAAGGCAGCAAAAAAATATGAAGCGTCTGATAAATACAAGATAAGTATGTAATAAGTACAGCTACTGCAGAAACAAAGCACACGGTGGAAAAAGTGAATGTCCCGCTAAAGGAAGACAGTGTTAAAAAAAAAACCCGTGCATGCAGTGTGTCAGGTCTCAGATAAAGAAGAAGACGAGCTGTTTATTGATGCAGTAAGAAACGTGTATATATATACCCCGATCTACATACTCGAATAATGAATACTTTATTCGCAATCAATGATTGTTTTGGTAAAGCCATACTCAGTGTATTCATTAGATGAACGGTAAAAAAGTAAGAGCGAGGGGAGGGTCACTTATTGAGGCATGCAGGCAAAACCACATTAGCACGCGGGCTCGATGTACGAAAAAATATATCTTTTCAAGTTCTATTTAGTCCATATGTGTCAAACTCAAGGGCCACGGGTCACATCCGGCCCGGCGTGTAATTATATCCGGCCCGCGAGATCATTTTATATACTGTATTATTGTTATTAATTGCCCGGGTATATGAAGCGCTGGTAACACAATAAACTACAGATCCCATAATGCAGCGCTTCAGCTGCCTTGCCGAACACTTACCGCGTTAATCAAGTCTAGCTTGCAAGTTATTGCGAAGCTAGCCCACACGATGCTTAAGAGAAAAGTTGATTCTGAAAATAGAGCCTTTAAAAACCGATGGGAGGCTGAGTATATGTTTACTGACATTGCCGTTAAACCCGTGTGTCTCATTTGTGGAGCTAATGTGGCTGTAATTACAGAATTTAATCTAAGACGGCACTACGAGACAAAACATCAGGGTAACCTGAAAGACCTGAATGCAATGCAGAAGATACAGAAAGCAGAAGAATTAAATAAGAATCTGACACTTCAGCGGACGTTTTTACCCGTGCACAATCACAAAGTGATTTCAAGTGAAGCTGCTTTTATGGGAGACACAAATGCACCAGTGCAACTTGCCCCACTTTCCCTGTTGCCAAGTAATGTTGAACCAAGTCGTCACTACGGTGTTCCCAAATACGCACTTTGCTGATAAACTGAGCGCACGGCGCTTTGGTGACTTTGAAGAACAAAAAAAGTCCGTCTACATGCGGCTCGAACCTTGTGCATGTTTGGTAGCACATATCTGTGTGAGAAGCTCTTCTCAGTGATAAAGACTAACAAAACAGCACACAGGAGTCGCCTCACTAATGAGTACCTGCAGTCCATCCTGAGAATCTCCACAACACAGAACCTCACACCAAACATAAACAAACTTGTTGCCAAAAAAAGATGCCAGGCGTCCAGCTCTAAAATGACATATGAGCAAAGACAACTGAATGATTTGATTTGTTATTGCTGAAAGGAACACATTTTATTTATATTTCCAGGTTTTGTTATGCAGCATGTTCATATTTGAATTTGTATAATTTTGACAGGATATATTTTTATGGAGAGCAAAATCTTTTGGGATATTTAAAATCTAAGTTTATTTTTTATATAAAATTACATAAGAGTAAAGAAATTTGAATGTTTGTTCTTTTAACGTTTACTTTATTTCTAACTTGTATAATTTAGACAGGATATATTTTTATGGAGAGCAAAATATTATAAGTTGTTTAAGGTTTGAGTTGATTTATTCAGGAATAATATTCCTGTCTGTTTTTACCATTCCTACCAAAGATATTTCTGTCGACTAAATAAAAATTCCTTCTATTTAAAATTTAAATAGAACTTGAACAAATATGATAGTTCATAATATCCACGCAGACTTGCACGTAAGAGCGGGAGTTATCCGTTTTAACAAGCAGCGTATTGCACTGATACGAAATAGCTGTGTGTGTATATATGTAGATATGTATGTATATGTATATATATGTTTATATATGTGTGTGTGTATGTATATATATATGTATTTGTGTGTATATATGTGTGTGTATGTATGTATGTGTGTATGTATATGTATGTGTATATATGTAGATATATATATATGTATGTATATATGTGTGTGTGTATATATATGTGTATATGTATAGATATGTATATATATATATGTTTATGTGTGTGTGTGTAAATATATATATATATATATATATATATATATATGACAGCAACACTCATCACTCACAACAGTGACAAAACAATTACATTGACAATCATGTTACGTTATTTTCAAAATGTTTCCTTTTCTTTTTCATTGCTTCTTTAACACACTACTTCTCCGCTGCGAAGCGCGGGTATTTTGCTAGTTTAGCAAATAAAGCACGCCTTTGCAAACAGCATGCCTGCTATATGTGATTTGTCTGAAAAACTTTCAGATGTGCTTGTGTGAAACACAAACAATTTGTACAAATGTGTACGGAAAATAATTCAAATAAGCTGCGACAGTTGTTCAGTTAGCTATTTAACACTGCCTGCTGTAATGTATAAAATGACAAGAGCATAATGGATAACCGGTAGGCTTAGGGACCTGAACCATTGCCGGTTTCTAAGGGATATTGTCGTGTTGCACGTAAAATTGAAACAGGATTGAAAACAGCAGGCTGTGTAATCGTCGCTTCATTCAGTGATTGTTATTATGTGATATCAACCTATTCTTAAACTCCTGGCACTCCTTGTCTTTAAGAAGACGATGAGCATGCATTTGTTTAATGCAGTATAGTGGATATACTATTTAAACCTTTGTGCAGCTGCCAAACCCACAAACTACGCAAAAATTCAACTGTGTAAAGTGTTGATGTGACTGTGACAATTTTTAATAATGTACACCACAAAAAATGCAGAAAGCCGAAGAGTTGTGATGGACTGATGGACGATACTTACATGTCGAGCTTTCGAGTAGCATCTCCGCAATCAGAATCCTTATTGGTCAGCTAGTCCGCTGATCTTCTATGGCTAAACAACCATTGTGTTGCTCCGTCTGTGCGGTGTTCTGACGTGAGTTTGAATCTTGTGGTTCACGTACAGTGTAGGTGGGACACGTGCATGGAGCATGGTCAAAGCAAATGAAAGACTTTTTAAAACAATTATGTAGTACTTATCTACAAGTTCACGCTTCACGCTAGAGTTTGCAAAGGCGACGTGATCATCACAACAGTATATTTGCTAGACATTCTTCTTGAAATGTTTTTAGTATTCAGTGACTTTCATATCTGTACTTGTATGTATTGTTGATTTCCAAAATACAATATGAATAAAAGCGTGGGCTGCATAACTAATTACAACTGTATTTCAAACAGAATCAGTGCCATCAATAGCGTCTTCTACAATTTGTCGGAGCATTGGGACCTCTGCATTAATCAGACAAAAAAAGTTGCAAAAACACTTTGCAAATTCATCCAGAGGTGGACATAAAAATCATGCAAGTACTGGCAAGACGTAGCAGCTGCATATGCACATCTGGACCAAAACTTGTCCTGTTACCCAAAGCAGGCATTTGCTGTCACATGTCACCATTCATCAACACTGACTTTCATTCAAGACTTTACTGTCTTTTCAGTCATACACATAAAATAAGACATTCATTTTCTCTACATATGTGTTCAATATTAATAATAGTAATATGGCAATAATGAGAAATGGCACAAGATAGGGATGTTTATGAAAAGAGTCTGGGTATTAGGGTGAGGCAGTGTCTTGTCTCCCATTACTTAAGCTTGTCTGCCAACTCTCTGTCTATCAGCCATATTGGTACGCATTACACTAGTACAAAATGTAATGGAAAAAACTGACAATGTACACCTTAATAAGGGGAATAAATCGGACGTATACTTAAGCATTTCATTGCCAAACATAACAAAGCATAAGAAAAATCATCTTTTGTCTGAAATGTTAATTATAAAAAACACACTAACTACTATATGTGTTTTTACTTTATTGTTTATTCTCACCAAACTTTACATTTCTACACCGGCAATGAATATGGGTAATACTGTATGTGTAAAATAATTGAGTCGGGTCAGGGAGCATGCACTAGTACAGTGTGTTGCCACATCCACCACATGATGAAACAGCTCAGGATCCTGGTTGGCAACCCCCCAGTCAGACAAGTGGTCCAGTCCCACCCTAAAGGAAATGACCATCTATCTGTCACAGCAAGGTGTTATGTGGATGTCCCCTTGGCCAGGTCCAGCCACTCAGGTCCTCAACAATGAGTATCCTGTGAGCTGGATCACCCTCTGGGAACCGTGCCACATGGCCGTAGGGCCGTAACTGATGCTCCTTCACAATGCAGGTAATGTGCCTTATTCAGGACTCCATGAGCAACTGCTCATTCAACGCAAACTGAAATTAGAGGTACCAAAGGAGTCCAGTCTTCGTCTCAGGTAACTGGATAGTGTTCATGTCTCACAACCATACATTAAGACAGGAAGCACCAGGACTCTATAAAGACTTGGACCTTCGTCCTTTTGAATAGATAGCGTAAGTGCCACACACCCCTTACCAGCAACCTCATGACCCCCACACTCCATGCTCTCCCAATCCATCTACTGACGTCACAGGAAGAGTAACCAGAGACATGAATGTCATTGCCTAGGTGAGTAAACATCTCAACAAGGTCGACACTCTCTTTGCAGATAGACACAGTATTGATGGCTGTGCCCAAGAGGTCATTAAAGGCCTGGAGTTTGGTTTTTATCCTGGACAATCCCAAGCCCAGACACTCAACTCCTCACTCAGTCTCTCGAAAGCCCCGATCAGAGCCTCCATTGACTCCACAAAAATCACAGCATTGTTGCCAAAGTCAAGATCAGTGAATCTTTCTTCGCCAACAGAGACCCCACAAAGTCGCTGAACCCCACAAGCTTGCCCAACACCCAGTCCATGCAAGCACTGAAAAGAGTAGGAGCAAGAACACACCCCTGATGAACCCCAGAATAAACTGGGAAAAATGCAGAGGTTCTGCCTACACACTGAATAGCACTCACAGTACTAGTGTACAGGCCGGCCATAATATCCAGCAACCTTGAAGGGATCCTGCAAAGTCTCAGGATGTCCCACAGAGCAGCTCGATCAACTGAGTCGAACACTTAATGAAAATTGACAAAGGCTGCAAAGAAACTCTGCCGATATTTGCATTTGCGCTCCATGAGAACCCTCAGTGCCAGGATGCGGTCGATGGTAGACTTCTTAGGCATAAAACCAGACTGTTCTGGTCACTGATAGGTGAGTAAGTGATCACGGATCCTATTGAGGACGACCCCTGCAAGGACCTTCCCCAGCACCGACAGCAGTGTTATCCCCCTGTAGTTGCCACAATCCAGGCAATCACCCTTCCATTTCCAGGTAGGGAAGACAAGTCCAGTTTTCTAGTCAAAGATTGCTTGCAATGCCAGGAGAACAGCCTTAACAGCAGCCTGGAGAAATTCACCCCAGATACCACAGATCCCTGCAGCATTCCCTACCCTCAGCTGGTTAACCATCTGTGCAAACTCAGTGAGACTGGGTCGTTCCCAGCTAATAGGATGATTACCCTCAAGAATCATGAACCCAGAGATATCCAACGACCTAGCTGGAGGATCAGCTTTAAACGACTGCTTTAAGTAGCCAGCCCAGCGGGTCACAACTGCAATGTCATACATAAGGACCGTTCCATCAGTCGCCATGACTGCGACTCTCTGAGTCTAACCTTCCCTAATCCTAACCCTAAGTGAAATTAAATTAAAATAAAACACTGTCAAAATTGATTAATAAATAAACTGAGAAGCATTGGCCTTTAGGAAATATCAAAAAATCTCATGAGCTATCATTTAGGACAGAATACATTGTTAATGCCATGCACTTTATCAAGTAGAAGTCACAAACAAAAACAGCACAGTCCTCACAGCCTCCTTGATATTTGGTCTTATGAGTAACTGTCGATATCATATAAATTAAGTCATTTTAAGAAGATGACAAGTCTGCTACAGTCAGTTTAATAAACGCTCAATTTAAAATGCTTGTGTATGCAGCATATAAGACAGAATCTCAATGAAACGGTACTCGTGAGTAGTAACAAGTAATATAGGACACTGAGGAAATATAATGCATAATATTAGGAACAAGTAAAAATTATGACTTTCTAAAAAGTACACAAATTCAATATATAATTTAAGAGGTATGTGTTTACATTTCCATATTGATTTAAGAACTAAGCCATCTGTTATACTAAACAGTAACTAAAACAATACTTAAATGAAGTGCTCGTCTTTAGCAATGAAACTTCACACTGTCATGTCAGAGGTTTGGAAGGTGCTGATTGGCTGAAACTATTTATAGCGATTTCTCCTAAAAGAGACGTGCCTTATAACGATCGGAAACAAAAACACACATTTAAGCATGCTGGAGAGTAGTTTATGTCATATTTTACTGCAAGATAAACTCCGTACAACACCAGTATCTCCAAACACTCAAATATGAACTTTAATACGCTTTACACCGAAACTCATTTATATATATATACTCAGCAAAAAAAGAAACGTCCCCTGACTTTCAACTGTTTTTACTTTCAGTAGACTTAATGTGTAAATATTTGTATGAACACTAAAAGAGTCAACACCATAAGACATAAACTAAAAATGTTTCACAATGTGTCCCTGAATGAAGGGAGGCTCAAAATCAAAAGTACCAGTCAGTATCTGGTGTGGCCACCAGCTGCTTGAAGTACTGCAGTGCATCTCCTCCTCATGGACTGGACCAGATTTGTCAGTTCTTGCTGTGAGATGTTACCCCACTCTTCCACCAAGGCACCTGCAAGTTCCTGGACATTTCTGGGGGGAATGGCCCTAGCCCTCACCCTGCGATCCAACAGGTCCCAGACGTGCTTAATGGGATTGAGATCTGGGCTCTTCGCTGGCCATGGCAGAACACTGACATTGCTGTCATGCAGAAACTCACGCACTTTTTGCCACTCCTGTCTGGTCCAGCGAAGGTGGGTTTGTGCCCATAGGCAGCGTTGTTGCTGGTGATGTCTGGTAAGGACCTGCCTTACAACAGGCCTGCAAGCCCTCAGTCCAGCCTCTCTCAGCCTATTGCGGACAGTCTGAGCACTGATGGAGGGATTGTGTGTTCCTGGTGTGACTCGGGCAGTTGTTGTGGCCATCCTGTACCTGTCACGCAGGTGTGATATTCGGATGTACCGATCCTGTGCAGGTGTTGTTACACGTGGTCTTCCACTGCGAGGATGATCAGCTGTCCTTCCTGTCTCCCTGTAGCGCTGTCTTAGGCGTCTCACAGTGTGGACATGGCAATTTATTGCCCTAGCCACATCAGCAGTCCTCATGCCTACCTGCAGCATGCCTAATGCACGTTCACGCAGATGAGTGGGGACCCTGGGCATCTTTCTTTGGGTGTTTTTCACACTCGGTAGACAAGTCTCTTTAGTGTCCCGCGTTTTTAGAACTGTGACCTTAAATGCTTACTTTCTGTAAGCTAAGGTCTTAACGACCATTCCACAGGTGCATGTTAATTAATTGATTATGGTTAATTGAACATGCATGGAAAACATTGTTTAAACAATTTACAATGAAGATCTGTAAAGTTATTTGGATTTTTAAAACATTATTGTTGAAATACACAGTCCTGAAAAAGGGACGTTTCTTTTTTTGCTGAGTATATATATATATATAATTAATGAATGGTGCACTGCACGATAATGTGCAGTGAATACACTTGTCTTGAGCATTCATAGTTTTCATACTCTTTCTCTGTACGTTTACCATTCATTTGCTCAGAGGTTGATGCACTTGCTGCTTCCTGAGCAGCTGTTCTTTTCTCCACCGTAGCGGCCTGCTTCTTGACTTCTTTCATTGGCATCTTTTCGCGTTAAAACTGATTAAGTCAGTGTTTGTATTTTCCTTAATTTTTCACATAAGCTGGCACTTAACTCTTCAATCTGCCTCAAAAATGATTTAAGATATAAAGAGGTAGGTGGAAGTGACGGAGAAGGTGGTAGGGATGAGAATGCCGCCCATACGCATACACCGCATGGCTGCCCTGCTGGCCGCTGCCAAGAGTTGATTCTACAATAAAATAAAATAAAAATAAAAAAAGGAATAACTTTGGAGGTCAATCATCACCCAGAAAGTGGATAGTAGTATATATGTATATGTGTGTTCAATACCGATAGCAGATAGTAGTATATATGTATATATGTGTTCCAAATTTCAGGTCAATAGGTCAAACGGTTTGCGAGCTACATGATTTAAAATCCTGGACAGACAAATGGACAGCCACAGTAATGTATTATATAAGAAGATATATATGACACAGAAAGAGAGAGAGACAAATAGAAACACTTGATTTTTCAAGAAAAACACTTTTTCTTTAATCTTTTCTTAACACTGGCTGCATTGTACATTTAAGTAATGCTGACAACCACATTACAGCATAAACAGCATTATTCAAATTAAGCCTCCACCCCCTAGTCCTGATACAGGACGCAAACACCAGGCAGCATGGTAGTAATCCAACTCAACCCCCTTCCCAACTTCAATAAAACAATTACATTGCCAGAAGCTACAAACCAAAATTAACACAACTGTTTGAATATTAAGGAAATCATAATTAAATCATAATCAATATTAAGGAAATCATAATTAAAAGTCTAATTTTAGGTGCAGCACTGCAGAGCCTCCTGGGGCGTCAGCATTGCTAATCTAATAATATACATGGTATCTTCAACACTATTTATCAAATAAAGGAAATCACAGGAAGCCACAATAATGAATTTTTAGGAACTACCTAAATTGTCATTTCAGTCTGTCACCAAACTATATCAACTTAAGTGTGTAATGTCAATACAAATTACAAAATATCACTTGAGGGTTAAGTGTCAAATGTTTGGTAGATTCGCAACACTGTGCAGTGCAATGGCTTTGAATGTGTGTAGGCTTCACAAAGCATACTTTGAACTGCACATGTCATCTAAGTGTTTCGAACAATGCTCCATGCTTCAATCCCAGTGTGGATGTCAGTTGCGTTTTTCACACTGCACTCCACTTTGCATGTCACACTGCACTTTCACTGTGCATGTCAGCTTGCTGCTTTAAATCGTGCAGGGTGTGGATTGGGGTATTTCCACTGCGCATGTCAGCTTACTGCTTCAAACTGAGGCTTTGGGAGGTTATAGTCATTCATTTACACTTCCCACTTCATCACAAGGTTTAATAATTTTGACCGAGTTGTTTAGGCAAAACAAATCTTTCTGGATCATCAATACAACTGAAATGACTGTGCTGGATATTACTTAGTGTAGAAACATAAAATGACAAATTGTACCTGTTAAAAATGCCAAATAGCAGAATGCATAGGAAGAGCTGTACTTCTACGATTCAAGACACTTTCTTCACCATAATATTCAGGCTCTTCACATAAATATTCCAATCCCTGTATCCCACTGACTCATTTCTATAGTGAACAATGTTATAAAATATATTATCCACTGTATACATAAATAAATTCATATATTATATATGTTCATATATGCTAAAAGTTTATATGTTTATACATATTTTTTTTGATGTTCTATGGTGTATTCAATGCCCTATATATTCTATTTATACTGTCCAGTACTTTATCACTGTTTCAGTCTCTTCTCATAAATATTCCTCTTCTTCCTTATGTTCATTATTACTGCTATAATCACTAGTATAGATAATCAAGATGTATCAAATGAAAATGTGTCTTGTTTCATGTGCATTACATAACTTTAGATCTGACTGAAGGCTTCATTGGTTGTCATAGCTATATTACATTAAAATTTGAATTTTAGGTGGTATTAGGTGTATCAAGTCAAATTTGCGCATGTTTTGAGATACATAATGAGTAAGGGCCGCTCTTACTGTAAACAAGAATAAATGTTTCTGGCAAAGTGATTTTTTTTGTAAATTACTATAAATATGGATAGCTGCCTGCTCTTTGTTGCCAGTACACATGTAGATCTTCATGTAAGTGTCTGTATCAGTTGGTGATGTGCCAACAGGGTTATCATTAATAAGGCTAACTAACATAAGATGAATTAAATGCCTCATGTGGCATGCCGTTGGGGGTGGTACCCAGCCGGGACACCGAGAGGACCGGAGGAGGGCTTGCGCCTCCTCCAGACCACGAGGGGGCGACTGCCCTGGTTGCACTGGGGACCACGGGTGCAGGGCTTGGAAGCTCAACCCTGTAAGAGCCCATGGTCACCGCCAGGGGGCGCCCCGGTGCCTGGAGAGCCCTGGACCTCAGGTGTGGTGGAAGTGCTGGGGGGAAGAAGACCGGGGACACCTTGAGTGCTTCCAGGTGCGCAGCCGGCACTTCCGCCACACAGGGGAGTGTCGGGAAGCACCTGGAGCCCATCCGGGCGTGCATAAAAGGGGCTGCCTCCCTTCAGACAAGGACTGGAGTTGGGCAGAAGTAGACGGGAGTCTTATTGGAGAGGAGTGGAGGCGGCCTGAAGAAGGCAGACACTGGAGAGAGAGGCCTGGACTTTGGGGGATTGGTGCTGGAAGCACTGGGTTGTGCACCTGACTGTAAATATTAGTATTAATAAATGTGTGTGTTGGGTGACCAAACGATGTCCGTCTGTCAGTGTTCGGGGCTCATTCCACACTCAGAACACAGTGTTAATTAAAGTAACTCATGCCAGATATCAGTGACATGTTTCGAAACATCTATGTCTTAAAAGCTCAGCATCTCATTTCCAATACATGTGATGATTTGGATGTGTAGTGCCAATTTATGTCAGTATATCAGTGGCATCTAGAACTTATACCACTGAATGACACAGTGCCCAATACACTGACCTGATCCCAATTCAGTCTATGAAGCACCTAAACTAGTTAAAAGTAGTAATGCATGCAGCTGAATTTGAGGGTTTATTTATGATGAATGAGTAATATACACATAACAATTATACAACTATTCTACTTTGCAATTAATTTTGGAATATACTATGGAAATTTCATGGAAGAGGTCTCATACTCTGGTGTGGAATTATTTCAATTTAGAATTTCCATCAAAGGTAAAATGCATAATTTGTGACAAGCAACTTGTGTTTTGCAATAACACATCTACAATGCTTTGACACTTGAAGTTGATGCATACTGGTGTAATAGACGAGTATGACAATCCCACTGTATCTGCTCACACTGGAACGTCTAAGCAAAGTTTGACAAATTCATTATCATATTGTTACATATATTTCAGCGGTTCTGAACCAGCACTGGTGAAAGTTTGTCTGGAGCCTAAGGTCTGCTGGGGGTGTCCACAATTTTCTTAGACACACTGTAATAAGTTTGTTTTGTGTGGTGTGTGTGCGTTTGTGTATTCTCTTTTTGTTTTTGTTTTTTTTAATTAGGCAGACAAGAGGAACTGGATAAGGCTTTGCTTGACATGGTGGTAAAGGATTTGCAACTCTTTACTGTTGTTGAAGATAAAAGCTTACAGCGTTTTGTTAATAAACTTAGCTATATCCTCTAAACCAGAAAGGCACTTAAAGCCATGGTTCTGGCCAAGTAATCTGCAGTCAAAGAGAAAGCAATGGCTGAGGTAAAGCAGCAAACTATTTTTTTACATTATTAAAACTTAATTTGAAATAATATCAAACAGGCTAAATGTTAATGTTGTAATATTCTTATTGGTTTGCATTGCCCAGACAGATTTGTGTTTTTCGTAACATGCTATTTCAATATATTCTACAAAGATGGGACTATACTGGATTGTTTAATTTTATTACGGGTTATTTTTTAATAAGGCAGTGTTTTCTGCTATGAGCAAATGATGATAAAGGGTGAACTGTAATGGATTGTCAAGGGATTATCATTTCAAATTAAAACAAATGGGTACAAAATTTCACATAAAATATTACAGTACTTTGTTACAATTTTAAGAGCATTTCACATGTAAACAACTGGAAGTGTACTTGTTAATTATATTGTATTATAGATCATGGGAGGTCATCAGGTCATGAGGCTGGACAGGTGTTTGTGATTCTCCTGATATCTCTGCAAAAGGATGAAGTTCCAAGTCTTTAGAGTTCCGTTGCTTCCTGTTTTGATATATGGTTGCGAGACATGGACACTATCCAGTGATCTGAGATAAAGACTGGACTCCTTCGGTACTGTTTCTCTTTGGAGAATCCTTGCGTAACGCTGGTTTGACTTTGTGTCGAACAAGCAGTTGTTCATGGAGTCCAGAATGAGGCACATTATCTGCATTGTGAGGGAGCTTCGGTTATAGCACTATGACCATGTGGCATGATTCCCTGAAGGGGTCCGGCTTGCAGGATGTTCCTTGGACCAGACCAAGGGGTCGTCCACATAATACCTGGCTGCACAAGGTAGTCATTTCTGGAGGGTGAGACTGGACCACTTGTCTCTCTCATGCTGACGTCCGAGGTTCAATTCCCGCGAGGGGTGCGCCTGTCGCCAATGGGTGATGCAAGAAACAGTATAACTTGGGCACTGACCTGGTCCCAAAGCTGCCCGCTTGTTGTCTGCGTATAGAAGAGTGGTACATCCCGCTACAATAAATAACCATGCTGTTCCTGTTTCAAGTAGAATAAAGCTAATTTTGCTAAAGTACTGAGACTCAGCCTCATGTTTTAAGGTGCAAGACAGTGACTCATGTGTCACATGGTACCAGGAGTGGGGTCTTGCACCAATGGAACACCAAGAGACATATGATATCCCGTTACCAGCAGAGCAAAATGAGGATCTTGCGGGCGCTCAGGTCTTCATGCTCCCCAGGGATGTGCTGGTGAAGATGGCTCCCATGGACGACCCAGAGCATTTCCTGTTTTGCTTCAAGCACATGACAACATTGATACGCTGGGACAGGGGAGTCTGGGCAGCTATCGTGGCCCCGTTTTGAACCGGGGAGGCCCAACAGGTTGTGCAAAACCTCCCTCCCAAAAGACTCAATGATTATGACTTCCTGAAGCAACAGATCATCCCCCGTACATCGGTGAGCCCTGTGGTCAAGGGGCGCCAGCTTTGTCTGTGCCATATTGATCTGGACAATCCTACATGAGGATCTGCTGGATCTGCAGAGACACTTTCGAACGCATTGTGAAGAAGCTTGCTATTGATGTAGTCCTGTCGGTGATAGATGAGAGTCATTGTGATGAGATGCTTTGGAACAATGCCCACTCGCTGTTAGATCTGACCTGCAAACTGGAGGGCGCACAAGTCACATGGAAGCAACCAGCACAGACTTCTATGGTCGCCGGCACCACAGGTGGAAGACGCCATCATGGGAACACTATAGTGTGGACTGAGTGCAGCTGCTTTCGCTGTGATCAACCGGGACATCTGGCTCGAGAGTGCCATCTCCCATCTGTGCAACCCATGACCAATGGTCTGGCCCAGGTATGTGGCCCTTAAGTGTCCCCAAAAATGTTAAAAGAGGACAATTTTAAGGTCTGTACTATGTTGGCTGGGCGGGAAGCCTCAAACTGTTGGACTGTGTTAGTGACCTCTGCGTAATTAACAGTGATTCACTCCGGCAGACCCCTTATAAGACCACAGAGCAAGTGCACATCCGCTTCGTCCATGGGGTCATTAAAACATATGGGACTCCCTCTAAAATTTAAAGGTAAGAACTTTAAGGTTTGGGCTGCCGTATCAGACACTGCACCCTGGCCATTCTTAACAGGAAAAAGGAATGCCCTCTTCTCATGGGCCTTGGCCACCTGCAGAATACCTCCCCATGCAGTGAATAGAGTGGATAGAGAGGGGCTCGCCGCTGAAAATGTCAGTCAAAGAACTGCAGTTGTCCAGTGAGGTGGGGGACGAATCCTCAAGTGAAGACCCGGGACGACTGGCAGACTTTTCCACACAGTCGTTCACACCACAAGCCTCCCCAGACTGAACACCCAGTACAGACAAGACAAAAACAAAATAGCAGTGGGAGGTGAGTTTGGTGCTGCATTGCTCAGAAAGGATGCAGTGGCTGCCAATCATACCTGAGTTTGCTCGCCAGCAAAGAGCCAAGAGCACCTTGGATTTTGCATTCAAAAAAGCCCACATCACAAATGACTCCTACAATCTGGAGAAAGAGGACCTAAACTTTAAAACACCACATTTTCTAATTAAGGATGGTTTCCTGGATCATGTGATTTCTAATTGCATGGGTGATGGGTGTATTGAGCAGCTGGAAGTGCCAAGTGGGCATAGGAAAAGGGTTTTAAAAATTGCTCACAGTCATGTTTTGGGGGGTCACCTCAGCGCAGAAAAGATGCGAGAATGCATTTCGAAATGCTTGTATTGGGTGAATATGGGCCGGGATGTGGAGCAATTCTGAAAGGCCTGCCTGGCCGGACAGACATTGTGGAACATAAGATCGTAACTCCACCTGGTGATACTGTACAGGTGCCCCCACACCACGTGCCAGAGGCAAAGAGGAAGGTTGTGGAGTTGTGGAGAAATCTTCAGAAAGAAATGAGCACAGTCTTCAGAAAAGCAGTCAGAATATAGACATTACTGCACATCATAGAAAATAATTCAAGGGCATATAAAGCCTGTCTCAGTTCAAGAAATGAGCCCCGAGTGTTTGCTGAGCCCCAAATATATTACAATCCTTATCACAAAATGCCCCCCTCTCACATTAGTTTCCCAACATCTACTGTACAGGGTTTCTCATGATGTTATTCCCACTCAGCGCATTTTCCCATAACAATCACCTGGAGCCTCATGTATAAACAGTGCGTACGCACAGAAATGTTGCGTACGAATGTTTCCATGTTCAAATTGTGATGTATAAAACTAAACTTGGCATAAAGTCATGCACATTTCCATGGTACCTCATACCTTGGCGTACGCAAGTTCTGCGCTCGGTTTTGCAGACTGGCGGCACCCAGTGTCAAATCAGTGCTACTGTTCCTGTGTGGTTACCCTTTCTTTCTTAGATCCACATTCCTAATGCAGCTTTATAAATACACTGAAACAAACTGCATATTGTTTATTAGTGTAATGCATCTGATTGTAATTAACCTGTAACAATATAATGGTCCAGGGAATAGCCATAGTAATCCAAATACCATAACTGTATTAGCGTTGTTACTGTCACTGCACCTTCTTTTTCTTCTTTCAGCTGCTCCCGTTAAAGGTTGCCACAGCGGATCATCTTTTTCCATATTACTCTAACTGCACCACTCTGAGTATTTATATCACTGTATCTGAGTGGGGAATCACAGCTGTACAGTAGCTGATCGGAAACAGAATTATCGGGATACAGCATCAAGCACACGCTGCCTCAGCCACAGCAAAATGCTTCAGAGACTTTCCTGTACGGACCTCGCGGTTCAGAAACAGTTTCATCCCAAGAACTTTAAACACAGTCAATCAGTTCATCAAGTGCTCCTTGTAGAACTGTTTGTACTTATAAGTACAATCACCTCACTGTAAACTTGCACTACAGTTATAATTCAATAATCCCTCCCCGATCGCGGGGGTTGCGTTCCAGAACCCCCCACGATAGGTGAAAATCCACGAAGTAGAAACCATATGTTTATATGGTTATTTTTATATATTTTAATCCCTTAGAATCTCTCCCACACTGTTTATAAATATTCTACGCACAGTTATACAGTAAACCCTTGTTTATCGCAGTTAATCCGCTCCAGACAGATAAAGGACTTTCCATGAAGTAGGATTCTTTATTTATAAATCTAATATTTTCGCAGTTAGAGCATAGAAAACCTGTTTACGACCTTCTAAATACGTTTTTTACACATTATTAGAGCCCTCTAGGCATGAAATAACACCCTTTAGTCAAATGTTTAAACTGTGCTCCATGACAAGACAGAGATGACAGTTCTTTCTCACAATTAAAAGAATGCAAACATATCCTCCTCTTTAAGGTGCGTGTCAGGAGCGGAGAATGTCAGAGAGAGAGAGAAAAGTAAACAATCAAAAATCAATAGGGCTGTTGCGCTTTTAAGTATGCAAGCACCGCCTTTCAGCATTTTTTAGAGGAGCGTCCGTATCTTCTAAGCAAACAGCCCCTCTGCTCACACCCCCTCCGTCAGGCGCAGAGAATGTCAGAGAGAGTGAGAGAGACAGAGAAAAGCAAACAATGAAAAATCAATACGGGCTGTTAGAGCTTTTAAGTGTGCGAAGCACCGCGTGGAAAGCATATCGTATATCATTGAGGAGTTTTATTTAATACGTAATATGTGCTCTGATTGGGTAGCTTCTCCGCCATCTGCCAATAGCGTCCCTTGTATGAAATCAACTGGGCAAACAAACTGAGGAAGCATGTACCATAAATTAAAAGACCCATTGTCCGCAGAAATCCGCGAACCAGCGAAAAATCTGTGATATATATTTAGATATGCTTACATTTAAAATCCGCGATGGAGTGAAGCCACGAAAGTCGAAGCGCGATATAGCGAGGGATCACTGTATTGCACAACCTGTACCACTTTATAAAGTACGTATTTACATATGATGACGATATCACTTTTAAGATGAAATGCAGCAAAATATGTTGATTATATTATACAGCTAAAACTTTAACTTCATTTAAAAAATCTGTATTTTTAATAATTAAACATGTAAGGACACGGTGCCGTAGTGCTAGCTAGTTCACGGATTGATCCTACCTCGTGCTGTATTCTTGCTGGGCTGGCACGACACTGGAAGGATAATGGGTAGAATAATTAAACACGTACTATGAAGATATTTCAATGTTCCTTAAAAGTTTTGAAGAATCGGCGTTCTACGCTTACAGATGGTTTAACGTCTATTACAGAGCTGATTGTGTGGCGAATGGGTATTTGGAGAAACAAAAGTAAGGACAGGAATTGGAGGTTAGTACGTTTGAAAGAGAAAGTACTGCTGCACCGTGTTCCAATGTTTAATAACATGCTTTCATTCCTATCATCATGAAAAAGATATCACGTGTACATCTCAGTATTTTAATTATTCAGACAGCTGTAATATCACGAATGTAATGGATTCTGTGTCCTGTCAGAGAAAGAGAAAGCACGGAAGCACATGGTGATTCACACACATAGAAGATCAAATATACAACAAAGCATTTAACGTGCTACTTTAGTTACAACGGGATTTGAGAAACTAGTAAATTTCACGATTTTAAGATGAAGTTTATGATGTTCTACTTTAATGACAAAATAAACTATGTGATTAAAGTGGAAATTCAGAGATTAAAGTTGACATTTGTGCTTTTTTCCCCACTGTGTGCCTTTTATTTTTGTCTGTTCCCTAATAAGCTTTCATATGACACTCATATAACACTTATGGCGACTTTGATATCTGAGAACTTCTTTTTTTATTTCAGGCACTGTGCGACTTTGTGAGCTTCAGCTTTCAAGTTTCTCCAACACGCTATGTCACTCGATCAGTTTCCTTTTGTTGTTTATACCACTGTTTAAACCAACAAATAGTTCATTTTTCTTTGCCTTCACTAGGTATTCGCTGAAATTCTTAAGTTTTCCCCTGTTCTTTTCTCATTGTCTTTTCACAGAAGGTTGAGCTTAAGGGCTATTTGTATTGATTTGCATAATCAAAGAGGCGTAATTCTGGGAAGAGTTGGGGTGGGACAGCAGGCGTGTGTATGAGCGGTACGTTTCACGCTGATTGGGATTTATGTAGCGTAAGAACGTGGAAGGTTGCATATGTACAGATTGCTGCATCTGGATTTTTCTTTGCGTACGCACATTCCCGCTTTTGCGCTTATGCCATGTTATAGTGTGAGTTCTATGCACGCCGTTATACATGAGGCCCCTGGTGTTGCAGACATTCTAATAACAATATTCTTGCCCCTGTAGACATCCTCATAATAATCTTCTTCCCAGTAGACCTTCTCATAACAAAATTATCCTTCCAAGTCCACCTTCTCACAACAACTACTTTGGCTAGCAGGACATATTTGCCACCTGGCAGTGACCACCACATGACCACCTCTCCCTTCATTCTCATGGCCTAATGCTGAGCTGTTAAAGATCAATGAACTTTTTGTTAATTAATTCTTAACAATTCAATTAACAATTAAGCTGAGATCAGAAGGACCCATATATGAAAACTGGTCTGCCTAATTAATAATTCAATTAATGGTTACTTGTTGCACTAGTGTCCTGTAAGGCTAAGGCTAAAACAATAGGCAACTGTGCCAGTGAGCGGCAGAGCACAGCCTCACTGATAAGGGCCAAGCTGCAAACAACCTTGACACAGTGCTTTATGCTTGAAAGAAAGAATGAAAGAAGAAGCCTTTCACAATTGCTCCTTTAAGCTAACTAATATGTGCCACTGTATCTTTTTGCTATTATTACTGAGATGTATAAAGAAGCAATGGCATGTAAACTTAAATACTAGCTAATTTAAATATAAATGTGCATGCTAATATAAAAGTCAGCGGTTGCAGACAGCAGCGCTCTTAAGTCATGGCACAGAGCTGCACAGTGGTTCAACAGAGGTGAAGCTACTACTTACTTCATTGGCACATGTGCAGGAAAAGGTCCCTAACTTTTGACAACCAACACCTAAGCCCCTATATTGCTCAGACTAATTATTATCTAATATCATAATGCATTGTATTTTAACTTTGTGGTCTAAGGTATTGATGAGCCCTAATAAATCTAAATGTCAAAAATTTTATGTGCCAGCTTGAGAGCTTGCCTAGCATTCACACAGACAAACGCCCTGCATGCAGTTTGTTTAGTCTTCTGTCAGCTCAGCACCTGCATTCTCAAAACAAAATCTGCCCACTTGCTTATTCAGAGACCATGATGACCTTGGCTCACAGAAACTCAAAACAAAGAAAGTGAAAAGACAGACAACAGGCTATGGCCTTTCTGACAAAATAAACGGTGTCCTTTTAAAGCTGCTTCATGACTAGACTTTTCATAGTTAATAGCATTAAAACTAATAATAAAGCACCCTTAATCAAAATTCTCAGCAATACACGAAGTCCAGAGGATGCTCCAGTTAAGCGTGATCGTCTGAGCAAAAACGAGTGGCGAAGTCCTATTGTATTTGTTTCAAATCCCGACGTTTCAGTTCGGTTCTGTATTGATTTCAGGCATTTGAATAAGATTTCCAAGTTTGACGTGTACCAGATGCCACAAGTGGATGAGCTGTTGGAGAAACTCAGGAAGGCCTTGTATATTTCCACCATAGACCTCACGAAGGGTTACTGGCAGGTGTCCTTGGTGTAGTCCAGATGCGAGAAGACTGTGTTTGCCACTCTGGATGGGCTGTTTGAATTTACGGTGCTCCCTTTTGATCTCCATCGTGCACCATTGACCTTACAGCAGATGATGGATCAGATCCTGCATTCCCATTCCATGTATGTGGGTGCTTATCTTGACGATGTATTAATTTTTAGTAATGAGTGGAAATCTGATCTCGTCTGCCTTTGGGTGGTACTTGACAATTTGCGACTGACGGGGTTGACGGGTAACCCTAAGAACTGCAAGCTGGGTATGTCAGAAACCCATTATCTGGGATATTCCACGGGGAAGGGTTTGCACAAGCCTCAAATGTACAAGGTGGGGAAAAAAGCTTGCCTATCCATGACCTGAAACACAACAGCGGTTCATCCCCAATTATGTGCATCAGGCAGCCCCCTTCACTGAGTTAACAAAGGGCAGAAAGAATCGTGGCGTTATCTGGACTAATGCCTGTAACAGAGCCTTCTCTGACCTAAAAGTCTCTTTATCCTCAATCCCAGTTCTGTGCAAGCTGCTTTATCTTCAATCCCGGTTCTGCACAATCCGGACTTTTTAAAGGAATTTATTCTGTAAACTGATGCAAGCGCTTTCAGTTTAGGAGTGGTGCTCTCACAATGTTTTGAGGGGGAAGAACCATCACGTTTCTCAGCAGGATGCTGATGCCTAGGG
Source organism: Polypterus bichir lapradei (assembly GCA_026402145.1). Classification (NCBI taxonomy): domain Eukaryota; kingdom Metazoa; phylum Chordata; class Cladistia; order Polypteriformes; family Polypteridae; genus Polypterus; species Polypterus bichir. The sequence continues at coordinate 21,029,742 of JANRMT010062837.1, read as the reverse complement.
AGTGTAATTATTTTAGCGATTAAGCAGGCAGTGGAGGTGCCCTGTTACTACCTCTGGGGACGGCGGTTTACCCTGTTGACGGACCATGCCCTGCTTCAGTGGCTGTACAAACAGAAGGATACGAAAGCTCGGTTCACTCTGTGGTCTATTAGTTTGCAGACTTTCACTTTTGATGTTTGCCTCCATCCCGGAGCTGCACACACCAATGCTGATGTTCTCTCCCTGGCTGAGCCTGGCTTGGACGGTCTCTTTGCCCACACCAGTGTGGACAAAGCTAAGGAAGAGAATGTGAGGTTTCTGAACTCTTTTCGGAACCCCCTCAACAAGATGTCAAACTGAAGAGTGGAGTGCTGCGTCTGTGGAGGGCTGCCTGTCCGTCACCAAGGCAACTGCAGGTTCACAGCGCAGCAAATCGCGGTCACACTATAAGCGCCTGTCACAAAACATTATAAATGCAGAAACAGTATAACTTGGCTACTAACCTGGGGCCTCATGCATAAAGCCATGCATAGAATTCGCACTATAACATGACGTAAGCACAAAATCCGAAATGTGCTTATGCACAGAAAAATCTAGATGGAGGAATCTGTGCGTACTCCAACTTCCACGTTCTTCCGCTACATAAATCCTGGTCAGCGTGAAAAGTAACATTCATGCACGCGCCTTCTGTCCCGCCCCAACTCCTCCCAGAATTACGCCTCTATGAATATGCAAATCAATATAAATAGCCCTTAAGCTCAGCCTTCTGTGAAAAAACAATGGGAAAAGCACGGGGGAAAATATAAGAATTTCAGCGAATACCAAGTGGTGGAAAGGAAAAATTTACTATTTGTTGGTTTAAACAGTGGTATAATCAACAAAAGGAAGTTGATCGAGTGACAGAGTGTTGGAGAAGCTTGAAAGCTCAAGTCCACAAAGTCGCACAATACCCGAAATAAAAAAGAAGTTGTCACATATCCAAATCGCCGTGAAAAGGCGAGTCGTAGCCCAACGTCTCAGTGTCATATGAAAGCTAATTAGGGTACAGAGAAAAAAAAAATAGGCACACAGTGGGGAAAAAAAGCAGGAAATGTCAACTTTAATCTCGAAATTTCCACTTTAATCACGTAGTTTATTTTGTCATTAAAGTAGAACATCATAAACATCATCTTAAAATTGATTAATTTACTAATTTCTCAAATCCCATCGTAACTAAAGTAACACGTTAAATGCTTTGTTTTGTATTTGATCTTCATTGTGCTCTGTGTGTGAAGCACTATGTGGTTCTTAAACCGGCTATCTCTTCCACCGACAGGACACAGAATCCATTACATTCGTGATATTACAGCTGTCTAAAAAAAAAAATACTGAGATGTATATGTGATACCTTTTTCGTGATGATAGGAATGAAAGCATGTTATTAAACATGGGAACACGGTGGCGGTACTGTCTCTTTCAAACGTACTAACCTCCAATTCCTGTCCGTCCTTTTCTTTCTCCAAATACCCAATCGCCACACAATCAGCTCTGTAATATACGTTAAGCCATCTGTAAGCTTACAACAACGATTCTTCAAAACTTTTAAGGAACATTGAAATATCTTCGTAGTAATTATTATATATTACGTGTTTAATTATTCTATCCATCTATCCTTCCAGCATACAGCAATCAATCAGGATCAATCTGTGAATTTGATAGCGCTGCGGCACAGTGTCCACACATGTTTAATTATGCACCGTTTATACATGGGCCCCTGATCCCGACCCTGCCCATTTTCTATCTATGTATCAGAGAGTAGTACATCCCACTACAATAAATAACCGTGCTGTTCCTGATTCAATGAGAATAAGCTGGTTTTGCTGAAGTACTGTGACTTAGCCTCATGTTTGGTGTGCAATACAGTGACTCACATGTCAGTGTTTTTTTTTGTTTTTTTTTTAAATACAGACACACACACACACACATATATATACACATATATACAGGTATATACACACATATATACTGTATATATATATATATATATATATATATATATATATATATATATATACACACACTATATACACAAACATATATATATATACACTAGCAAAATACCCGCGCTTCGCAGCGGAGAAGTAGTGTGTTAAAGAAGTAAAAGAAAAGGAAACATTTTAAAAATAACGTTAACATGATTGTCAATGTAATTGTTTTGTGACTGTTATGAGTGTTGCTGTCATCAAGGATTTGATTATCATTATTTTTTCAATCAGGTTCGTATTTGGAGGATGTGTTGTGTTCAAGTTACATTCCATGTTTGTCAACCGTTGTAAAGATAACAGGTTTCATTCATCGATTCCTTTCTTACTGCATCAATAAACAGCTCGTCTTCCTCTTTATTTGAGACATCACACACTGCATGCACAGGTTTTTTTTTTACACTGTCTTCCCTTAGCTGGACATTGACTTTTTCCACCGTGTGCTTTGTTTCCACAGTAGCTGCACTTATGAATATGCTTGTATGCGTCACTTGCTTCATATTCTTTTGCTGCCTTCTCAATTGTGTAATGCGTTTTTTGTTCAGTGCTCTTTGGAGGTCTTCCTTGTTCTCTTTGTACTGCATTCACAGTCAGTTCACGTGAGCGGCTCGGAGTACATGCATCGAAGGTTCTCAGGTGTGCTTGTGCTATCTCGTGCGATGTCCATGGCTTTATTTAATGTTAGCTAAGACCCGGCACTTAAAAGTTTCTCTCCCAGTTTCGCTGAGTTTGTGCCAAACACCACCCTGACCATCTCATCTTCGTTTGCATAAGAACAGTCCTTCACCTGTGAATATTTAGTGGCAGAGTGTTTCTATTGGATTGCCGCTAACGGACAGCCTTATATGGGCAGGCACTCAATTACGTGGGAGGCGTGACGATGAGGGACGCAACTCCGCCTCACACGGCGACCGAGCTGCAGGCTATGGCCGTAAAAATGTACATAAGTAGGTTCCAGTTACCACTCACTGACTGACTCATCACTAATTCTCCAACTTCCCGTGTGGGTAGAAGGCTGAAATTTGGCAGGCTCATTACTTACAGCTTACTTACAAAAGTTGGGCAGGTTTCATTTTGAAATTCTACGCATAATGGTCAATGGTCACCTTTTTTCATATTATCCCAAACCAAAGCCTTTCTCTCTTAACACTGCAGAGGACACAAAACAATTTTTCTTTAATTACTGGCAATACCGTTAAGGCACATTACCAGAGGCAGAAATTTGAACGTTCACATAGAAAATGTAATTTCTATACCACAGCCGTCGTGTAGCGCCTTTCAAAAGGGATCAACTACTGAGAGATGATCCATATACATTTTAGCTGCTGTTAGTACTACTTACCTGTTCTGTTATACCGTCTTTTAAAATGTAGTTTACCCGCAACCACTCGAGTAGTGCTCAATGTACCTGTACTTCTTAAAACGTTAATGTTTTACTGTTTAATAACTAATAGACTATATTTTATTATTTTTCCCTTGCACTCAGTGACCAAAGCTATACACACACATATAGACACATACATATATATACACATATATTTATATATACCTGTGTGTATGTTTGTATGTATGTGTATATATATATATACACACACACCTATCTACATTTTATATATATATATATATATACACACACACACACATATATATAATTTGTGTGTGTGTATGTATGTATGTGTGTGTATATATGATGTAGATAGATATGTATATATATACTGTATGTGTATATGTAGATATATAATGTATATACATATGCATATATTTATATAGATATGAAGATATGTATGTGTATATATATATATATATATATATATATACAGTGGAGGAAATAATTATTTGACCCCTCACTGATTTTGTAAGTTTGTCCAATGACAAAGAAATGAAAAGTCTCAGAACAGTATCATTTCAATGGTAGGTTTATTTCAACAGTGGCAGATTGCACATCAAAAGGAAAATCGAAAAAATAACTTTAAATAAAAGATAGAAATTGATTTGCATTTCATTGAGGGAAATAAGTTTTTGAACCCCTACCAACCATTAAGAGTTCTGGCTCCCACAGAGTGGTTAGACACTTCTACTCAATTAGTCACCCTCATTAAGGACACCTGTCTTAACTAGTCACCTGTATAAAAGACACCTGTCCACAGAATCAATCAATCAAGCAGACTCCACACTCTACAACATGGGAAAGACCAAAGAGCTGTCCAAGGATGTCAGAGACAAAATTGTAGACCTGCACAAGGCTGGAATGGGCTACAAAACCATTAGCAAGAAGCTGGGAGAGAAGGTGACAACTGTTGGTGCGATTGTTCGAAAATGGAAGGAGCACAAAATGACCATCAATCGACCTCGCTCTGGGGCTCCACGCAAGATCTCACCTCGTGGGGTGTCAATGGTTCTGAGAAAGGTGAAAAAGAATCCTAGAACTACATGGGAGGAGTTAGTTAATGACCTCAAATTAGCAGGGACCACAGTCACCAAGAAAACCATTGGAAACACATTACACCGCAATGGATTAAAATCCTGCAGGGCTCGCAAGGTCCCCCTGCTCAAGAAGGCACATTTGCCAATGAACACCTGAATGATTCAGAGAGTGACTGGGAGAAGGTGCTGTGGTCTGATGAGACCAAAATAGAGCTCTTTGGCATTAACTCAACTCGCTGTGTTTGGAGGAAGAAAAATGCTGCCTATGACCCCCAAAACACCGTCCCCACCGTCAAGCATGGGGGTGGAAACATTTTGCTTTGGGGGTGTTTTCTGCTAAGGGCACAGGACAACTTAATCGCATTAACGGGAAAATGGACGGAGCCATGTATCGTGAAATCCTGAGCGACAATCTCCTTCCCTCTGCCAGGAAACTGAAAATGGGTCGTGGATGGGTGTTCCAGCACGACAATGACCCAAAACATACAGCAAAGGCAACAAAGGAGTGGCTCAAGAAGAAGCACATTAAGGTCATGGAGTGGCCTAGTCAGTCTCCGGACCTTAATCCAATAGAAAACCTATGGAGGGAGCTCAAGCTCAGAGTAGCACAGAGACAGCCTCGAAACCTTAGGGATTTAGAGATGATCTGCAAAGAGGAGTGGACCAACATTCCTCCTAAAATGTGCGCAAACTTGGTCATCAATTACAAGAAACGTTTGACCTCTGTGCTTGCAAACAAGGGTTTTTCCACTAAGTATTAAGTCTTTTTTTGTTAGAGGGTTCAAAAACTTATTTCCCTCAATGAAATGCAAATCAATTTCTATCTTTTATTTAAAGTTATTTTTTCGATTTTCCTTTTGATGTGCAATCTGCCACTGTTGAAATAAACCTACCATTGAAATGATACTGTTCTGAGACTTTTCATTTCTTTGTCATTGGACAAACTTACAAAATCAGTGAGGGGTCAAATAATTATTTCCTCCACTTTATATATATATATATATATATATGTAGACTCAAACCCATTATGACAGCAGCAATCCAAGCTGTGAGAAAACAGTAAAAAGGAGGCGTGTCAGATGTCGTGGTACATTTTCTAATGCAGCTAGACGAAAACAACTTCGTGACGCTGCCGCCAAATACACAAAACAATTACATTAACAATCATGTTACGTTATTTTTTAAATTTTTCCTTTTCTTTTTCATACCTTCTTTAACACACTACCTCTCCGCTGCGAAGCGCGGGTATTCTGCTAGTATATATATATATATATATATATATATATATATATATATATATATATATTGTGAAAAGGCGCTATATAGTGCCCGACCCGGCACAGACTACGCAGAGGCACGTGTTCACACTCAAAGGCTTTTATTTTTCTTCAGCCGTGGGTACACGCCTTCCCCGTGTCCCACAGGCCCAACACAGTCCCAAAGTACAAAACACACAAACCAAATGCTTCCTGGCACCACCACTCCTCCCAGGCAACCTCGTCCTCTTCCTCCCGATTCTGGCCCTGATTGCTGGGAGGCACGCCCTTTTATAAAACATTGTTTAAACAATTTACAATGAAGATCTGTAAAGTTATTTGGATTTTTAAAACATTATTGTTGAAATACACAGTCCTGAAAAAGGGACGTTTCTTTTTTTGCTGAGTATATATATATATAGCAAAATACCCGTGTTTGGCAGTGGAGAAGTAAAAAGAAAAGGAAACATTTTAATAATAACGTAACATGATTGACAATGTAATTGTTTTGTCATTGTCATGAGTGTTGCTGGCATATATATATATGTATATATATACACACAGACACACACACATATATAAACATATATATACACATCATATATATATATATACACACATACATATATATATATACATATACATATAAATATATATACATATATACACACATATATATATACACACACACATATATATATACATATATACACATATACATATCTACATATATACTGTATATACACATATATATACAAATCTACATATATATCTACATATATATATTAGGGGTGGGACTCGATTAAAAAAATTAATCCAATTAATTAGAGGCTGTGTAATAACTAATCTTGATTAATCGTATGTAATCGCACATGTAAATTTGTCCCAAATTGCAAATTTTTTTTTAATTTAAAAGGGTTTTAGTGGGCGACAGAATCAAATAATAGACATGGACATGAATATTGTAAACTCAAGCTCTTTTAATTTTTGAAAAAAAAAAATGCTTTTAAACTGCATTTGAATTCAAAACAGAAACAAAAATATCATCCCTGGTTAAAATTGGGCAGACTTAAAAATAAAGTGGTAGTTTAAGTACTTTAAGTACATTTTCAGAATGGTATTGTCTTTAAATAATAATAACCAAAATTTCAACATGAAGTGCAGTTTTTCTTCTTAAAAAAATAAGTCAGAAACATAAACGGTAATTTGACCAACTTAATCTTTAAACTCTGAGTAACCTTAGCCAAAATTATTTTGTACATTAGGCTAAAACAGTGTGATCATTGAACATTTTGTAATTAGATGTAATTAGAATTACTAACGGTCACGGAAGTCCAATGATCCCCAGTAAGAGCCACAAAGTCCGCTTTCTGTAATGCATCTAATTTTGCTTGCTTTTCACTGTGCACAAAACCATGCTTTTATCAAGGCTTCGCTCGGGTAGTTTTTTGAAATGAAATTTTCCTCCGATCAGTCGTAGGAATGCGCTTCATTCCGACTCTAACATTTTTGTAGCTGTGATGTGTGCATCAGTGTAATCGATGTACCAGGAAATCATGCATTGACAAAAGTTCCCCTTTGCTTGGAATTGAAAGTGTGATTAAATGCGTTATTTTTTGTTATGGAGTACATGCATCGAAGCTTCTCAGCTGTGCTTGTGCTAAGAAAAGGAAAGATTTTAAAAATAACGTAACATGATTCTGCGTTAACCGCATATTTTTTCATACGTCCCAAACCAAGGAGATGCGAGGTTAAAATGAATCAGTACATCCCCTCTCGGGAATCGAACCTCAGATGTTGGCGATAGAAGCAAAGCCTCTACAATTGCGCCACGACGTGTGGCTTGTCTATTTGAGAGTATGTAGATGAGGGTATATATATATATATATTCGCAGCGGAGAAGTAGTGTGTTAAAGAAGTTATGAAAAAGAAAAGGGAACATTTTTAAAATAACGTAACATGATTGTCAATATACAGTAATAGTTTTGTGAGTGTTATTGAGTGTTGCTGTCATCAAGGATTTGATTATCATTATTTGTTTCAATCAGGGTCGTATTTGTATGATGTGTTGTGTTCAGGTTACATTCCGTGTTTGTCAATCGTTGCATCAATAAACAGCTCGTCTTCCTCTTTATCTGAGATGTGACACACTGCATGCACGGGTTTTTTTTTTTACACTGTCTTCCTTTAGCGGGACATTCACTTTTTGCACCGTGTGCTTTGTTTCCGCAGTAGCTGCACTTATGAATATGCTTGTATGTATCAGACGCTTCATATTTTTTTGCTGCCTTCTCAATTCTGTAATTCGGTTTTTGTTCAGCACTCTTTGGAACTGTTGCTTTTTCTCTGTGCACTGCGTCAGTTCAAGTGAGCTGCTTGGTGTTCTTGCATCGAAGGTTCCCAGCTGTGCTAGTGCCATCTCGTGTGATGTCCACGGCTGTATGTAATGTCAGCTAAGACCCGGCACTTAAAAGTTTCTCTCTCAGTTTCGCTGAGTTTGTGCCAAACACCACCCTGACCATCTCATCTTCCTCTGCATAAGCACAGTCCTTCACCCGTGAATATTTAGTGGCAGTGTTTCTATTGGATTGCCACTGACGGACGGCCTTATATGGGCAGGTACTAAATTACAAACGCCAGCGGCAGCCTGTCTATGAACTTAATTTAAAGTTTAGGTTTACACCGTGCTTTGTTTCCGTAGTAGCAGCACTCATGAATGTGGTTGTATATGTCACTCGCTCGCGTCTTATTGTTTCGCTGCCTTCTCAATTATATAATGCATGTTTTCTTCAGCGCTTTTTGGAGCGCTTCCTGGTTTTCTACGTACTGCGTGATTACGTGGGAGGCGTGATGATGTCACACGAAACTCCGCCCCCACGGCTTTCGAGCTCAGCTCCATTACAGTAAATGGAGAAAAACAACTTCCAGTTATGACCATTACGCGTAGAATTTCGAAATGAAACCTGCCCAACTTTTTTAAGGAAGCTGTAAGGAATGAGCCTGCCAAATTTCAGCCTTCTACCAATACGAGAAGTTGGAGAATTAGTGGTGAGTCAGTCAGTCAGTCAGTCAGTCAGTCAGTGAGGGCTTTGCCTTTTATTAGTATAGATGCATGTGTGGTCTTTCTGATTCATATAGAAATCCAAGAAAATGTCCTTGTCCGAGTTTTGCAGATGAATTTTGTGTAAAGTGCAATACTTTTGGACATATGGATTTGTATCCATTATTGGTTGTATAATTTCTAAAACTTTAACTCTTTCGAATCTGTGTTGCATTGCTTCTCCGTGATCATAAATATACACCTGACCAAACTGTGGTTTCTTCGAAATTAAACTTGTCGTTGCTTTAATTGTTGCTGGACCACAGATTCTCATAGCGTATGGTCCTGAATCCTGTAAATCTACATTTTGAGCATTGATTGATTCTAACGCAAAAAGATTATTGTAGACTCGGATATTTTGCCAGTAGTGTTTGTGGATTTCACTTTCCCCAAACATCAAATCTTTTAATTCTCTTGAATATGCCTCGTCATTGTGTATAAACACTACTTCTCCCTGATGGCAACACAAATTAGACGATCTACAAGTCTCTGACTTAAACTTGAAAGCCTTACAATATTTACATACTTCTTTTGACATATCACCTATGTCCATATATTCGATCACTATTCGCCTTTCCGTTATTTCTCCAAGTAATAATTTCTCTTTGCGTTAATCTGATCTTTCGTTTCTTTTTTTTGACACTTTATTTTTTTTCTGCTTTATATTCTGTATCTTGCTTTGCATGTGTATCATGCCTACTTTTTTTTGAGTCTTTTGAATTACACTGTTTTCATTATCTCTAACCTGCTCTGCATGTGTTTGGCCCCCTTTTTTTAACCTCTTTATTACGTTTTATTTTGTTTTCTACTCTTTGTCTTTTATTTCTGACCTCGCTTTGTCCTGCTTTTTTTTAATTACACCAGGGGCCTCATGCATAACGCCATGCGTAGAATTTACACTCTAACATGGTGTACGGACAAAAGCGGAAATGTGCTTACGCACAAAAAAATCCAGATGCATAAATCTGTGCGAACACCAACTTCCATGTTCTTCCGCTACATAAATCCCTGTCAGCGTGACAGTCCTTTGTATTGTTCCACGCGCAAATCTTGTTGATCTAATCTGAGATAGTTGAGACGCGAGCCCTCTGTTTTAACATATGCATCTAAGACATACTGTTGTAATAGTTCGCCACTGGAGTGCAAAATACTAAATGTATACCTCATTGCTAATCTGTACGCGTAAAATTGGCATTGAGTAAGCCTTCTTCGCTTGGTGGTTCTTTTATCGGGAACATGTTGTAAATCTTTGTGCCAGCCAATGTCTCCGTAAGGGAATCAAAGTGGGTAAACCATAGGATCGCAATTCATATTGAGCGTGGAAATCTGTTTACAGGAGTTGCCTATGGGACAGATGCAAATGTCCCTTTCGGCAGGCGGTTCGCCATCTTCTCCAATGAAAATCGCTGCAACATTGGTGTGACATGTCGGGGCATTGTATCGTCATAAATCCTGCTTAGGGTTTTCCTCGAAAAGCATTCGTACAGATGCTGTTTGATTGAATTGAGCGATTTCATGCATGTGTTTGTATGATTTAGCGAATGGTTTGATGGTTCTGAGCATGGAATCTAGCTGACAAAGTAAATTTTAGCTGCATGTAGAGTTTGCTTTATTTTGTAAACGTACTGCAGAAGCTTGGCGAGAAATGCCGTGTCGGCTGCGTGTGGGCGGGACCGGTTTTGAAGAGCAGCTGCTGGCAGCATGGGGAGGGGTTTGGAAGAGGATAAATATGAATCAAGAAATGCCGTGTCGGCTGCGTGAGGGCGGGACCGGTTTTGAGGTGGTAGCAGGACGATGGTCTTCCTAGCTCTGATGGTATGAATCAGGGTTTTGTAGACAAAGGTTTTCCCTGTTCCTGCAGGACCATCTAAGAAGAAGCATGTTTGTTGCGGATGGGAATTGCTGTATGCAGCGTGTAAACATGTGTTTGGTGAGGTGTTGGTGGCGGGCACATGAGCAAGCAGTGCGCATGCCTCGAGAGCGAGGGTGGACGCGGGAGGAGGGTTAGAGTTGGCGGGTAGGGCTCTGTCGTGCGTAACCTATGGTCGGGCGACTTGGTCGATTATATATATATATATATATATAGATTTTTTTGGCTTAATGATTTCTTCTGCCAATTAGCAGTGACTTCATTTTTAGAGGTGTTTAACTCTGTGTAATTGAAAAAAGGTTACCCACTTGGTGACATCTTATATACCAAGGTTAAAAAAATTAAATATTTTTAGTAAATACGTGTTAAAGTGTTGAAGTATGGATTTGCTTATACAGGTTAAGAAGCAGCCACCTAACCTATGTTCTCAAATTGTTGCACTTGGTCTTTTAAGCTTAGGACTGAATTTCAGAATCCTCCTCGTATATGAGACTTTAAATGGCCAAGGTTCTATCAGAGCGCACATTTAGCTCTCAGGATGCCATCTACTAAAGATTCCAATGATTAACAAAATAGCCATAGAACGTCTACCGTTTAGCTACAGGGGCCGAAAACTAGTAAGAGAAGCCCCATCAGTCTGAATAGTTGTGCAAATTTACAATAATTAAGAACTGTGGCTGTAGCACTTGGTGTTGAAATTATTATTATTATTTATTATTTTAACAATTTATATGTTTTTTGGACCCTTTTTATTGTTTTAATGACTTTGATATTTATTTTATACTCCGTATTGTTTTTAGCAATGTTAATATTTTTTTATGTTGTTGAATTTTATGTTTATGCAACAACGACAGGTAGTCTCATTAATGATATAACATTCATTACTTACAATACAGCTGCATTTTCACATAGAATTATCCCCTGGTTGGATAAAGAAAGTTTTTCTTGTAATTCCCAGTACTTTTACAGTAAAAACAACAGGAGAGGTTTGATTTAGTCTTTAACATTGACATTGTTTTAGAATAATTTTTTGGGGTTTTCTACTCTTTAATTTAGTGTTTGCTGTTTATTTCAGCCTTCTACATTTTTAACGTTTTCCTGTCTGAGTTTGTTAATGGTTTCAAGCCGATCATCTGCTGGTCTCATTTGTTCTTGCAAATATTCCTGTGCACCAGAGTGTACATACATTATGTGGTGCTACAAGTTAAGTTCCAAGCTGTTTTTGGTAAGACAGAAGAGATACTGGGAGGCTTGGAAATCCAGGATGAAAAGATCTTATAAGCATATTAAATGGGCTAGCTTAGACTCCTACTGTAGATTCCCCAGAATAGGGTGGGTGGTCTAGGTGTCCAAGACTTTGTGTTTTGGCCTTGCATTATAACTGACCAGTTTTTGCTATCCAACCTCATTGTCTCCTGACCATAGTTTAATTATATTATGGATTTGTTAGAGTCCATTTCATTTTTGTTACTCAGTTTAAAATTGCTTTGATTTGCCATGTGTTTAAATTAATTTGAATCTTTATGTGTATGCTTCATGTAATTACTGGTAGTCATTTTTAAAGTTTGTAATTGCATTTACCTGTCAATTTGTTACCATTGTTTGACCCTGCACTCAGTAATGAGTGGTTTTTAAAAATAAACTGAAATGAATAATAATGAAATTATGACTGTATTTCTGTTTTGACTATCCTTTTGATATTATAAAATTGTTCTCTATACTTGCAGTATGTTGGGGCAGTGGTTGATTCTGTTTCCTCATATCTTCAAGAGAATGAGTTCAAATTTCAACCTGCTCTACATCTGAGTACTTTTTGTATGCTTGGCCCATATCTACTAAGGTAGATTGGTTTTCATCATGAAGGCATAACTATTACATCAATAGAAGACCTAAACATGTACATATGGTAGATGTGAGTGTGGATCTTTTGAGTAAAGTGGTGCCTTGTATGGGGTTAGTTTTCAGTTGGTTTTTGTGAGCCTGTTGTTGACAAAATAAACTGTGACAATTGAAGATAGATTTCAGTAAAACAAAGAATAGGTTGCTGCTGTATATGTCATTCAAGCTAAAGTGAGCTATTGTGCTTCATTTTACAGGATAATGTTAATCTACTGCTTACAGAAGAAGAGATGTACAATCTTATGGACACATTCAAACAATGCAATATCATCCCAGGTAGGTGAGTACACTAGGTCTGTGAGTTTGTGCCTGTCTTCCTCTGTGTTCCTTCTCTATTTCTCCGTCTTTCTGTTTCGTTGTGTGTTTGTGTGTGTGTGTGTATTTAGATGTTTATATATCATGTGTGGAAAACTATTAAACTGCCATATTCATATTTTAAAAAAGCATTTGTAACATACATGCATATTACAATATATTGTTGACTGTAGGGGGTGCTCCAACTCCCCAAACCCAACACAAACAGGCTTAAATACAAAAAAAAGTGCAAGAGATTTTTTTATTCGTGCAAAACCCTTTTCAGGCAAGTGTTTCCCATTCTACAACCACAAGCACATAACAAAGTACATAGCAAACAATGCTCTATTTTCTGCTCTTTCTTTCTCTCCCTGTCACTGCCTCCTCTGCTCCTACTGGCAAACTTTGTCCTCTTTCCTCCCGACTCCAGCTCCTCGAGCAGCTCCTTTTAAATAATCACCGGATGTACTTCTGTGTCCCAAAGACTTGCCCCGGGAGCACTTCCAGGTAAGGTGAGAGTCCCATGAAGTAGGGCTCATCAGTCCCTGCAAAACCCCCTGCTGGCACCCAAGTAATCCAACAGGGCTGAGCCAAAGAACTCCAGTTCCCATTATGCCCTTTTGGAATCTGTTTCCTTAAGAGGCATTAGCTCTCCGGAAATGTGTTCTTTTGAAATTGCGGCACATTAAGTAACTAAACCATATAGTAATATGACAGAAAAGGCGATATCCCTCCCATCGTGATTACGGCGGTATAAGAATCACATGAGAAAAATATACTTTAGCTTACATTTACTGATGGTTGACGCGGTTACAGACGGGAAGCATATGACAGACTTTTATCCAGGTGGGAATCTGGATCTACGCAGTCTGCCATTTTTTCGTCACCACGCTGAGAGGGTTTTCGGACAGAGGTCCGACACAGCTTCAAAGGGTTTGGCTGTTGTCCAAGCCTTTTAATACTGTCTGCTTCACTTGCTGGTCTTCTCTGGTCTCCAAACAAGGGCAGGTAGGGACCGAACTCCTCCTCCACAAAATACAGAAATAGCATAATGCCTATATGCCGGTTCTCATTCTCCGAACAAGGAAAGAAGATTTTGTACTGACAGAGGACAGCAATACTGTTTTGTGTTTAAGCTGACAATACAATCCTCCAGTTGTCTTTGGCTATCTAATCCAATGCTTGGTTGGCAATTCTAAATGCTGAGCCTCTGTGTGCAAAACTTAGCATGCACATGGAAATGGATCCTTTAACAGTGTTGTCCAGATATAGTGACAGAAATATTAAAACAAAATTTATTATAACAGAACCCAGGGAGCTGCTGCAGCCCAGGGGGGGGCATGTAACATTCTGGGTGAGACAATGCCCCATGCATTCTATCTTCACCTGTCCTTCCCAACTGAGGTTGTCCCAGCCGGGCCGGGCACCTAGCCATCCCTCACAATGAGATGCCAGTCAACCTAATTGTGCATCAGTAGAAAAATGAAATTAGAATATAGAAAAAAAATTTAAATGCATAAGAAAAATACATCTAAATTTAATATGGAATACAGTTTCTAAAGAATCGTAAGGATAGGAGTACAGTAAATAACACTACTTTTTATCTGGAATTTTTAAAGTAGTGGGGAAGAAGCTGTTCTTCAGTTTGTAATGTATAAGATAAGCATACTGGAGTAAGCTGACAGCACAGACATTACATGAAAGTATTGATTTACGCAAAGTGAACACGCTAGGGATAGGTGATTATTAGTGAACAGGAAGCAACTGTGCTGCAATTAACCAGGTGCAGCATCAGCACATCATGCCATTTGTGTACGCTGAAGCACAGGATTTTTTTGTGATGGTCTGGATTGACTCCATATTCCAAGATTGCATTCAGGAACCACTTGAACCCAGAACTGCCAATTGCATACCCACGGATGAAATGGGCAAATGAGAACAAACACAGTCAGCAAGGGATGCAGAGTGATTCATTGCTTTTATTAAAACCAAACAGTGTTCAAAATGTATTGCAAAAATGATCTTAATTAAATAAATAAGTAGTTCAATAAAATCAGTGACAGTCCATGAGTTGGAATATTTATTGAATTTTAAAGAGTAAAGCCATAATACAAACAACAGACATTGGCTCTTTGCTCTTCTTTCTCTCTTCTTTCTGAGTCCAATGCAACTTCCTTTCCTGTCACCCCAGCTCACCCAATGGCTTGCTCAACTGGTGGAGACACCAGTATCCACAGTCCTCCTTTCAGACCCCCATTTTCGCTGCCTCCGTTCAGCATCTGCCAGACCACTTAGAGCCAGCTATCCTCAATATTCTCCTGGTGTCCTATGGATCCCTAAAGAGGACTCCACCACCATTGTACCTGCTCCTCTATTATCTTAGCGGGTAACGATTTGCCTCTTGAGCACTGA
Source organism: Polypterus bichir lapradei (assembly GCA_026402145.1). NCBI lineage: Eukaryota > Metazoa > Chordata > Cladistia > Polypteriformes > Polypteridae > Polypterus > Polypterus bichir. The sequence goes on along the minus strand of JANRMT010062837.1, from coordinate 21,014,487 downwards.
TTGTTTTCTCTTCCGCTCTTCTCTATCTGGCTCACTCACGATTCTTTCATTTTGTTGTTTTCCTTTCATTCTACCTCTTCTTGTGCTACAGTTCTTTTTTTAAAACCCACTGGGATGTAGGTGTGGCAGTCATGGCCCCAGCACTAATGAGGGAACAGGTCAATATCAACAACAACAATACTTTATTTTTTGTATAGCCCAAAATCACACAAGGAGTGCCACAATGGGCTTTAACAGGCCCTGTTTTTTGACAGCCCCTCAGCCTTGACTACCTAAGAAGACAAGAAGGCAATTCAGAAACAGACCCCTTTCCAGGTAGGTTGTTGTCAAAAAATGTGGTAGATACAAAACAGAACACAAGTAATCCTCTTCAGAGAGCTGGCCAACCTATGATTGCCATCTCATGATTACAATACAATAGTGTAGTACAATAGTAATAGTACAAACTGCAAAGAAAATTATAAGAATAGATTATATCACTCACTAAATACAGAACTCATCATGTGACAATACAGATTTGTTCAGTCCTTGAGACCTCTGCCAATAAGCTACCTTACTTCTACTGGCCATTCCAAAGCTGAGTCAGTGCTGGGCCGGCCAATCTGATGAAAGGACCATTCTACCCGATGATTCCAGTGCTCCTTTATCAGAGATGACTTTTCCATAAGCAGGCAAACAACTGGACAGCAGAGCAGTGGCACCAAGTACTGACAGGAGAAACAGAGTACGCAAGTAATAGTGACAATTTATAAATGTCATTATACTTATATTTTATCACTAATGACTAACAACAGAGTTGCTGTATGCACAACCAATCAGTAGCTCTCCTCAGAGTATGCCAAACTGAAGTAATGAGTCTTCAGCTGGTATTTAAAAACTCAGACTGAAGGGGTACCTCTTATACTAGCAAGCAGATCATTCCACAACTTTGGGGTCCCTGTAACTAAAAGCTTGAGCTCTCATTATTTTATAAATCCTTGGACTCACTAGCAGATAAGCATCTTGAGAATTTAATATACACTCTGATTTTTAAGAAATGATAAGTAAGGATTACTTTGGCCATTTAAGGGGTTGGCTAACATGTGTAGCTGGATTTAGCATGGTGTTGTGTTGTAGCAATGCTACTAGTAGTTAGAACTGCATATCCTAGCAGTCCTTGCATGGGCTGTTGGGGTAAAGGTGGCCAGAGGGGTTTAAAAGGAGGGCAGGAAAGAGGATAGTTGTTTTTGTTGTTGTACTTCGCATTTATCTGTCGGACTGCCTGCTGTTAATTCTGCCATAATTCATCATTTTGTCCTGGATTGTATTCGTTTGTTGGGGTCTGGATCGTCTGTCTACCTGTATACTGAGGACTGTGTTTGGTTTCATTGGCTTTCCCGCAAGAAAAGGAGCACTCCTGAACCATCCATCCGTCTTCATCATTTCAGCAACTACCGGTAGGACTGTGTTTTCCCTTCCCTTTCAACATACAGATCTCTGGACTTAATCTCGTCACTTTACTTCCCATTTCATCCAGTTTGGTTTTTCCATGGACTTTTCTGTGTGGTGTCTGTGTTTATATGTTAAATGTAATATCGCCGAAAGGGTCAGGGGTGGTATTATTGTTTGCACTTAGTTAATTTAATTTCATTATATTCTTTATTGTTTAATGTTCCCAGCGTGCTTTACTTGGTCTCTGTAGCGAGTGTGTGTGGGTTGATCCAAGGCTGGGGTTGTCCCTGGGATTTCCTCCACTAAAATAAACAAATCACCATCACATTGATGGTGTGAATCTTAGCGGCACTTGACCGCTACAGTGTGGCATTCTGTTCGCTCTTGGTGGTGTCCACCAGTGCCTGGATAATCATAGCCCATTCTGTCTCTGGCTTGGAGTTGTGCTGTTTGTTGTCATTTCTACTTTTTTGGCAATGCAGCTCATATTTTCTCTGTCTGAACTTAAACATTTTGACTGTCATCCACGATTGGTCTCCATGACTTGTAGTTTTTGCCAGTCGCTTGGAATTAAACGCCATCCTTGCTATATTCACCGATCTAAAAGAGGCCCTTCTGGGATCTATGGCTTGGGCGCGTTGATTCCAACTATGTTGACATCTCACCGTGTTCCCTGGCGTAACGTTAGGGGTGTCTGAGGAATAAACATGGACCATCTTTGTCCTCTTCAGGAAGTGTCTGTGCCGTGCTATCCCGGCTGTTCCAAATTTAGACTTGCCCTACTGAACACCCGCTCCATCACTATAAAGACCTAGCTGATTAACAACCTCATCACCCAGAAGGAAGTGGACATGTTTCTTCTTACAGAAACTTGGCAACAACTTGGTGACTATTTACATTTAAACTTGCTGTCTACTCCTGACTACAGCCACATATCTAAACCCAGGTTAACAGGAAAAGGGGGTGGCCTGGCTGTGGTTTATAGATCTACCTTAACAATGAAGGAGTTCTTAGTTTTTGAAGTCGCAACTTTTGAATATATTGCTGTGAAGCTGGTTTCCTCTCCTCCTGTGTTGCTGTTGTTAGTTTATCGCCCTCCCAAATTGGTGGTGAACTTGCTGTCTGAATTTAATTAACTTCTTACTGTAATGTCATCTCTTTGCCCTGCTGAAATTGTACTTGGTGACTTTAATATTCATATTGATATCAACTGCTCTCTCACAGCTGCTCATCTCAACTTTGGAATATTTTAACTTGACACAGCATGTTGATTTCCCTACTCATACTCATGGTCATATTCTTCATTTTCAAATTCATGTTCTAATGGTTTGAATAATGTCTCTGTCTCAGGTTCACTCTCTGGTATTTCTGATCATAAGCTTATCAAATGTAACTTTAGCATTATTACCACTACTTCTTTTGAGAAAAATTTTGACTCCTATCGCAGCATTAGGTCTGTTAATTTCAATTTGTTTACTTCTTCCCTCCTGTCTTCATCTCATTTTCGTCTACATAGTTTTTCCTCTCCTTAAAGCATGGTTACTCTTTATAACAACTGCGTTTCCCAACTGCTAGATAACTTTGTTCCCTTTAGGACTTGGCAGGTTTTAGCCACCCACTCCTGAACCTGGCATTTTGAGTGGCTTTATAAGAAAACAGGGCTAATAGTTCACTCACAGCTTTACACTGACCACATACTTAAATATAGGGATACCGTTAACACTGCTCACACCAATTATTATTCCTCTCTCATAAATGGTGCTAAGTCTAAGCCTAGAACTCTTTTTAGGATTGTTAATAAACTCCTCCAGCCCCCTCCTCTAGCATGCCCCATTACAGCTAAACAGTCTCAGGCTTTCTTACATTTGTTTGATATCAAAATTGATCAAATCTATCACAGTTTCCCCTCCACACCTCAATCACTCACTCATTCCGATCTGCCATCTCCATCATCAAGACTCACTTGTTTCTCGCCTGTTAACTCTCTCGCCATCTAGTCTAATTCCTCCTCCTGTCTGCTTGATCTTGCCCCCACTCCTTTGCTTAGACATGCTCATCCATAATTAGTATTCCTGTAACCTCATTGATAAATAAATGTTTAATTTCAGGTTCTGTCCTTACTGCCCTCAAAACTGCTGCGGTTACTCCAGTCCTTAAAAATCCTGACTTGGATCCTTCTCTCTCCAGTTATAGGCCTATCTCTAATCTCCCTTTCTTGGCTAAGATGATGGAGCACGTGGTTGCTACACAACTCCACACTTTTCTTCCAGACAATATACTCTATGAGCCTTTTCAGCCTGGTTTTCATACACAGCACTGCACTGAGACAGATCTTCTCCGTGTAGTTAATGATCTTCTCCGGTCTGCAGATTGCGGTTCACTTAATATTCTCCTCCTTCTTGACTTAAGTGGAGCATTTGACACTGTTAATCACAAAATCCTCCTCTCATGTCTCTCCACTGTTGGGATCTCTGGCTTAGCCCTTCAGTGGTTTACATTGTATCTTTCAAATAGGCAGTAGTTTGTCACACTCAGCCAATATAAATCCTTCACCTCACCTTTGTCACGTGGTGTCCCTCAGGGTTCAGTCCTTGAGCCAGTACTCTTTCTACTTTATATCCTTCCTTTGGGTCAGATTATTCGCAGACATGGCCTTAACTTCCACTGTTATGCAGACGATATAGTTATATCATAATACACACTCCCCTATAGACTCGCCTCCTAGCACATTCACTGACTGCATCACTGATCTTAAGCTATGGATGGAAAATAACTTTCTCAAACTTAATACCAATAAAACTGAATTGTTACTGGTAAGCCCAAACTTCCTACTTTCTAGGGCATCCAACTTCTATGTTTCTATTGATGGTACACTTGTCAAACCTGCTCCTGTTGTCAGAAATCTTGTTTTTTTTTTTGATTCATCACTTAACTTTGAGCTACACATTAGGTTTCTTTCCAAAATTTAATTCTGTCACCTCCGTAACATTTCCCGCCTATGTCCATTTTTGTCCTTTAATGAAGCTCATTGTTTCATAATGTCTTATATTGATTACTGTAATTCCCTCTTCATCGGCCTCCCTGTAAAATCTATACAGAACTTACAGTACATTCAGAACTCCGCAGCCAGAATCCTCACCCACTCCCTTGTTCTCTCCCAACTTCACTGCTTATCGGTTCCATCAAGGATTAAATTTAAGATTCTGCTTCTGACCTTCAAAGTCCTATGTAACCTTGCCCCTCTCTACCTCACTCGGCTCCTAGCTCTATACACTCCTTGTCGCTCTCTCAGGTCCTCAAGCAGTTGGCACTGGATCGAGGGAACCAGTAATAGGTCTCATTCGGGGAAATTAAAGTTAAGACTTCTTGTTCTGTTACAGGATTAAAACTGCTAAAGTGTTGAATGCAAGGTGAGACAGGATTTGCCAAGGTAGTATTCAGTTTGCACTGTGATGCTGAGATCTGGGATCTTATATTTTTTATTTTCTCATTAAATAAGTTCATAAAGTCTGTATTGCTAATGTCTGTTGTATTTGGCACTGTAGTTCCAAATTCCCATTTGTTAAATTAGCCACTGTTCTAAACAGTACATTAGGAGTATTACTGTTATCTATTATTTTAGAATAGAAGTCTGAGCAGCTTTTAAAAAAAGATTTTTTTGTATTTTTTAACACTCTGTCCATGCAGTTCGAAAGACCTGCAGCTTTGTTGCTTTCCATCTAGTCTCCAGTTTTCAACACTCTAATTTAAGAGCTGTCAGGGTCATATTATAATTTAATGTTAGCTGATCTAAATTGTTTTCCACAGTTACACTTAATGTAAAGGGGAACTTCAAGAGAGAGTGAGATAGTATTTAGGAGAATTAGGAGTTGTTCTCATTATACTGTATATGTGTAGTTGAAACAAATAGGCTAACTCCAAACAATCTGTTGTTCCTTCTGCCTCTTAATTTGAGGATGAAAACTGTTGATTTAATAAACAGCAGTGATTCTGGGCATGCTGCTTATGAATCAATAGCTGCAACATAGGTTCTCTGATTTCCATTGCCTTATAATTTTGCACCTGAATTAAAACTGCCTTGTACTCTGTTATTAGAGGTGCTTTGATGCCAAAGCCTGAAACTGACACATCAGCCTGTGCTTTACTCCTCTGCCTTTCCTGGCAATAACATTCAAGTCAGAACTGCTGGATTATCACTGTATGAAATATACTGCATATTTATTTTGTATTGTATCTTTACAAGCCAATTATGTATATTTTCTGTTTTCTTGAATTACTTATAGCATGCACACGATTAACTAGTATGGCGGCGTGATCAGACGCAGTGGCCCCTCTCTCTCTGGATGTACAGTAGTACCGAATGTGTGTTTAGTAGATGTTTGTGTTCGTTATGTTCGTGCGAGTGTTTGAGAGAGTTCGAACATAGTCAACCAACAACGTTGATTACAAGATATTGTTGCCACTGCCTTTTAAGATACAAAACCAAACATCATATCTTGGACCAGAGAGTTACAGAGACACTTTGGGGCCTTAAACTTCTCCACCGGACTATTACATCACCATCTTACCTAGTGAGGAGGAGCTGAAAGCGGTGTGAGAGAAAATGGAAGCGGGACAAGCTTGAAGGCATCTGGGCTAGGCTAGCCGCTAGACCGTACAGACCTGCGATACCATCTCTCATTCTGGCCAAAGTATGTTCACTAGATAATAAAATAGATCACATTCAGCTTCTGAGATCTGCGCGGCATGAGGTGAGGAACTGCTGTGTTTTTATTTTTACGGAATCTTGGCTTAATGACAACATCTTGGACTCTGCTATCCAGCTAGCTGGGCTAACATGCTATCGAGCCGACCGAGTATAGAAGGAGGTAAGACTCGCGGCGGGGGAGTGTGTGTTTACATTAGCGACACTTGGTGCAGAAATACTATCGTTGTGCATAGACACTGTATATTATTATTATGTTTATTATTATTAAGTGCCGACACTTCTACTTACAGAGAAAGTATGCATCGATTCTGCTTGTCACTGTATACATCCCTTCAACTGCTAACACCAGGAACTCTACCAGGCCATTAGTGAACAACTAAAAGCGCACCAGGATGGACTCTTCATCATAGCAGGAGACTTCAACCACGCAGATTTAAAAGTTTTATTGGCCAAATTATACCAACATGTGGACTTTCCTGCAAGAGGAGACAACTCACTATATTTGGTATACACAACCTTCAAGGGAGCCTACAATGCCTCCCCCCTCTCCCACTTAGGTCTCTCTGATCAAATCACCATCATGCTGAGACCTGCATACAAACCCAGAGTGAGAACCATCAGACCAACGCAAAAGCAGGTACGTGTGTGGCCAGAGGGTGCCTTCAGTGCTCATTCCCCCGCTGCTAATACAAAAACTCAGCCACTTGGGACTCAAGACCTCTCTCTGCAACTGGGTGTTGGGCTTTCTTACAGGGAGGCCATATAATATGTGAGTCGGCAATAACACCTCTAAGACCATCACGTTGAGTATAGGGGTCCCACAAGGGTGTGTGCTCAGCCCATTGCTCTTTACTCTGCAGACCCACAACTGTGTACCAATCTATGGTTCCAATCACATTGTCAAGTTTGCGGACGATACAACCGTGGTTGGCCTCATCACCAATAATGACAAAGCCAACTATAGAAACAAGGTGAGCCATTTGGTCCAGTGTTGTAAAGACAACAACCTCTTTTTGAATGTGGGTAAGATAAAAGAGATTTTGGTCGATTTCAGGAGAGGTCATTCACAGCACCCCCCACTGACCATGGTGTAGCTGTGGAAAGGGAGAGTTGCATCAAGTTCCTGGGGATGTACATCTCCGAGGACCTCTCTTGGTCAGATAACACCACATCACTGGCCAAGAAGGCTCAAACCCGCCTCTACTTCCTACGCAAACTGAAGAGAGCACAATTTCCACCCTCCATCATGTGTTTTTTCTACCGGGGCATAATCGAGAGCATTCTCATTAGCTGCATCCCTGTGTGGTTTGGAGGCTGCACTGCCTCCTGTAGGAAGTCCCTGCAGTGCATACTGGATGCAGTCAGTAAGATCATTGGTGCCCCAGTGCACTTCCTCAAGGACATTTTCCACACCCACCTCACTCGTAGAGCCATTAGCATTGCTGGGGACTCTTCCCACCCCTACATTCCCTCTTCTTAATGTGCTGGCTTTCATTACAATAGCATGACTAAATTGATGTACAGGGTGGGCCATTTATATGGATTCACCTTAATAAAATGGGAATGGTTGGTGATATTAACTTCCTGTTTGT
>JANRMT010062837.1:20976813-21001756 GCA_026402145.1 Polypterus bichir lapradei | reverse complement strand
TTACGTGTGCGATTACATACGATTAATCAAGATTAATTATTACACAGTCTCTAATTAATTGGATTATTTTTTTTAATCGAGTCCCACCCCTAATATATATATGTAGATTTGTATATATATATATGTGTATATACAGTATATATGTAGATATGTATATGTGTATATATGTATATATGTGTGTGTGTATATATATGTGTATATATGTATATGTGTATATATATATATATATATATATATATATATATATATATATATATATGAATATGATGTGTATACACTGTGTGCACAATTATTAGGCAAGTTGTATTTTTGAGGATTAATTTTAATATGGAACAAACACAGTGCTATCAGTCAATCCAAAATGTTAATAAACCTGAAACCTGAATGTTTCACAACGGAAATGTGAGTGTGAACATCATCAGGGGAATACATATGTGCGCACAATTATTAGGCAACTATTAGTGTGCAGATTTATTATGCAACTAAAGGAAAAATGAAAATTTTCACATCTCACTTGTTTATTTTCATCTGTTATAGTGAGAATAATAAACAAACACCTCAAAATTTACAAATAAACATCTCTGACATTTCAAAAAAAATAAATCAATCAATCAATGACCAATATAGCCACCCTTCTTTCCAATAACAGTCATAAGCCTTTCCATTCATGGAGTCTGTCAGTTTCTTGATCTGTTGACGATCAGCTTTTTGTGGAGCAGTGACTACAGCCTCCCAGACACTCTTCAGAGAGGTGTATTGTTTTTCTCCCCCGTAAATCTAGCGTTTAAGAAGTGCCCACAAGTTCTCGATAGGGTTTAGGTCAGATGAGGAAGGGGGGCCATGTCATTATTCCTTCATCTTTAAGGCCTTTACTGGCTGGCCACGCAGTGGAGAACTTCGATGCAAGTGATGGAGCATTGGCCTGCATAAAAATCATGGTCTTTTTCCTGTATCACTGTTTGAAGAAAGTGTCTTCGAAAAACTGGCAGTAGGTTTGGGAGTTGATTTTGAGTTCATCTTCAATGCAAAAAGGTCCAACTAGCTCATCTTTAAAAATACCAGCTCATACCAGTACCCCACCTCCACGTTGGAGTGGAGCTCTGTGCCCATTACTGATCCACAGGTCCATCCATCTGGTCCATCAAGAGTCACTCTCATCTCATCGGTCCATAAAACCTTTGAAAAAAATCTGTCTTCAGATATTTCTTGGCCCAGTTTTGACGTTTCAACTTATGTTTCTTGTTCAGTGGTGGTTGGGTTTCAGCCCTCCTTACCTTGGTCTTGTCTTTGAGCACTGAACACCTTGTACTTCTGGGCACTCCAGGTAGGTTGCAGCTCTGGAATATGAAAGTACTGGAGGATAATGGGTTCCTGGTAGCTTCACGTTTGATTCTTCTCAAATCTTTGGCAGCTAATTTGCGTCTTTTGTTCTCAACACGTTTCTTGCGACCCTGTTGACTATTTGCAACAAAATGTTTGATGGTTCTGTGATCACACACCAATATCTTAGCAATTCCAAAAGTGCTGCATCCCTCTGAAAGACTTTTTTACAATTTTTGACTTTTCAGAGTCAGTTAAATCTCTTTTTTGGCCCATTTTGCCTGAGGAAAACTAGCTGCCTAATAATTCTGCACACCTTGATATAGGGTGTTGATCTCCTTAGGCCACACCCTCCCTCATTAGACAAATACACATCACCTGACGTGCTTAAATCCAATAAGCATTCAAGTTAATACAGCTTGGAGTTGGAATATACGTATTAAAAATGATGATATGGTCAAAATACTCACTTGCCTAATAATTGTGCACACAGTGTATATATGTTTATATATGTGTGTGTGTGTGAGTGTATATATATATATATATATGCCAGCAACACTCATGACAATGACAAAACAATTACATTTTCAATCATGTTACGTTATTATTAAAATGTTTCCTTTTCTTTTTACTTCTCTGCTGCCAAACGCGGGTATTTTGCTATGTATATATTTATATATATATCTATACATATATATATATAGAGAGAGAGAGAGATAGATATGACAACAACACTCATATCAATGACAAAACAATTACATTAACAATCATGTTACGTTATTTTTAAAATATTTCCTTTTCTTTTTCATAACTTCTTTAACACACTACTTCTCCGCTGCGAAGCGCGGGTATTCTGCTAGTATATAATAAACCAACATGTGACGAATTATCAGCAATGATAGTTTCGAAAGATGGAAATATCAAAAACAAAGTAGATATTCGTGTTTATCCAAAGCAAAACATGAATCGACATTTCTGTCTAATAATTCACCCCATTATGATCCTTTACTTTTTCCTTTGCTTTTCTCAGATGGAGAAACAGGACAGTCATACAATATGAAACACACGAATTCAGAAAAACAAAAAACACCAACACAATATTTCGGGGCAAAATTAGCGATACGTTCCAATGTATTTAACCCACTTCTGTTATCTCAACGTCTAACACAACATCACATTATTAATGTGTATGTAAAAGTTGAAGCTAATCGTCTTTTCTTCTATATTAATAGTTCAGACAAATTCAAAATAGGTAAAGCAATAATATTACCATCATCATATCAAGGTAGTCCAAGAGCATTGCAACAGTTATATTGTGATGCAATGGCAATATCCAGAACTATCGGTCGGACAGATTTATTTATTACAATGACGTGCAATCCACAATGGCCAGAAATCCAGAGATTCTTGAAAACAATGCCACCTGCTACTTCGGCTCATGATATTCCGACTTTTGTAAGTAGATTGTTTTATCAGAAAGTCTTAATTTTATTGAAAGAACTCAAAACGGTGTTCAGTCAAATCCAAGCATACATTTACACGATCGAATTTCAAAAATGGGGTTTACCTCACATGCATTTATTGGTTACTTTGCAAAAAAACTATTAACTACTGATGTAGATCGTTTTGTCTGTGCTGAAATTCCAAACAGAGAAACCTATCCTGAATTATGGTACAAAGTGATTAAACACAAGTCTCATGAACCTCATTTAAAAGATTCAGCATGTTGGACTCAAAAGATTCTAAATACAGTAATCCCTCCTCCATCGCGGGGGTTGCGTTCCAGACCCCCCCGCGATAGGTGAAAATCCGCGAAGTAGAAACCATATGTTTGTATGGTTATTTTTATATATTTTAAGCCCTTTTAAACTCTCCCACACTGTTAACATTATTAGAGCCCTCTAGACATGAAATAACACCCTTTAGTCAAAAGTTTAAACTGTGCTCCATGACAAGACAGAGATGACAGTTTTTTCTCACAATTAAAAGAATGCAAATATATCTTTTCTTCAAATGAGTCTCTGCATCAGGAGCAGAGAATTTAAGAGAGAGAGCGCGCTCGCAAAGAAAAGCAAACAATCAAAAAATCAATACGTGTGCTTTTAAGTAAAGCGGCATTTTTCAGAGGAGCGTCAGTATCTTCTAAGCAAACAGCCTCTGTTGAAACAGCCCCTCTGCTCAAATCTCCTCCGTCAGGCGCAGAGAACGTCAGAGAGAGAGCACGAGATTAAAGCAAACAATCAAAAAATCAATACGTGTGCTTTTAAGTAAAGCTGCATTTTTCAGAGGAGCATCAGTATCTTCTAAGCAAACATCCTCTGTTGAAACAGCCCCTCTGCTCAAATCTTCTCTGTCAGGCGCAGAGAACGTCAGAGAGAGAGCGCGAGATTAAAGCAAACAATCAAAAAATCAATACGTGTGCTTTTGTGCTTTTAAATATGCCGAGCACCGCAATAAAGCGGCATTTTTTAGAGGAGCGTCAGTATCTTTTAAGCAAACAGCTTCTGTGCAAACAGCACCTCTGCTCACACTCCCTCCGTCAGGCGCAGAGAATATTAGAGAGGGTGAGATAGAGGCAGAGACAAGCAAACAAACACCGCACGGGATGCATATCTTATAGCATTGAGGAGTATTAGTTAATATGTAATACATGCTCTGATTGGGTAGCTTCTAAGCCATCTGCCAATAGCGTCCCTTGTATGAAATCAACTGGGCAAACAAACTGAGGAAGCATGTACTATAAATTAAAAGACCCATTGTCCGCAGAAATCTGCGAACCAGCGAAAAATCCGTGATATATATTTAGATATGCTTACATTTAAAATCCGCGATAGAGTGAAGCCGCGAAAGTCGAAGCGCGATATAGCGAGGGATTACTGTATTGTTTTACCGAAGTTCTGAAATAAAAGTGAAACTAATGAAATAGCAACAATTGCAAGAAAAAAAATCTTAAAAGTGTGTATCCGGAAAACCAAACACAGGTGTCGGCGAGCGAAGCCCCCTAGTTTATTTAAAAATTGAACTTTGCCATGGACCTCTCATCACAGGTTAAAGAGGGATATCTAGTGTATGCACTAGATCGAGTCCATGTCAGTCTTGTACCGGTTTTATATGTTTACTATGCCAGTGTCATGAATGTAAAATGTTTTTGTGTGTGCACTATATCTGTTTCTCATAGAAAACATACTGGTTTACATATGCATACTGTTGCAGCTTTGTGTGCAAACTATATTAATGGTTCATTTAGCTTTCTGGGGAGGGGTAAGAAAAAGCATCTCAAGGCTGATACAGCCATTTTCGAACATGAAAAGGAATGAGTAGATTAAAAGCGGCGAAAATTTTCGCTACAGTTTATGAAAGGGTTAGGAGGTAAATATTACTTTTTAATGGCATTTGCCCTTAAGTTTGAAATTAAATGTAAACAGTTTAGTTGGTGCCTTGAATCCAATTTCAGCTATTTTGAGGTTTTTGGCAGTATCACTAAATTATTGGCATTCGGAAACCAAAGTTTATTATTTTAGTTAGTTTCATCATATTACTGAGTATTTTAAAGAAGTTCTTTATGAAGACCCATTGTTTCTTTTTCACAGTGGGATATTTTTTTTTAATCAGTGTTCATTCTAAAACATGGCGTATCTGAAAACATGATTCCCAAATGTGCATTTGGTACAGTGTTTAAATGTTTAAATACAAATTTTAAAATAGAGAAATATATTGCTCCATTTTCAGTGTTCACAGTGCGATTATATCTCAACTACTTGGCATTAGAATTTGAGTCCACAGACTGTGAGGTGCTGTAAGTGTAGGCAAGTTGCCTTTTTATATATGATTTGTACTTTAATCTCAACTATGGACAATTTTCAATCTTTCAGAATGGATAATTCAAGGCATGTAAATGCTTACAGAAATTTGATTTCAACAGTTATGAGCAACCCTTCTGAAAGCAGTTGACGAAGAACTGAATTAGACAAGTTCATCATCCAATGGCATTCCTGAACAGTATGAAAGCCTACAACCACCTAATAAATCTCAATATTCTTCTGAGACCTCTGTGAATTTAGCCAATAGAGAAATGACCAACATTTCTCGGAAAACAATATGTAAATGTTCTGCAATTCTGTACAAGGTTAAATATGCTACAGTCTTCAAGAAGTTCTGCAAGACAGGCCAAAAAGGTACACAATAGAGGGAAGAAACAAATGTGTATAAGTTTATACTGATTTTATTAAAAAAAAAGGAAAGAAAAATTAAAAAGTTCAGTATGCTGTAAACATTTTTTTTTCTTTCAAGAATTTTTAAAAAATGAATTGGTGGCCCAAACACTTTCAGAAAAGATGTAGTGCCCCCAGAAGATGGGGAACAAAGCAATGGCTATTTGACATGGTCATGTGAGGAATGCAGTGGAGTTTCAAAAGGCTTGGGATGTGAAAATAATTGAACAATTGTGATTAGTTTTCAGCAATAAAACTGATTCAAGCATACAGTAAGCATGAATGCTTTTTAAGTTATCAACTATCTGATCTTTTATAATACAATGTTCAGGTTTAATTTTCTGAAATGTAAATTAATCTGCATCCTGCTCTTTTTTCGGTACAAATCCTTGATATGATTTTTTTATGATCATTAATATAATTTTTATAACCCTTCTATCATGAACCACACTTGCAGGCTGTTGCTAATGACTTTAAAGTGATTGAAAGGCTCAGATTTAATTGGTGACCTTTGTACACCATGCTTCTGGTCTGTAAATTGGAGTTAAAATATTGCAAATATAAATGTAAAATGTGGAGTATCCATAGGCTGTTTGCCATTCTGAAAAATGTTTTGACAAGTTTCAACAAGGAATGTAAGTATAGTGAGCAAATGAAAAGACAAAAAACGTTTAGGTAAGATTTACTTTGGTTTAGCTTGTTTAATGTACACAATTTTTCTGTTATACCCCAGGAATACAGTTGTTTCAAGTGAAGGTTTGAATTCCCCACATTCAACAGAACTATGTGAATTCAAATATGGTTATGGAAAAAAATCCTTTTTTCAGTAACTATAAGCATTGTACTTCAGATCTGAAATTCTCATGAGTCTGCATAATAAAGCTGTTAAAAAACCCAGTGGCTGGACAAATGTTTGGATTTGTGATAAACAAAGTATTTTTGCCATGTGTTGTAGCTTAGACCAAACTAAACACTTTTTCAGTCTTCTGATGATATAATATACTGTAGAGGGTATGTATAATAGCATTATTGCGATGAGGATAATTGTGTAAATGTTCCTCTTTTGGACTGGCAGGCTTGGATCCTGCATGGAACCAAATGCCGCTGGCATAGGGTTGAACACCTTGCAAACGTTATTTTGAATAAGTGGATGAGAGAATGTTGTGTTGGGTAATTTTGTAAACTTTGCAACGATTACGTAATTGTGGATTTTTTATTTTATTATTTTATAATGAAACAGAACACAATGAAGTCAAGATTATCATTATGAAATGCAACAGTAAGATTATGTGTCAGTCATTGTACATACTGAAACACAGAACTGCATTCATTAAATCTGAGATACTACAAAGTACATTTTTTAATGTTTGTGCAATACACATTCTAACCAAGATTCTTTTCTTTCCCAACAGTAATTTTTAAACACAATCTCAAGAAATACCTGGTTTTCAAATGACATATAATGTGGTTATATGAAAAAGGATCACTGCCTGGTTTTAGAATTGACGAAAATACTTTGACTGGATTACAAGATCAGCTGGTGACAGAAACTGAGAAAATGCAACTTCTGAGTACATTTGCAAATGCATATTCAACAGCTGCTATAGGAGAAAATAGCCAAGTGACCCTTATCAGTACCTATTTGCACTAAATACTATTTCTTTTTAGTAGAATAGAAAATGTCCATGTTAAATTAAGAACAGACTATGTAAAAAATAAGAGCTTGAACATCAATTTGGTATCTGCTTTCCTGACAGAGGTTATTGTGGCCAATAAGGCATTTGCATTTGTCATTAAGAGCAATGCAAGCAGAAGTGAAGAAAGTTGAAAGCTTGTTGGTTGTAATTGGATAAATATAATATACCTATGGTTATTCGTTAAAATACTATTTTGAAGAATAATACAAGAAAAATCTCATTTAATAAAATATTGCAGTATCGAATAAGGGAACTTAAGTATTTTAGTGAACTGCATAAAATGTCAAATGGTTTTTGTTTCTTTTTGTTGTAGTGCTTTGTGGAATGGCAATGCCAGGTAAGCTCATGCCTGTGGTAAATTGTATTCACAATTCTGATATCCTGACAATGGACTGTTATATCCTTTTTACTCTTTTTTTTTTTTAAAAAAAAAAAAAAAAAAAAAAGGTTTATTCTGTAACTAGTATATCAATATGTTGGAAGCGGCAGACAATGATGACACAGAAGTACCCATTATCTTCAGTGACAACTCTATTGAATCTTAACATTTTTGAATTTTTTATTTTTTGAACCCAGGGAATAGCTGTGTGTGTTGTTGATATAATCTTATGCATGAAAGGTTTCCATATTTCTCATTGTCAGTTTCCTTCTTGAGGATATTCTTCAAAATTTGGCTGATGTACTTGATGAAGAAGAAATCATTTTTAACATTAATAAATCTTCATTGTGGGAGGGAGTAGAATGTGGATTTAAAAGAAATACATATTCTCCTCACAAATGTATGTCCATTAAGTTTACTGATGATGTTGGCGATTCAGAAGACACTGTTTATGTTGGAGAATCTCACTGAGAATTCCTGAGATTTTTGATGAGATATCTTTAATCTAGTTCTATCTTTCTGGGGCCATAACATAAAAAATATGTTGTCAATAGGGGAGTAATTTTTTTTTTTTTTTGGTTCAAGTTAGTAAAATGGGATTACAGAGTTTTACACTTAATAAATACAAAGTCAAGAGTATTAAGTACTTTACTTTCATGGATATCTAATTTTACATGAATTTCATTCACATTGTACTACATTTTGTATTATGCGTAACTTAAAAATATGCCTGTTACACATTTATTCTTTTTGATATGGTGTAGTAAGCTTACCATTTTTCTTGTAAACTGACTCTACTACATGCATTTGTTTCATTGCGGTAAGAGAGACTTTGCTGTTTGCCTTGTACATGGTGGTCCACCAACAGAGTTTTATGATGCCTTGGTCAGTAGACCCAAAAATGTTGAATGTAATTTTAAGAACCCTGAAGATGAAGCAATAAGGTCAAAACTACAAAAGGTAATTATGTTCAAATTATTGTTTTCAATTTAATATACAGTATGTGATGACAAATTGTCAAATCACCTCACATTTTGCCCGAAGCATCTAAAAAGACAGTAGTGCTCTTTTCTCTTGGCACATTATGCTCCATGTGAAACTGTAAATATCAAAAATAAAGCGGTGTTCTTTCCAAAAATTACTGTTTGGCATGAGAGCAATCTAATTTATTCAATGATCATGGGGAAATCATCAATGGATAGATTAGTTTAAGGTGAAAATAATTAGTCAGTTTTAAGAGTAGATTGGCTACTTGAACAGTAAATGTTAAGCAAATCTATGATGGTATCCACTGACACTATCTTGGTGTTTGAGGAGTTTTTGAATTTAGCAGGGTTCTTGCATAGGGTGATTTCTGTTGAAAGGTCTAAACAAATTGTTGAAGAAGCCACAAATTGGTAGTTTTTGGGCACACAAGAGTATTTCAAAGGCACCGTATGTATAGGTTAATGGGAGATATTAGAATTTTTAATTCTCTTGCATCTTAGCACAAAAGAATAATGTTAAAATTTTACATTTTTAGTATCATAATAGTGAACTCATTTTAATATGTTTGAATACCTTGGTTGTATTTTTACTATGTGAACACATTTTAAAACTGACATTCCTATTAACTAAAATTAGAACTAGCAATTTTGTTTTAAGAAATGGTTACAATGAGATTACTATATAATCTTTAAAAAGAAATTAGTAAAATTTAGCAGATGAAGGAAGGGAAAACATCTTCTTTGCTATAGTTGGCTTTGTACTGTACATTGTTATTTCCTTTTTAAAGTCAAACTTTGTATACTTGGTGTCCTGGATGCAATTCAGATGTTTCTGAAGACATTTTACCCAGCCTTAGGCTATACAGAAAAAACACATGGTAAGAAATGGACAAAATGTTTTCTATCAGTTTGGAATGTCAACGTAGCCATAAGTGAGAGCTATAGACAAAAAAAAATCATAGTATGGTGGCGCGATTACTTAATAAATGCACAAGGTTTGTTTTGCCAGTGGACTGGGAGGTGGTAGTAAGTGATATTGTTCTGATGTTGGAAAACTGCTGCAATTTGTGTTTTTTTTTTTTTTTTTTTGGTCTGCCATTTCAGTCCCTTTAGGTTTTTATTATACACTATCTTTTCATAGAAGGGTTAAGGGTAGTAACAGTGTAACAACAGACAGGACTCCTTTCTGCTCTCCGCGGATGAACTCTGCCTTAGCTGCCCATAGGAAGGCTACTCACATTATAAGGGTGGGGGGTTGGAGCCCTAAGGAGCCTCATCCTCAAAAGAGTCAAAACTGTTAGACAGCCAGTAGGGTCATGCCTGTTGGGGACTGAAATTGGTGTGGTGCTGAGGCGTGGCCCGCTGCACGGCACCGCTCTCCAATTTGAGGAGGCCCAGCCAGGTAAGCGGGTGGAATGTCTCATCTCTCTGGCATGATGATCATCTTCCTCTACTGTCGGTGGAGCTTTATAAACTTTGGGTTTCAGTAGCAGCACTCTCCAAAGTGTGCAGGCCTGGGAATGGCTAGATCTCTGTAGGTGAGTACACCTTTTATTGGTCTGGTCACTCTGATGGCTGTCATACTCAGGGAGCAGCTGTTGCTGTGGCGGATCAGCTCCTTCCGATGGTGTCCGATGTCACTCCATTCCATAAGCAAATTATGAGACTCTGATTAAGGCACTCTCTGGGTGCCTTATCTGCTGTCTCAGTGTATGCTTGGATTGCGGTGAGTGATCCCTCAGTGCGGGAGACATTTTATTTGCAGCTTCATTCAGTGGTTGATAGGTGCCCACTAGGTGACATTCCTCTAGTCATGGGTTACTGCAATGTGACCACTGGCAATGACATGGCTGGCTATGACGTCCCCATGGGTCTTGCAACCATGGTGAAAGTGGATCCATGTTCCTTGACTTTGCAAAAGGTCAGGTGCTGCGGATCACTTGATCCTGGTTCCAGTGCTCTGAGCCAAATCATTGGACTTGGTACTCCAATACAGATAGATTATCATTTTCATTGAATGGAACTGGACCGCATGTCTGCCTGGGAAGTTGCCAACTAGGATCCCAAGCTGTTTTGTTGTGTGGTGGTTGTGGCAACGTGCTGTACCAGTGCATGCTCCCCAATCTGACCAGAGTATAATAGGGTGTGCTGCAGCCTTATGCAATCACTATACTAGGTTCTCACATAATATCCTGTCACTATTCATGTGGGATTTACATATTCTCCCAGTGTCTGAACAGGTTTTCCACAAGCTCCAGCTTTTTTTCCACATCTCCCAAGACATGCATTTTAGTTTAACTCTGGTGTCTTTATGTGTGAGTTAGCTCTGTGGTGGACTGGTACCCTGCCTTGGGATTTTTACCTGCCTTCCTGCTTACAGGACAGGCTCCTGACCCCTCTAAAACATAACTAAATTAAATGAGTTTGAGAATGCTGTATCTTTAAACCATATGTACATTTACCCCATATGTATATGTGACTATATACAGTCTATACAATAAGTGCTTACCTATATGCAATGCTTAATGTGTATATTTCTTTTCTATCAGCAGAAGGGGATGGAAACATTTTACTTTCTCAAATTCTCACATTTCCTACAGGAACTATCAACCAGCACTTGACTGAGAAACTAAGCCATCTATTGAATTCATTTATAGTGGAGATCGTTTCCAACTGCAAATACATATGCCAATATTTTAAACATTTTCCAACAGTTAATACTGTTTCTGAAGATTGTAAAAGCAACATTCACTTTGTCATTCTCCAGGATTTGGGAGGACATAATAAACTTAAGCCTGTAATAACATTATAGTCAATGATGCACATAGAGTAAGACATAAGTACTTTATTATCAGTTGTCACACATGTGCGATTAGGAGGCAGTCAAAGAGCCTAAAAGTGAGTGAAACATCGCGAGATAAGGGGTTGTCACGTGGTGCTTATCTGATCTCTCCTGCTTGCCAACAGACATCAAGAAGAAAAATAATACGACCACTTCTGGGTTCCTAGATGGCCGCGATAACGTCACCTCCGGCCATTCCTGATGACGTCACTTCCGGCCACCAGCAATCACATCACTTCCGGCTCATCTCCAATGACGCAGTTTCCAGTTCCGCCTCCACATCAACATTGCCAACCACTTCCTGTCACATGTCTTTGGTTTCCTGTATATAAACGCCATCTTGTACAGTAAATTGCATTCACTGTGTAAAAGACTTTGAATCCGTTTTTTCTTTAATTGTCTGGAAGACAATATACGAGGACGGTCCCCAAAACTTTGTTTTGTCAAGTGTGACGAAGTTATCTCTATTACACAGTGTACCAAAGGAATAACCCATAGAATTTCAAATGTACATCTTATTGTTTCCTTCATTGAAATCGGGATTTCGTTCACATTTATATCACATCTCAGTCAGGTTTGGATTTCCTCTGCATGTCCTGGAGTACAAAAGAAACACTACCATGCACCAAAATGTGGAGACTGGGCAACATCAGAAGAAAAAAAAAACAAGAATGAGCGAAGAACAGAACCTCAACACCGTATTGTCAACTATCATGGGGGATCTGCAAACTCTAAAACTCCAAATGGGTGAGACGAGGACCCATCTAGCTGAAGCGGAAGCTCGTGCTGCAGCTGGAATTCGGACGGAGGTTGCTCGGTCACCACCCATTGATCTGACCCCCTTACTGAGTCAGATGACATTGAAACTTATTTTTTGATTTTTGAGCGTACCGCTAAGCGGAACGCATGGCCGAGGTCGGAATGGGCATACCAACTGGCTCCCTACCTGAAGGGAACGGCGCAGAGAGCCTACTATGATTTAACCGAGGAGCAGGCTGCCGATTATGACGCTCTAAAACAAGAGGTGTTCAAACACTACGGCGTATCACCAGAACAGCAGGCAACAGAGTGGAGGGAGTGGCAATTTGACCCAGAAAGACCACTACGAACCCAGGGCTTTGAAGCCTGGGGAAAGGTATGTCGCTGGCTACGGCCAGACATAAATAGCTTTCACAAAATGGCTGAATTGCTGCCGTGTGAAACGTTCGTGCATGCCCTCCCTGATCATATTGCCCAGCAGATCCGGAAACATAGCTTCGAGGATATGGACACCCTGATCCAGATCGCGGAGCGTCATTGGGCGGCTTACAAAACGGGGCGAACAGAACAGTTCTCTCGCCGAACCCAACAGGCACATGGGGCAGCTCCCGAGCCCCCCGACAAGCTCCCGAACCTGCCGTCCGAAAACGGGATAGACCTGCTAACCTACCCCGCTGTTACAAGTGTGGAGAGGTTGGACATCTGTCACCAAACTGCTCCTACGAGCCTATGGATTGTTCATTGGGGAAGGGAGAAAGGTACAGTGCCACCGTGAATAACCCTTTGTCTCTTCCGTATACAGGTGCAGTTATTATTAATGGCAGAAAGGTAAGGGCAATGTTTGATTCCAGGAGCAACATTTCTATTGTCACTACCCGTTTTGTTTTACGGCAATTGACTAAATTAAAAACTAGTCTTAAATGTATTCATGGGGATATCTGGTATTATAAAACAGCCAGATGTGTGGTAACCGTGAATAGTAACATGATAAATATGAACATGGCTGTCTTACCGGATCACCCATTTCCAGTCATACTTGGAAGGGATTGGAATAAAATTAACAGCGTTAAAAACATAACTGTACCGAAGAGAAACTTTGGCTTAGTCATGGAGAATAATGCTCCGATTGCCTCCACGCCATGTCCCACAGTAGCACGGATTGATATAAGCACCCAGTGCGAAGATTTCGATGTCCCATTGTCCTCTGCGGGAGCTGATACAGTTAACATGGAGGACGTGGAGGCAGTTGCCCCTCCCCTTGAGGTCGCGCCAGACCCCATTCAAACTTTATCCTCACAATTTCTGTTAACTCCTTCATCATTTAAAAGAGAACAATGGAACGATGATTCCCTGAAATTTGCTAGGAATGCTATAGTATCCACCGAGGGTTATACAACTCTAGATCCCATGCCACCGATGCCGTTCTTTTAGCTTCAAAATGACTTGTTATATAGAGTGGCACGGGGGTGAATTGCGGGCATTGTTGTTAATTCCACGCACTTATCGGCGACAAGTGTGTGAATTAGCACATGCCCACCTTCTAGGAGCCCATTTAGGCTCCGAGAAAACTTTAGAGAGGATAAAACTCAGATTTTACTGGCCGGGAATAAATGAGGAGGTCCGGCGATTTTGCGCTTCCTGTCCGGAGTGTCAACTTCGCCAGATACCAAGACGGTCAAAAGCTCTACTTGTTCCCCTTCCCCTTATTGATATTCCCTTTGAAAGGGTCGGAATCGACCTTGTAGGACCGTTAGAACCCTCATTAAAAGGTTTTAAATATATTTTGGTATTAGTTGATTATGCAACTCGTTTTCCAGAAGCTGTCCCATTGCGCTCAGCTAATACAAAAACCATCGCACGGGAATTAGTAGGGATATTCGCTCATGTTGGGATCCCCAAAGAGGTTTTGACAGACCAAGGGACTCCTTTCACTTCGGAGACGTTCAGGGAAATAGCCAGATTACTCTGTATTAAACATCTGAAAACGTCGGTCTATCATCCCCAAACTGACGGGTTGGTAGAACGTTTTAATCAAATGTTGAAACAGATGTTACGTAAGGTAGTTAACAAGGATGGGAGAAACTGGGATCAGTTACTCCCTCTCGTTTTGTTTGCCTATCGGGAAGTCCCGCAGACCTCTACAGGTTTCTCTTCTTTTGAGTTATTATATGGGAGACAACCCCGAGGGCTTTTGGATATGTTAAAAGAAGGATGGGAAGAGGAGGTCCTCCCTTCTTCAAATATTCTCGAATATATCGCGCAATTACGCAATAGACTTGAGAAAATTAGACCCATTTTAAAAGATAATTTAATCAAAGCACAAGCAGCGCAGTCTCGTTATTATAATAGAAACACCACCATTTGGGAGTTCGTCCCGGGTGATCGTGTAATGGTGCTTGTTCCAACCTCCCACTCAAAATTATTGGCACATTGGCAAGGCCCCTACGAAATAAAGGAAAGAAAAACAATCTAATCGTCGACCGAGTGAACGTATTTACCACATTAATTTATTAAAACCATGGAAGGACAGGGATGTTGATCCCTCCTCTGGACAACCTCGTTCTCTTTTTACGTCATGTGCCCATCTTAATTTTGGTCCTGAATTAACATTTGAACAGCGACAAGATCTCGAGAACGCTATCTTGTCTATCCCTAAAGTTGTGGATGAGACACCTGGGCGTACTGTGCTGATTGTTCATGACATTATTAAGGACCCTGGGGTAATTGTCAGAGAGAGACCTTACAGGCTCCCGGAGGCAAAGAAAGCGAAAGTAGAGTTGGAAATTAGGCGAATGCTAGACTTAGGGGTTATCGAAGAAAGCTATAGCCCTTGGTCTAGTCCAATTGTCTTAGTTTCTAAGCCTGATGGTTTGTGGAGGTTTTGTAACGACTTCCGACGTCTTAATCAGGTCTCTAAATTCGATGCGTATCCCATGCCGAGAATAGATTATTTACTTGATCGGTTAGGGAACGCTCGATTCCTAACTACTCTTGACATGACTAAAGGGTATTGGCAAGTTCCCTTAGCGGACTCCGCTAAAGAAAAAACGCATTTAGTACACCTAGTGAACATTGGCAATACAGGGTCCTTCCTTTTGGTTTGCACGGGGCACCAGCGAATTTTCAGCGTCTGGTAGACACACTGCTAAGGCCCCACAATTTCTATAGTGCCGCCTACTTGGATGACGTTGTCATTTATTCTGGCACATGGAAGGACCATGTATGGCAGGTTAAAGCAGTGCTCTCCACACTAGCGTCTGCAGGGCTTCATATTAATCCTAAGAAATGTTTCTTTGGATTGAAAGAAGCCAAATATTTAGGCTACGTGGTGGGGGTGGGGGGCGTTGTTTAACCACAATGTAATAAAATTGATGCCATCATGAATTGGCCCCGTCCGGTGAATAAGCGGCAGGTACAAGCATTTTTAGGGTTAGCGGGTTACTATCGCCGTTTTGTACCGCATTTCTCTGAAATTGCTTCGCTCTTATCTAATTTGACAAAGAAATGGGCACCTTTAAAAGTGGTATGGGATAAGACGGTGGATAAAGCATTCTGTGACTTAAAGTTGGCCCTGACGTCAGCACCTGTGTTGAAATTCCCTGACTTTTCTATTCCTTTTATTCTCCAGACCGACGCATCAGCCACAGGATTGGATGCCGTGTTGAGCCAATGCGTCGACGGTGCTGAACACCCCGTTATGTACCTGAGCCGGAAATTGGTGGAGCGTGAGACCAGGTATGCTGCGGTGGAACGTGAAGCCTTGGCGATCAAGTGGGCTATTACGGCTCTGAGGTACTATCTATTGGGACAAGAGTTTACTCTAGTGACGGATCACGCCGCTTTACAGTGGATGTCCCTTCATCGTGAGTCAAACCCATGCATCACTAGGTGGTTCTTAGAGTTACAACCTTATCGTTTCAGTGTCACATAAAGGTTCATTACAAGCCAACGCAGATACTCTCTCTCGTGTCCACGACCTCGCGGTGCAGGTCGCCCGACCTGAGGGGTCTGGGCTGAGGGGGGGGGTCATGTCACACATGTGCGATTAGGAGGCAGTCAAAGAGCCTAAAGGTGAGTGAAACATCTTGAGATAAGGGGTTGTCACAAAGTGCTTACTTGATCTCTCCTTCTTGCCAACAGACATCAAGAAGAAAAATAATTCGGCCACTTCCGGGTTCCAAAATGGCCGCGATAATGTCACTTCCGGCCATTCCTGATGACGTCACTTCTGGCCACCAGCAATCACGTCACTTCCGGCTCATCTCCAATGACGCAGTTTCCAGTTCCGCCTCCACATCAACATTGCCAACCACTTCCTGTCACATGTCTTTGGTTTCCTGTATATAAACGCCATCTTGTACAGTAAATTGCATTCACTGTGTAAAAGACTTTGAATCCGTTTTTTCTTTAATTGTCTGGAAGACAATATACGGGGACGGTCCCCAAAACTTTGTTTTGTCAAGTGTGACAAAGTTATTTATATTACACAGTGTACCAAAGGAATAACCCATAGAATTTCAAATGTACATCTTATTGTTTTCTTCATTGAAATCGGGATTTTGTTCACATTTATATCACATCTCAGTCAGGTTTGGATTTCCTCTGCATGTCCTGGAGTACAAAAGAAACACCACCATGCACCAAAATGTGGAGACTGGGCAAGATCAGAAGAAAAAAAAAACACGCTGCCACTATTTTACAACCGCAAGATGGTATGCGAATGAATATGAACAATGTGAATAATGTTGCATCCATGCCACAATGTTTTCCCAAATGTACTATACAGGTTATAAAATTAATAATTCCAAATATCATATATACCTATGTCTCTGTTTTTTGTCAGTGTGGCTTTGACATCCTGGGCCATAAGGCGCATACTAATTCAGCATAAGCAGGAACACTCAATAAAATTGAATAAAAAAAATAAATTGACAATGAGATATGAAGAAGGCAGATTCACCAGCGTTTGTGTGCCAGCTTTTATCAGGGCTGTTCTTAGGATGTTGGGGGCCCTGGGCATAATTAGACTGTGGGGGCCCTAATGCATGTAGTATTACCTACAGTTCAGCCAGATTTGACCTGTTTCCACTGGGCACCACGTGGAGGTTTGTAGCTAAGCCCAGCGTGTGCAAAATGTGCAGTGCAGTGCAATTTTAGAGCATTTTATTTATTTTTTTTGTCACAATTAAAAAGTGTGTTTTTTATACCGTTTTCCATTTTTTTCTACCAAATTAAAACTTGGGCTAAAGAACATTCCAGAATAAAGCTCAAGAAACAAAATCAATTTTTCGGGCTTTAACACTTGCAAAATCTTTAATTAATGCAGAATAATCAAGCGATTGGACAACGTCTCACTCAATGGACATTAATGTTAAAGCATTCAATCGTTCTTGTAACATGGTTGTCCTGAGGTAATTCTTGATTATCTTTAGCTTAGAAAAGCTGTGTTCCCTAGCAGCGACAGTAACTGGTATGGTCAAGGCAATACATAGCGCTATTGCGATGTTTGGAACAGAATCTTGCAAGCTGTTCTGGTATATAAACTGCAATGTTTCAAGAGCAGAAGCATTAGGAGGCACCAGATTTGCCAAAATACGCAATTCAGAGAACAAGTCCTGAGCATCAATATCGGAACCAGTTGTTTCATCTGTTAATATCGTATTGAAATCCTGACAGGATTTAATCAAGTCCGCATCACTTAGACATTTTATTCTCTCATAATTATAAAGAAAACCAAAGTAATCATAATGACCTTTCATTTGGTCAAAGAGCTCAGTCATTGACGATATCGGTTGGTCAAGCAATACATTGAAAAACTCAATGCGATATTTATCCTTTGGATCAAGTATTGGTTGATCTTGCACTTCGTAGTCAAAATTTGACTCAAATTGTCTGTGTATTCTTCTTCTGTGGAAGCTTTCTGGTGCAGGAAAGCCAATTTCTTGTGGATTCATTTCCAATTCGTCCCTGCCCCGGGAAAGGGCAGTAAGCTTAGCATAAAACTTCATAGTACAGATATGTAGCTTGCGTCGATCTTAAAAAAAAAAAAAAAAAAAAAAAACCCTCGAATGATGGGGCCTCTTTT
Source organism: Polypterus bichir lapradei (assembly GCA_026402145.1). Taxonomy (NCBI): domain Eukaryota; kingdom Metazoa; phylum Chordata; class Cladistia; order Polypteriformes; family Polypteridae; genus Polypterus; species Polypterus bichir. Next base: position 20,983,477 of record JANRMT010062837.1, on the reverse strand, counting down.
GTCTTGAAGCCACGGGCTCGCCCATGCCTAAGAACGGCCCTGCTTTTATCCATCCAGATCAGAGAATTTCCAGTTTGATTTTCTCAAAACACCACTCACATCTACAGTTATTCCCAGTTTCAAATAAAAACTAACAGCATCAGATCCCTTGGGGGGGAGGGATGGGGTGTTTAGTATGTATCGTGATCGTGACTGAAAGAATAAAAGTGAAAAAAAAGCTAAGTTTTACAAATACTATAAATTTACACTGGCTGTTACAGATGCAAATCAAATGTATGTTTTTATTATATAATATTAACAATAATAGCAGCTCACTACTCAAAATGGTAAATATAAGAGATAGTCAAGGACTCTTGATTACAAGTCAACAATTCTTGCCACTGCGCCACATAAACTGTTGCATCATCCTTGAACCTTTTGTGAAAGTGTTTAATTGATCATTGGACTTCAGGCTTTACACATTATATAGTTTATGTCAACATTTTGTCATTTATTACCAAAATATGAAAAACATTTTTGTTTTAACAATGTGTTTACACAGATTATTGTAGAAATGGAACACACATGAAATGCATGTGTTCCAAATAACGATCTATTATTTCCATTCTACTCCCAGATAATCAAGGCTGGAACTGGGAGAACTTTGTGCCCGTTCTGCGGCGGTGGGGGGATGGAATAGTAGGCTGCTTGTCTTGATTGGTACATTTACAAGACAAAAGACGCTGACGGAGAGGTGCAAAAGGATTTAAGGTGGGTCGCATTTACAAGTTTTTTTTCGTAGACTTTGGTAATTCTAGTGTTAAAACACATTTTTGAAAGATGTGCCAAGTTTGGCCTTTTTGGTGCTATTACAACATTCCACATTGATAAAATTATTCAAAAATATGCTTCCTGCATTAAATGTTTTGTTTTAAAATTGTGCACAGTCCTTTGGTATTCAGTAATAATAATAACACAGTACCATTACAATAGAATTTCTTCTCATTCTTTTACACTTAAGTTTTACTCAAATTAGAAATTATTGCACTTTTCTGATTCATTTTTCGTTAAATAAAAAAAAAACTCATCATGGGCACCTTCACTTGATAGTACTCAACTTCATCGACTTCAAGTCCACGTTTGACTGTGTCCACTGGCCAGCCTTTTGTAAAGCATTTGAGACCAAATGTATCCCTCATATGATCACCCAACTACTTGGCTTGACCAACTCTGTGAAGATTCGAAATGAGATATCTGAGGAATTCTCCATCTAAACTGGAGTCTGCCAAGGGGATGTTTCATCTCCCTTGCTCTTCAACACAGTGATTGATGCCATTATGAGAAAAGCATTCAAGGGCAGATGTGGGGTGCAGTACAACAAGTACAACTTTGTGACCGATTTGATGCTTGCAGACGACAGCCCCATATTCACTGATACCAATGTGGAAAAATAATAAACAGTTTGATCAATCTGGTGTATGTGACAAAAGCCATGCAGACCCTGTCTTGTCCATAGTGCACATGACAAGTGCAACTTCTTGTTTCTCCTAACGAACAAAAAACCACAAGTGACCAACTGATGAACTTAAAGGATGTGGTAAATGCTGATCCAAGCAAAATGTTGTAAGATGTAACGGTTTGAAATTCTTGTGCAACTAAAGTCATAAGACAAAGGCCCTATAAAAGATTTGGGACACCGACCCCTCGAGGCAGATGAAGGGCAGGTGTCCTAGGACTGTGCTTCTCTGTCATTTTACCTTTGCCTGGTGTGTATTAATAAAAGATTTTTTACTAACTTTAATTATATCTCTCTGTCTTCAGTCACAAGAAACAACAGTATAGAAAAAGCGTCAACAGTTTTCTGGCGCCCAACGTGGGGCAGGAGACGGCCGGCTGACTCCTCGAGCGGGAAGACCTTAGCGATCTGTCTTCTTGAAGCAGACTACCGCTACTGTGTACACCGGCAGCAGAGTAAGCAGCTCCGATAGAAATTTAGGACTGCCCTGTCCTGAGACGGCTCCTGCGTGAGGAGTCCCCGGTCTCCTTCTGGTACAACCACGATGACTGAGAAGGATTTCCTGACAGAGCTGACTAACACCCAGGCTGGGGTAAGTACCGTCGGGGGTTTCCGTAAAAGATAGGCTGGAGGCAGGCTTGCTGTGGAATATAAAAAGTGACTGGGAATAGTAAACGGAAAAGAAATACCTTGTTTTAAGTCACTGCTGTTGGGAAAGATAGAATAGTACACTATCCTCCGGGAATTATAAAAAGGGGGAGTTACAACGGGATCTGGTGCGTGGCACACCCCTAAAGCCCGAATAACTCCATTGGACAGAGGATAGAGAATGGAATAGAAGAATAACAGTTTAATAAAACAAGGGGAATAATAAACAAGTACGTACTGGAAATAAATATTTGCTTTCGCCGTGCACTGTGACAGTAACGAAGGAAAGTTATGGTATTCCACTTCTGGGAATATTAAGGGGAACGTTGGCAACGGGTGAAGTGGCACGCCCAGAAAAACTAATAGTTCATTGAAGACAGAAGTGAGAATAGGACACGACAAGAGGGAATAAATCTGTCACAGCAATCGGGAGGAAAAAGCAAGGGAAAAAATGAGAACACATAACAGCAAGCCTGCCAAACAGTGTCGCGAGGGTTCAAAGTCTTTAATGCTAGAAGGATTATTTTCGGGGGATCAACAAATGCCGAGAAAAAATGGGTCTCCTAGAAAATTAATAGAGAAAAAGACGGGGTTAGATTTTAAGAAGGCGTGTAAGAAGTGGAATAAGCAAAGCGGAGGGCGTTGGCCGTTGGAGGGGACAGGAGACGCAAGTGAAATTCAGGAAATTAGAAAAATCTTATGCAGAAATACACAAGGATGTTGTAATGGTGGGCCGTATCGAATGGACATGTTTGATCGGTGGGAATTAGTTATTAAGAATAGGACTTTAGAGGCAATGCAGAAACAGAACGAGGTATTGTGAGCTAATGAGGGAAAGGTCCGGAAGGAGAAGGACGAGCTTTTATTAGCCCTTCAGAAAGAGGCCACTCAATCAGGATCCCATACAACTAAGAAAAAGAAACAGGGTCCAGGGGATCCACTGTACCCAGTCATTTGTCCCCCCCCTCCGTACCAAGCTCCACCACCCGCCCCAACACATCCCCTAAATGCCCAAGTTCCTGATGAACAATCTGGAGCAGCATTCTTCAATGAACAATATCATTACTAGGGATGCACCGAAATTTCGGCCGCCGAAAATTTTCGGCCGAAATAGCATTATCGGTTTCGGCCGAAACGTAAGAAAGCGCCGAAAATAAAAGCCGAAATTGTCGCCACGCCTCTCCCATCCTCCCGTCTCGTTCGCGCTGTCATTACGCATCAAACACGGAGTATGTCGGCGGTTTGGAAGCACTTCAAAGTTTCAGATGAGGACAGCAAAGTTGCAATATGCAACATTTGCTCTGCAAAAGTTTCAAGAGGGGGTTCAACAGCAAAGACATTTTCGACTACAGGTTTAATACACCACCTTAAGTCAAGACACGCAATTGAATTTGAGGAATACCGTCAAACAACGTTGGTTAAAACTAAGCCAACTAGCACATCAACACCCTCGGTTGCCACAGTTTTCGAAAAAATTAAGAAATTTGCAAATGACAGTGCTAAAGCACGTGACATAACAGAGAAAGTAATGGAATTCATTGCTTTAGATGAAGAGCCGTTTTCAGTCGTGGAGGACATCGGATTTCGTAGGCTAATACACCACATTGAGCCGCGTTACACACTGCCAAGCAGACGGTATTTTGCAGAGACCTCTCTACCTGAAATGTATGACCGTGTTGCAAAACATGTTCATGAGCTCATGACCACAGATATCTCTGCTCTAAGTTTAACCACAGACATATGGAGCTCTGACGTTAGTCCAACTAGCATGCTCAGTTTGACAGCGCAGTGGATAAACGCGGAGTTTAAATTGCAAAACATTCTGCTTCATGCACAGGAGTTTGTCGGCTCACACACTGCAGCAGCAATATCCGATGCTTTGGCTAACATGTTTGAAACTTGGAACATAGACAAGTCTAAAGTGCATGTGATTGTGAGAGATAATGCACGGAACATGATAAAGGCTATGGATGACAGTGGATTAAAGAGCATACCTTGCATGGCACACACGCTGCAGTTGGCTGTGAATGAGGGAGTGCTTAGTCAGCGGAGCATATCAGAAATCACAGCAACTGGGAGAAAAATTGTGGGACATTTTAAGCATTCTCCGCTTGCTTATTCCAGACTACAAGATTTGCAAAAACAGTTTGGGATGCCAACAAAACGACTACAGCAAGATGTGGCCACTCGCTGGAACAGTACATACTATATGTTGCAAGGATTACTTGAACAGAAGCGGGTTTTAGCTGCATACATGACAGATCACGACCTGCCAGCAACTTTGAGTGCACATCAGTGGATGTTGGTGGAAAACATTGTCTCTCTTCTCGCCCCGTTCGAACAGTTAACCAAGGAAATAAGCTCAGCTCAAGCGTCTGTTGCTGAAGTTATTCCACTGATCGCAGCACTGAAGCGCCTGCTTGGAAAAGAGGCGGAAACAGATCATGGCGTAAAAACAGCTAAAAAAACTCTACTGGAGGCTGTTAACAAACGCTTCCAAGACATTGAGTCCAACCCTCTTTACGGCATTGCAACAATATTAGATCCACGCTTTAAAGACCATTACTTTGACGATGAGAAAAGGCAGGATGTACGCGAAATGGTGCAAACAGAGCTTACGGCTCTTGAAACCTCTGGTGAAGCACAAGCCGCGACGGGGAGAACAGAGCAAACTGTGCCTGAGAAACGGTCACGTACAAGTGATGAGGCGCACATTCCTTCGCTTTCTGATATGTTTGACGAAATTTTACAGGAAAGCGTCCCAACCCACAGCGGTGTAAGAGCAAGCGCAGCCTCACAAGAAGTAGCAACCTATCTAGCTGAACTACCCATTGGCAGAAGTGACAATCCACTTGACTACTGGCGCGCGAACAAAGATCGCTTTCCTTTGCTTGCATGGACTGCGCGCAAGTACTTATCTGCCTCAAGCACCAGCACAGACAGTGAGAGATTATTCAGTGCAGCATCTCATGTTCTTGATGAGAACAGAAATCGTCTCTCCAGCCAGAAAGCTGAACAACTTTTGTTCATAAAGAGAAATCTGCCACTTTTGCTAAAATAAAAGCAGCCTAATTTGATGTTGTTTACAGTTAAAGGTTTGATTTATTTATTCTGTTATTGCAATGTTGTTTTGCACAGTAATTTAAAATTGAAGTAAAACGTTTAATGCAGGTAATATTTTGCACAATTCGTAAAGGCACTAAAAGCTAGCACAGACTGAGTGATTTTATTCAGTGCAGTATGTTCTTCATGAGAAGAGGAACTGTGTCTTCAGCCAGAAAACTGAAAAACTTTTGTTCATAAAGATAAACCTGCTTCTTTTGCTTAAATTAAAAGCAGACCAATTTAGTGTGTATAGTTATGTTGTTTACAGTAAGAGGTTGGATTTATTTATTTTTCTTCTGTTTGTGCACTGTTGTTTGGTACAGTAATTTAAAATTGAAGTAAAAAAGCAGCTAGCATTTTTTTTGCACAATTTTGTTACAGAAAGAAATTTTATTTAGTTTTGTTATTGTTAAACAGCCTTATTACTGTTATTTATTATCAATAAAAGTTTGATTGCTTAATTAATTTGTAGTTTTTTTAATACAAACAAAAAGAAAATATTTTCAACATGTTTTTTAATGAAGCCATTTTCGGTTTCGGTATCGGTTTTCGGCCAAGTGCATCCAAAAATTTCGGTTTCGTTTTCGGCCCAGAATTTTCATTTCGGTGCATCCCTAATCATTACGATCCCTCTCGACCCGAGGAGGACGAGGGGTCAGACAAGAAAGATCAAAAGCCCCTCCTGACCCAAACTCAAAACCAGACTTACTTTCACCGTTCGCCCATTTCCCGACATACCTGCAGTCATGACCCTCCTTCCGCTTCGGCCCCCCAACCTCTTCACTATTTGCCCCTATCTTTACTTCTTCTCCCAAACCTGCAGGCCCGACCTATTCCTTCCCGTTAATGGAAATTCCAAACCCTCGTCATGACCCGTCCCAGCCAGCTAGCCCCCAGAACCCCACCACTGTAATGATACACCACACTTGGGACATAACAGAATTGAAGGATGTAGTGGCAGAACTGTATGATCCTAAAGTGAAAGGTGGGGACAAGTTCATCGAACAACTCGACCAGCTTGATAGCATGTACAAGCCAAACGCAGCAGAATGGACTGAAGTTTTACGCCGCAAATTGGGTCCCACCTGGGCATCCGTTAACCATGGGACTCATAATGGGGTTAATTGGACCTGGAGGGAGACTTTACATCGGGGAGAGGGACAGGGAGGAGAGGTTGATTTCCAAACACAGTGGGGCGGACTCAAGGAGAATCTGAAACAGAAATTCAAAAAGGGAACAGACTGGTCCTTAATTTCAGCAGCTAAACAAAGAAAGGATGAGACAGTCGATCAATGGGGGTTGCGCATACAGGATCTAATGGCCACTCACTCTGGCATAGAACGAAGCGAAGATCGCTTAAGGGCGGCTGTTCCTCCTTTCGTATCAGGGCTGCGACCTGACATACAGTCCAAGGTC
>JANRMT010062837.1:20956789-20971813 GCA_026402145.1 Polypterus bichir lapradei | reverse complement strand
TTGTGCAACTAAAGTCATAAGACAAAGGCCCTATAAAAGATTTGGGAAACCGACCCCTCGTGGCAGATGAAGGGCAGGTGTCCTAGGACTGTGCTTCTCTGTCATTTTACCTTTGCCTGGTGTGTATTAATAAAAGATTTTTAACTAACTTTAATTATATCTCTCTGTCTTCAGTCACAAGAAACGACACTATAGAAAAAGCGTCAACACCAACAACAAGGCTACTGATGTATCCTTCACGACATCACCCATAACAACCAGTCGTATGGCCTAAACATCAAAACACAGAAGACCAAAGCTTTGACAACAGATGGATCACAGGCCAACATTCACCTCAATGGGGCCCAAATTGAACAAGTAAAAAAATTCAAGTATTGGGGGTCACTGATCCAAGAGGAGAAAGTGGTATCAACCACCAACTCAGCTGGATTAACCCGGCAACAACAGTGTTCACCTTGCTCTATGGAGGAAGACCAACATCTCCCTCAAAACTAAAATCTGCCTCTTCTGAACACTAATCCCGCTGATATTCCTCTATGGATCCAAAAGGTGGACCCTGCTCAAATAAGACCTGAACAAGCTTGAGGCCTTCCAAATACAATACCTACAGCGAGTTTCTAAGTGTCTCCTTCCATGACCGTCTTCAAAGTGAAATTATACAGATAGCTGCAACCACCTACCAACAGTTAAAAAGGCAATACAACTGAAAAGGCTGAGATGGTTCAGCCAAGTATGCAGAATGAACACCTGCCAGATACCATACAAGCTACTCTGGCAGAAACGCCCTGAGGACTGGAAAGCTCAAAAAGCAGCACCTAAAACTACGTGGTCCAAAAAACTTGAAGAGGATCTGAGAAACCAGTTATTCTCTAATAGTCAGTAAATGATTAATTCCATGACTATAACCAGTTGGTGCAAGTGTTCAAGCTGCTCAGTAGACACACTGAAATATTTTCAGGAACAACATTTTCCCTTTCAAGTGTAGAATTACGTGGAAATGAGTAACAAGTAACATGTCCTAATTGGTTTACTCTGTCATCCGCATACAAGAAACTTGCAGTCCACAATTGAAGCAATGAAAAATTATTCTCTGCGCTTTAACTATGGTTGTTCCACTGATTATCAAATTCATTCACAGTTACTTTAATTTAAGAGATATATAGGAAAAAAATGCATATTAACTTCTGAGTTGCTGTCTAGAACAAGATTTTGTTCCATAAACAAATTATTCATTTAAAATAGTAGGCCTCTGCTCTATTCAGTTCTGCACAAAGACACTCAATCATTTGATTATGCACACTGTGTTCAACAATAAAGCTTCCAACAACATGTCCTCTTTCAGTAATCATGTATCTTGCCACCAGCACATTCTCAGAACCCATGTCTACTCGAGCCTTTAAAGGTAACCTGAAATTCCTCATGCCATCTTGAAAAATGTAAATGGTGTTGATGCAGAACTGTTGTTTGAAGCCTCTATGTACATCTTGTGAAAGCTATGCATATCCAATGTTCTCCCCAGAAATTTTTTCCAGCCGGGTGGTAAGTAAAAGTAGCTGGGTGGGGTGGGGCGGGGAAAATTAAATGTGCACTATTTTTATTAGTTAATTATTATTAATTATTTTCCAAAGCTCAATATGACTTCCTTTTTTAAAGTTTGACACTTGTGAAAGAATATTTTTATTAAATTTAAGAAGTATCCAATTCAGGATCCTGCAAACCTAACAAAAATTTTAAATAACAATTGTTATGACATAAGCCAAGAGGCACAAGTATTGTCGCTGTCGGGAAGAAAAATGAAAACAATGAAAAAAAGTATAGGAAACCTAATGAAGAAAAATTTAAAAATATTCTTCAAAGCCAACTTGCATATGCAGAAGGTGTCTTCAGTTATATATTTATTCTTCTTTTCTTCCTAGAGGCCCAGTTGTCTGAAGCTTTCCCATAATCAAAGTTCCCAGGATCTGGGCCCTCCAAGGAGATCACTCGTACACTGTCGTAGTGACTGTACTGCAGAGTCATCAGACAGCCATCTAGTGTCACTGGCCATTTTCAGCTTAATCTGGGGAATTTTCAGAATATTTTGAATTTCCGTTAAACCAGCCATCCTAACTGAAGAATTTTGGAAGAAATAGAATAGCTGCCTTAAGATGTTCAGTTTTGTTAAATAAGGTACAGCAGCTGCTGCTTGGGCACTTGCAAGGGTCAATCGGTGGTTTTACACAGTGGCAGTTGACCAAGAGTCCAGATGTTTTATCTATAAGCAGTTTTGCCACACCTTTCTGTTTCCCAATCATAACAGCCGCTCAATCTGACCCTAGTACAACCAGATTAGCAGTTTTCAAGCCTAGAGAGTCCATAGTCTCACTCAGTGTGTTGGTTATAGTCTTCACTTTGCCATCAATCACATTGCGGGTTGATACAAAACTAACTATGATCTTTTTAGTGACTTGGCAAACATATTTAATGTAAATAATTAATTGTTTTACATCTGAGATATATGTGGTTTCATCACACAGAATACTGAAAAACTATTCTGTGTGTATATTTTTCAGTATGTTAGATTTTATTTCTGATGCTAAGACATCCAGCAGCTCTTGCATTATTCTTTCAGAGGTGTAATGTGCATTTTTACCAACATTGAGATGTTGTAAAAAGGAACAACCTATTTCTTTACAGTGTTCCAACAGCTTTTCAAACAACATTGTATGTGACAACTCATCTTTTGCCAAACAATGCATGGATCTTAAAGCTCCCATAAAGGCATCTCTCTGTAAAATATTTAACACAGATACAGATCTTTCAATTTGACCGATTCCAGTTTGCTCTAGTACACGCTTTCCTAAAAGGTCAGCAGAAGACTTTTTGTGTTTTACTTTTTTCATGGTCCACCAAGCTTTCTTTTCGAATTCTTGTAAAGTAACCCCTCCTTGGGGGGTGTTTGTTTGAGTATTTCATGCACAATGAGCACCACATAACATTTTCTTTGACCATTAGCCTATCAAAATCTTTAAACCATTGTTTGTTTATGCTGGATAAGTGGTGCTTAGATTTATCAATTGGCAGAGTGTGTGCTAAAGAGACTTCCCCTGATGGACCAGCCTCTGCAATGTCTTTGAAATTGCCACATGAGGAGTTGAAATAACTGAGCAGTGTTGTTTTCTGAACACTTCTTTTGCTCTTGTTGGTAAAACGTTTGAAAAAAAAATTAAAGTACCTATGAATAAGACTTTTGAGTGGGAAAGGGAGAGCCTGTTGGATATTCAATTCACACTTGAACTACGGCAGGTACGCATTCTCAACATTTCCACTTTAATCTCGACGCTTATGTCAAGAATAAAGTCGACATTTCCACTTTATTCTCGACATTTCTACTTTATTCTCACCGTTTATCTCGAGATTAAATTCGACATGTTGACTTTATTCTCGTAATTTGTCATTAAAGTAGAACATCGTAAACTAATATTCATCTTAAATGAATGTTTAATTTACTAGATTTTTCTCAAACCCCCGTCATAAGTTATGTAGCAAGATCTCGACTTTATTCTCGACATATAGTTTTTTTTCTTCACCGTGGCCCTAATATGCTTCTGTACAAAACCCTCAGAAATTCAGTGACAAAACTTTTGCTCAGGCCGCAGTGTGTGCTGCAAGGGTTTCTGCACACTTTTTGCAATATGCACGCAGGTCCAAATATGAGCAAATATAAGAACGGCAGATGGGGTCACTTTAAACAGGAACCACAGTGAGTGCTACAAGGATTTTTGCACACAGAACACACCTAATGCTTAAACAACTGTATGTGTATATATTGGTTTGCTATGTACTTTACAAGAAGAGAGCTGCTGTACAATCAGCCTCACTATACAGACTGCGCTGATACTGAGAACAGAGATATCACTTCTTGATGCCTTTTTTCTGATATCTGACAGGCTGGTTTCACTAGGCTTTTTTTATTTTATCAGACCTCGTCTTGCCCGCCCATCTCCACATCCTCTTTGCTTATGAACTGCCACTCCACTCCCGCTATTAGCATGTACAGCCCCCTCCCGTCCGCCCACCTCTCCATATTCCCTGCAACTGTATTAAGCTGCTGCACCCCCGCTATTACCATGTACAGCCCACTCTCGAAACCCCAACTCCCCATACTCTTTGCTTGTGAACTCTGCTCCGCCTCGACACCCGCTATTAGCTTTACCTTGTCTCTTGCCATTTCTGCAGATCATTAGATCTGCGGCTGTCATCTCACAATGTCATGCGAAATGACAGCCGGACGCTCAACTAAATTAGCCGGGCGGAGCGCCCGGCTAAAAGACGCTATGGAGAACACTGCATATCCCTACCTATTTAAACATTTTTTGACCCATTCTATTCTTGAACATTCATCCATCCATTTTTCAAACCTGCTTTAACCCCAGTTGCAGGAAAGCTGGAGCCTATCACATCAAGCATAGGACGTGAAGCAGGAACAATCTGTCAACAGGGCAACGGTCCATCACAGGGTGAACACACACACAAACTAAGGCCAATTTAGTACTGGCAATCCAGCTAACCTGCATATCTGTGGACTGTGGGATGTAAACAGAGTGTCTAAAGGAATCACATGTGAATGCAGGGAGAACATGCAATTTTAAGACAATTTTAAATTAAGTACATATTAAAATTACTTAAAAGAAATTGCACATGGATATAGCTTTTTAAAATATGTTTGTTGTGTTATTTCATCTGTGGTATAAGTGGATGTAAATTTCCACTCTTAAGTATCTAGCGACATAACCACATTTTCAGTATTTTTGAGATTTAATAACAGTAAATAATTATGAGGTGTGTCAACAAATTTTTGTTCAAGCACTTGTATATGAATTATATAGTTTTGTTGTGCCAATCACAAAAAAGGATTACAATGCAGAACCAAGGACTGTATTTTTCCCAGTATTCAAATCAAATAAGAGGCAGATAGTATGAAAAATGGTTTTCTCATAATGCAATTTTTCAGAAGACAAAACACTTAGGAAAGACAATGTGGTCCAGGGACACTATATAATCTCCTTTGAACTTCATATCTTCTCCAAATTATAGTTTCAACAGGATCAATTATATAAAGTATTTCTCTTATTCTCCTTTGTTGAACTCAAATCTTATGGGAATGCAGGCTAACAGAAATGTGTCTTTCACCTATGTAAGGTGTTGAATGCCTAACCTCCTTCTTTAACCTCGTTAGTGTTAGACCCGAGTGTTATTGGGAATGCAAAAACCATCCTAAAAGCGTTAGTCGCGAATGTCACTTGGACAACTATACAGATGCGTCTTGCCTAAGTATTAGAACTGAGAATCACTTGGGCTGTAAAAGTGTCAGTGCTGCCATTCTTTGGAGAAATTATGTCTAGGTGTAGGTTTTCACTAGTTATTAAATATCTGCACTTTACCAACAATGAAGACTTTGATGAGAATACCCATCCAGCACTTAAAATGAAGAAAATCTAGGAGATATACCAGGCGATTGTAGTAAAATTTCAGAGTGTTAACATTCCAGACCGTGATGTCAGCATCGATGAAAGTCTGATAGCTTATAAGGACAGACTGTCATAGAAACAGTACATCATGTAAAAAAGAGCAAGATTGGCATAAAGTTTTACAAGCTTTGTGAATCTAAAATGGGATACATTTGGAATTCGGTTCTGTACACAGGGAAAGGGACAATGTTTGATCCAAAATATAATCAGTACGGCATTGATACAGCATTGGTGCTGACTTTGATATATGCTCTGCTGGATCAAGGTTACTGTGTAATCATTGACAATTTTTATACTTCGCCAGAGCTAATTGAAATCTTGCTGCAAAGACTGATGGAACAGTGCATCCCAACCATCGTGGCATGCCTGAAGACTTTGGCAGAGCTAAATTACAGCGAGGTGCGCTAATAGCTTGGCAAAAGAGTAATGTGCTTCTGCTGAAATGGAATGACAAGAAAGATGTTTTCCTTCTTAGCACTGTGCATAATGCAGCTACAGTCACTGTACAGGCAAAAGTGAACAAGCAGGTTATGAAGCATTGTGCTCTGGTCAACTACAATAGCATGATGGGCGGTGTAAATCGTGTAAATCAAGAATTGGCTTTCTATCCTGTTATGCAGAGGCAACAAAAGAAATGCTACAAAAAATATTTTGCCATCTGGTGGAACAGTGCATTTACAATGCATTCATATTATACAAACAAATAGCTGGCAAAACTGTATGTCATGCAAACTTTGCATGCCAGCCTGTAGAACAAATCATTGCTGCACATCCACTGTCCACACTACCACTAAAGAGACTCAGTCGATTCAGCACATGGCGGATCAATCCAGAGCATCTTATTGGTAGATATTTTATTGAGTATATACCTCCAGCAGAAAAAAACCAAAACAGAATCCAACTAGTACCTGTGGAGTGTGCTGTTCATAAACTGATGGGAATGAAAATCCAAAAAGAAACACAGCATTACTGTGACATTCGATTGTGTCTTTCGCCATGCTTTAAGATTTACCACACAAAGGACTCATTTTGAGGTTATACGGTATAATGTTTTGGCATCATTAGTAGTATTATTGCTGTTATTTTGTTATTGTTCATTTCATATTATTATTTTTATTCATCATTACTATTATTTGTATCATTATACTTTTGAGATTTAATAAAAATGTAATTTTTCATGCCAAAAAAGTTTTTCTGGAATGAAATGCAATGCTAAGGTTATTAAAGTATCAGATTCAAAATCAGAGATACTGCTGAACCTTTGTCGATGATGATATAATGTCCTTGTGCCAATACAAAGGAGTCTTACAATAGAAATCCAAAATAATCCTAAATCAAATATGTTTTCCAAAAGATTCCTGGTTATCTGATACCTGCACACATAAATATACAAATAGGTGGACTGATAGATACACTTAAAATGCTAAATTCGTTTGATGCATTTCCTTCTTAGAATTTTAACAACCGTTCTTTTACACATGAGCATTGTCGTATATACTGTACCATGTTACACATTTTGCCTGGATAGTATGATGCAACTTAAATTAAAGCAGGTTTTCTTTCCTTACACCCTACTTTTATAACAGTTGTTCACAGTTTAGTGTGAATTTGGTATTACAGCCTGGGAAAGGATGCTGAGCTGATACCTCAGGCAATTGATTACTTTACGGATGGACATCTGGGACATCAATTGGGTTTAATGCCTGGGAAAAGAAAAACTGAGGCAATATCAAAGAACTTTATTACCTGGGGAGCAAAATTCTACCATCATATTGACAGCCAGCCAATCAGGTGCATGGAACATTCATGCGTTGTGAAACCACGGCATGAAACTTCATAATAAATATGCCTTGGTTTGAAAGCAACATCAGACAGAGAAAAGCAAAGAGAAGAAGGAGAAGAAGAAAGTACAGAAGAAGAAGAGGAACTGACGAAGACGGCACTGGTCGTCAGAAAGGCATCATGAACATCAATTGCTAAATCAAACGCCTCCCTGGGACATTCATCCTTGTCATCTGTAACTTTTTCGTAAGCTTTTTCTAAAGACTATATATATTCAGACTTTCCTATCAGTACCTATTTTTCTATTATTCTTTGTTCCAGTGGTATTATTATTATTCTTGTAATAAATACCATGCTGCTTTTAACTTTCTATGCTTTGTCTTAATGTCTAGAGTGATTGAAGTAATAAGTTAGATTTCTTTGAGCACCTGGTGACAGCCGGATTTTTGCCATTATTTCTGTGCTGCAGGGTTTATAAGGCTAAGAGTGAGGGCACCACTCAATAGTTAGGGACAGTACGATAAAGAAGGTCTTCTTGGCTGATAAATGGCCTATAGTCAAGAGTATCGAGTCTTTGTATGTTTAAATGTATTCTTGTAGACCAAAAGTAATATTTAGGTCTGAGATATCACTAAAACATCGTATGTTGTCCGTGCTGAAAATTAGTAAGTCTCTTGAAGTGCTGAATGACAGGCTGTTATTCCTATAGCACTTGTGTGGTTTAAAGTGCTAAGGGTTCATCAGCGTGTGTGTGTCATTCATAGGGTACTGTTGTGGTTAGGGTCTGTGTGTGTGTGTTTATCTATGTGTGTGTGTGTTCATCTTAAAGTGCAACAGTAGACCAACCCGATAACAAACTTGACGAGAACATTTACCCTTGAGAAAACAGGTAAAGGGTAAGTAGAGGGAAATACTACGATAATACAGTAAGACAGATTAAAACTGATGGAAAAAAAATGTCCACTCATTTTCAAACAATCTTAATAAAGTTAAGAGGTCTAGAGATGGAGCCAATTTCTTCAGCAACAGGTCTAAGGCAGAAACCAACCTTGGAAGGGGTGCGTATCCATCACAGCACAAATGTCTTCATAAGGAGCCAACTTAAAGTCATCAGAGGACTTAGCACACATGTAGGAGGAAAATCTATATATCTTGTGAAAAAACAGCACAGACACTTCAAGAACAAGCAAGATCCTCAGGAACAGTGACAAGGACTAGATTTTAACTCAAAGAATAAGCAGCACCAGTAACTACTGTACCACTATGAAGTTAAAGGATTAATTTATTAATAGATTTCTGTTCCAACTCTACTTCAGTATAATTTGGTTTAATGAAATAATGAGGTAATGTCAGACAGGCAATGCCTAGCACTTCACTACTTACCATTGTCGTACTCTGTATCTCTGAGAGGACTGCCTTTGTAAAGTTCCTTGAAATGATATTCATTAGAGTAAAGCAATATATACAATGTTTTGTTTATTAATTCTCTACTGCTACAGTCTTGCAGATTACAGGCAAAGATTTTAAACTTTTACTGAATTTTTATAACTTCATATACTTTGTACATAAACACTATACCAGGCTTTTACTGAATTTCTTTCCACAGTTTTCTATATTTTTATTAGTGTAGATGAGCTATTGGTTCATCACACTACATAGGAACACAGAAAAGAGTTGAACAATAAAAATACAACTTAACACGAAAATATAACTAAACCAATCCTTTTGCAAAACTCAAGAACAATTTCCACATTCTAGAAACAAAATATCAAGCTGAAAAAACCAGACAGCCTGCTTTAAATTATTTGTAGTTTACATTTTCAATTTTTCATGGACATAATTGCTTAGACATAACAAGGATTTACTAATATATATTTTTTGCTACTCATCATAGCATTTAAGTACAAGTTTTAAGGCAGAAGTATACTTTTCTTTATATTGTTTTGTGCTGAAAATAATTATTTCTTAACGAAAAATGATTTCTAATATAAGTTCAAAGAATAGCATAAATAATGAATTTACCTTGAACGTCCTGGCCTACCAGAAAAGAAATGACTAATCAGTAATCTTCCTTGATTTTCTTAAGGCTCTTGATTGAAAAAAATCTTAATTTCTTTCTATCCACAATATTATTTCTTCTGTTTATAAAATAGATCTCAAAACATTATACAATTGACTGAGAATGGCAAAGGCTTTATTTTCCCTACGGAAGTGGATTAGGGCCACAGTGAAAACAAAAAAATACGGACACAGTGAAGAAAAAAAAAAAACTAAATGTCAAGATTAAAGCTGACATGTTGACTTTATTCTCGACATTTCCACTTTATTCTTGTAGTTTATTTTGTCAGTAGAATGTCGCAAAATAAACTTCATCGTAAAATGAATGTTAGATTTTCTCAAATCCCGACATAAATTATGTAGTACATTAAATGCTTTGTGTTAAGGGTTCCCCGACCCATGTTAATCACTACGCGCTTCTTAAACTGATTTCCTCTTGCACTAAGAGAAGGTGCAGGCAACGATCACCACACAGAATACATTCACTTCATGATATTCCTGCTCTCTGAACATTTACAATGCTAAGATAAATACTTAATATAATTTTCATGATGAAATGTATTAAAACATGTGGGGGCACGGTGGCTGCACTGCTGCCTCACAGCAAGGGGGTCCCGGGTGTTCGCTGCTTTGAGTTTGCATGTTTTTCTGGTGGGTTTACTTGCCGTGCTTCTGTTTCCTTTCAAAGTCATGTAGGATGTGGGGTTTTGTTATGTATTATTGACCCTGCTACTGTATGTGTTGCTCGTATTCACCCTGCGATGTGCTGGTGCCCCATACAGGATTTGCTCCTGCCTTGCACACGATGCTTGCTGGGATGGGCGCAACCCTGAATGGATGGCATAATTGAACATGTATAACGAAGATTTTTTTTAAAGTTCTGAAAACTCTGATGTCTAAGTTTATAACTAGTTAATTTCACAAAGACGTTTATCATGTGGTGATTGGTTATGTGGAGAAAGAAAAAGGAAGGATAGGAACTGGGGGTTTGGTGCATCAGATGGAGACAGCACGCATGCAATAAAGAAAGCCCGTTCAGAAGAACATCCATTGAATTCTGTGTTCGTGCCTCTGACCACCACATCACAAACCCAACATTTACACAATATTTCAGTTAAACCTGTGCGATACCCGTTCATATATCCAGTTTTTGGAGCCTCGTCACACCTGCCATAAAGTTCTCTACACTGAACGTAGACCTGGGGACCCCTTAATGCGAGGGAGCAGCACTATAGCCACCCATGTTTAATACATGCTTTAATGCATTTCATCATGAAAAAGATATCAAGTATTTATCTTAGTATTCTGAATGTTCATAGAGCAGGAATATCATGAAGTCAATGTGCAGCGATCGCTCCCGGCGCCTCCTCAGTGCAAGAGGAAGTCAGTTTAAGAAGCACGTAAAGATTAACAACTGGGTTGGGGAACACTTAACACAAAGCAGTTAATGTGCTAAATTAACTTACGACCGGGTTTGAGAAAATCTAGTAGATTAAACATTCATTTTAAGATGAAGTTTAGTTTGTGACATTCTACTGACAAAACTTTAATCTCAACATTTAGGTTTTTTTTTCTTCACTGTGTCCATATTTTTTTTCACCGTGGCCCTAATATGCTTCCATAATTTTCACTAGAAAATGAGTGAAGGATATTTAGAATTACAAAAATTAACTGAAGATAATTTCCAAGATGACAATGAATTCTTTCAAGTTTGTTTGTGTCAAAAGTTTCAAGCCTGCATATTACAGTATATCATTAATACATAAAATTAAAAATAAATTACCTTGTGCTCAGATTACATTTTTATTATTAATTTCAGAATATGTTTCATTACTTCCCTTTTTAATTTGATTTTCCCAAGTGCCAATACTTTTTGTTAGGTCCAAAAACTCTAAAACAGATGGCATTTGATGTGATGCACCAACTAAACTGTTTATAATTACTTCAGGCTTCAGGGAAAATAACATTAAACAATAATATTTATCTCCTAACCCTTTCATAAACTTATTTCAGAGAAAATGCTTGCCCTTGAGTTGTTTTTTCTTGCCCTTCCCACTGCCCCAATATATTTCTCTTTTTGGCAAAACTGATATAGTGCAAACATTAAAACCAGCATGTTACACTCACAAAGCCGACATAATACACACAAAACCGGTACAAGACTGACATGGACTCAATCTAGTGCATACACAAAACCAATAGAGTTCATATGTGAAACCAATACTGTATATTACACATGTGAAACAGTATAGTGCATATACAAGACTAGTGCTATACACATAAGCAAACCTAGCATATGAACACAAGCCAATATAGCTGATACACAAACCGACAACATACAAATGCAAACCAATGCCATTCATTTAAAAACCAATAACAAAAACGCACATGAACCAGTAATACAAGTTCAAATCAATATAGTTCATATGCAAACTAGAAGCATACTTATATACAAACCAATATAGCTCAAATCAAACTGATAGTAAACAGACACGAAACAATATAGTTTATATGAATGAAACCAGTATTGTATGCATGCAAACCAATGAATTATGTATTTAAACCAACAGTAAATACTCATAAACTAGTAGATTACAAATAGATTACAAACATAATATGATTTATAGCCTGTGTGGCTCCTCACATAAATCTTGTTTTATGTATGAATAAGCAATGGCAAGAGGCTTGAGAGAAAGACTAATTTAAAAAAAAGAATGGAGAACGGTCAGCCTTGTCTGGCTCCCTTAAAAATATGAAAGTGTTGTGATACAACTGAGTTGGTGAGAATAAGGAGGGGATCTTAATGCATCCTGTTGACACTAATGTAACATTTACCCAATCTCATTTGATGCAAGAAGTTCCTGAGGAAAAGACCAATTTGCTTGGTCAAATGCCTTTTCGGCACCTATGGAAAAGAAAGGCTGGTACCTGAAGAATGCTGCCTGCTGCCTTTGATAGCATGAAGAAAATGTCCATGTTATCTTGCTACTAGGCAAGAACGTATAAAACCAATCTGGTCTGCGTGAATTAGCTTAAAAATTCTGAGTTGAAGGTAGTGCACCAAAATCTTAGTTATAATTTTAACGTTGGCAATTTGAAGACAGAACAATAGCTGAAATGGTCAGTGTGGTTTTCCCCTTATTTAAACAACAGGGTGATTATGGCAGAGTCATAAAGTCATTCATTTGAGTGGTGGAGATAACCGAATTAAAAATGTGAAAAAGAGTGGCTGATAATTGCCACCAGGACTTTTTTCAAAGTTTTGTAGGCAATCATTCTGGCTCTGACAACTTCCCAAATATATATTACTTTTGGATCCTGCACTCACAAAATATTAAAATTTATCAAAAATGAAATGAACATCACATTTGGAATCTGCATCACATCAAAACTGTACTGATTGCAGTAGACAGAAAGAAGTAAAGATAGACAAATGGAATGAGGAGATCTTTGTACTAAAATGAATTAGCCAATGTGAAAACCAGGACAGTAAAAATCAAATAAAGCTTAGGATGTGTGAGAAAAACCGTAATCAATATTCAAAAAAAGAGAACATCAAAAAATAATTTACATGTAAACTGAGCCAGACATGGTGAAAGGGACACAAAAAAAAGATTCATAACAAAAATTCAAACTACTCATTTCATAAGAATTAAAGGAAAATAACACTAGGCTTTTTAGGACATATCCATAGACTTAAAAAAAAAAAACTAATAAGCGTCTGATGCCGACCTTTATACCTTCGACTCTGTGATGCTGTTATGTTACAGCCAAGTTTTTATCCAGGGTGGAGCAATTGTAGGTTAAGGGCATTGCTAGAGGGCCCAAAGGAGTAGCAACTAGCAACTAGGAGAACACCTGAAAAATGCAGTTTAATGTAGAAAAGTGCAAAGTGCTACATGTGGACAAAAGGAACATCGATTATAAATACAAAATTGGAGACACTAATATTGGTAGCAACCTCTGAACAGGATTTATGGGTTTATGTTTAAGCAACATTTTCATTGACTATGCAGTACAGAGATGCAAGAAAAGACAAATAAAATGTTAACTTAAATCATAAAAACTGTTGAATATATGTCAAGAGGTGCTATATATTGCACTACTAAGACTGCAAGTGGAGTATTGTGTACAGTTATGGTCAAACATGGTACAAATATGACATAGCAGCATGTGATGCTGAGCAAAGGAGAGCAACCATGTGCATCCTAGGTCTTAAGGATATTTTCTACTCTGACATACACAGTGTCATGATTAAGGCTGAAATATGAGGTCTTGTGTACCATTGTCAGGGTAGCGTCCTACGGGCATGACCTTGAACTAATCAGCAGATGAGATAAAAGGTCAGCCTTTTGCACTGAGCCTTATTCGATCAGCAGATAAAACTTTTACCTTTTGGAATTATCTTGTGATTATTGCTCATGTTTTACTGGGTTTTCAACTTATTGCCTGTTTATTGACTTATTTTTGCTTTTTGTCTCGGTGTTGGTTGCTTCACTTTATTTTCGATTGTTTTGCCTTTTGCAAGCAAAAAAACAAATTTTCTGTTTTCCGGCCAAGCTGCTCAGCTAATTAAATATTTTTAGTCTTGACCAGAGGAGGCTACACGGGTACCTAATCCAGGTATTTAAAATTCTTGAAGACATTAATAAAGTAGATACAGCAAGATTCTTTCGACTTCAGGGTGAATCACAAACTCAAGGATATCAGTGGAAATGAAGGGGAAGTAAATTTAAACCTGAAGCCAGGAAGCCCTTCTTTATGCAAAGAGTTGTGGGACTACGGAACAAACTACTGAGACATGTTGTTGAAGCAGAAACCTTGACAACCTTTAAGAAAAGTATGGATAAGATTTTGAGACAGCTTAGCTATTAGCTAAACAAACAGGCTTGATGGCTGAATGGACTCCTGCCTTTTGTCAAAATTTTTAAGTTCATTTGTTCTAAGATCTAAGAACAAACAATAAGACCTGTAACTGGATCACCTAGCAGCCTAGGCTAATTTTGCTCTGAAGAAGTCTTCCTTTTGATTAGAACACAGCCCTCAAAAGAAGATTTAAGCACATCTACTGAAAGGGAAATTCTAATGGTGGAACTCAGAAGCACAATACAGTGTTTACCATGGGTAATGACTACAGAAGCAAAGGGTTAACTGATCAGCAACCCTCAGTAGATGCATCTTTATGCTATATAAGGGACCAACATGTGAGATATTAAAATGTCTAACTGGAATACAGGTGGACACTGGTAGGTGCAATGAAACTAATAAAAACTAGACAATAGAACAGTGTGTAGCTCACTTTGTGCTTGTGCCAGTTAAATGTTTCTGTTTGACGTGAACGTTTTAGGACTAAGATTTCAAATGTTGACACAACTGAAACTAAATATAGACAATGTATTATTGCTGCTTTGTAATCTGAGGATAATACTCAGTGGCATGCTAAGAAAGATTTTTGGGCAGACTCATGTAAAATTTCTGTGGCCTGGACTCCAAGCATTTGGACAGATTTCAGAATTCCTGGTAAACAGCCTTGTTTTGGTTGTTTCTTAGTTTCTAAGATTTCAGACTTTATTTCATACTAGCAGAATACCCGCGCTTCGCAGCGGAGAAGTAGTGTGTTAAAGAAGGTATGAAAAAGAAAAGGAAAAATTTAAAAAATAACGTAACATGATTG
>JANRMT010062837.1:20913614-20931789 GCA_026402145.1 Polypterus bichir lapradei | reverse complement strand
ACGGCGTTAGCCGCGGAGCTCAGCTCAGAGCGAAATGAGGTAAATGGGAGGGGAGATGATGACGTGACTCCCCCACCCGCCTTAACTGTCAATCCCCCACAAACACAGTCTCTCGGAATTTGCATAAGCACACCCCTTCACCTGCAATTTTAACTTAGTTACAAAGTGATCAAAACTCTCGTTTATATCCTGCGTTCTCTCATTAAACTTGTATCCCGCATTACCCGTGGGCATGGAAAACACCAGCGGACCATTACGCGTAGAATTTCGAAATGAAACCTGCCCAACTTTTGTAAGGAAGCTGTAAGGAATGAGCCTGCCAAATTTCAGCCTTCTACCTACACGGGAAGTTGGAGAATTAGTGATGAGTCAGTCAGTGAGTGAGTGAGTGAGTGAGTGAGTGAGTGAGTGAGTGAGTGAGTGAGTGAGTGAGGGCTTTGCCTTTTATTAGTATACATCACTAAGATTTCAGTTTTCTCTTTATTTAACTTGAGAAAGTTACTATTCATCCATTCTGAGATACAAGTCAGACATTGTGTTAGTGAATCAATAGAATCGGGGTCATCAGGTGCTACTGATAAATACAGCTGTGTGTCATCAGCATAGCTGTGGTAGCTCACGTTGTGCCCTGAGATAATCTGACCTAACGGAAGCATGTAGATTGAGAATAACAGCGGACCCAGGATAGAGGCTATGGAACACCAAATCGGATATCATGTGTCTTTGAGTTGTAATTACCACAACTAACAAAAAATTTTCTCCCTGTCAGGTAGGATTCAAACCAATTTAAGACACTGCCAGAGAGGCCCACCCATTGACTAAGGCGATTTCTAAGAATATTATGATCAATAGTGTCAAATGCAGCACTCAGATCTAAGAGGATAAGAACAGATATATGGCCTCTGTCTGCGTTCACTCGCAAATCATTTACTACTTTAACGAGTGCAGTTTCTGTGCTGTGATTTATTCTAAAACCCGACTGAAATTTATCAAGAATAGCATGTTTATTTAGGTGGTCATTTAACTGCATAATGACTGCTTTCTCCAGAACTTTGCTTAAGAAAGGCAGGTTAGAGATGGGTCTAAAATTTTCAAGAGCCGAGGGGTCAAGATTATGTTTCTTAAGAAGGGGTTTAACTACAGCAGTCTTAAGACAGTCTGGGAAGACCCCCGTATCTAATGACGAATTTACTATGTCCTATGATCCTAATGTGATGTGGGAGACCTTCCGTGTCAAGACCCTGAAGGCTGTGTGGGTGTTACCAGTGTTCCCAGAAGGAGGTGTTTCATCTCGCAGGGAACCCTGGATATCATTGACAGGAGTCGCAGCGCACAGCTCAATGGCAACTCTGCTCTGTACCAAGAACTGAGAAGGTTGGCTGCAAGGGCTGTGAGAGCAGATAAAGAGGCATTTTTTAGAGGAATCTGTGAGCAAATGACACATCATCTGAGGTCTAGCAACCCACGTCCTGCTTACAGAGAAATCGAAGCATTGCGTACATCCAAATCTGTTCCTCAGAAAGTCAGAGTCAGGGCGGCTGATGGAACGGTCCTTACCTATTACACTTCAGTTGTGACCCGCTAGGCTGGCTACTTTGAGCAACTGTTCAAAGCTGATCCCCCGACTAGGAAGTTGGATATCTTTGTGTCCATGGTTCTTGAGGCTGATCCTTCAATTAACTGTGAACAACCCAATATCACTGAGACTGCACAGGTGGTGAACCAGCTGAGGGGAAGAAAGTCTGCAGGGATCTGTGGTATCCGAGGCGAACTTCTCCAGACTGGTGGTAAGGCTGTCCTCCTGACATTGCAAGCAATCTTTGCTTCCATTTGGGAGACTAGCATCATCCCAACTGGCTGAAAAACGGGACTCGTCATCCCTATCTGGAAAGGAAAGAGTGATCGCCTGGATAGCAGCAACTACAGGGGGATAACGCTGCTCTTGGTGCCGGGTAAGGTTCCTACTAGGGTCTTCCTCAATAGGATCCGTGATCACTTGTTCACCTACCAGCGACCGGAACAGTCTGGTTTTACGCCTATGAAGTTCAACCATCGACCGCATCCTGACACTGAGAGTTCTCATGGAGCGCAAACGTGAATATCGGCAGAGTTTCTTTGCAGCCTTTATCGATTTTCGTTAACCATTCGACTCAGTTGATCGAGCTGCCCTTTGGGACATCCTGAGGGTTCGCAGGATCCCTCAAGGTTGCTGGATATCATGAGGGGCCTGTACACTGCTACTGTGAATGCTGTGCAGAGTGGAGACAGAACCTCTGTGTTTTTTCCAGTTGATTCTGGGGTTCGTTAGGGGTGTGTTCTTGCTCCTACTCTGTTCAATGCTTGTATGGACTGGGTGTTGGGCAAGGTCGTGGGGCCCAGCGGCTGTGAGGCTTCTGTTGCTAAAGAAAGATTCATGGATCTTGACTTTGATGATGATGCTGTGATCTTCACGGAGTCAACAGAGGCTCTGATCGGGGCACTCGAGAGACTGAATGAGGAGTCTGAGTGTCTGGGCTTGCGAGTGTCCTGAATAAAAACCAAGATCCAGGCCTTTAATGACCTCTTGGGCACAGCCATTAGCAGTGTGTCTGTTGGCGGAGAGAGTGCTGACCTTGTCGAGAAGTTTACTTACCTTGGCAGTGACATTCATGTCTCTGGTGACTCTTCCTATGAAGTCAGTAGTTGGATTGGGAGAGTATGGGGTATCATGAGGTCGCTGAAAAGGGGTGTGTGGCACTCCTGATATCTATGCAAAAGGACAAAGGTCCAAGTCTTTAGAGTCCTGGTGCTTCCAGTCTTGGTTGCGAGACATGGGCGCTATCCAGTGACCTAAGACAAAGATGGAACTCCTCTGGTTCTGTGTCTCTCTGGAAAATCCATGGGTACTGTTAGTTTGAATTTGTGCACTTGCTCTTGGAGTCCTGAATGAGGCACATTGCCTGAATTGTGAGGTAATGTCAGTTACAGCACTACAGCCATGTCACGCGTTTTCCTGAGGGTGATCCAGCTCGTAGGATCCTCATTGTTGGGGACCCGAGTGACTAGATCAGGCCAAGGGGTCGGCCACGTAACTCCTGGCTGCGGCAGATAGAGGGTCATTTCCAGAGGGTGGGACTGGACTGCATGTCTGCCTGGGGGATTGCCAACCAGGATCCCAAGTTGTTTCGTCGTGTAGTGGGTGCGGCAACGCACTGTACCAGTGCATGCTCCCCATCTTCACTTGATTTGTACTCCTCTAAGCTCTTTATCCATTTGTGCCTAGAAAATATCATTTTCCTCCTACTCGCAGCCCACTTGAGGAGCACACTCACAAATGACATTAAGTACAGTCTCACCAAGGCCCATCTTGACACTCACCCTCCTATTACTCCTATACTATTTACGCTGACAGGACTATATTTTAGTTCTTTGGATACTGCTATAACTACACCATTTCCCCCTTGCTCATTGTTCCACTGTACAATAACTTACTACAGGGTCACGGGGGTCTGCTGGAGCCAATCCCAGCCAACACAGGGTGCAAGGCAGGAAACAAACCCCGGCCAGGGCATAACCCCACCGCAGGGCGCGCACACACACACACACCAGGGACAATTTAGAATCGCCAATGCACCTAACCTGCAAGTCTTTGGACTGTGGGAGGAAACCAGAGTACCCAGAGGAAACCCACGCAGACACGGGGAGAACATGCGAATTCCATGCAGGGAGGACCCAGGATGCGAAACTGGGTTTCCTAACTGTGAGGCAGCAGCACTACCCACTGCGCCACCATGCCGCCCTGACTTATTTCCCTTTCATCTAATTTCCTGCACACAAAACACTCCCAACTCTCCTCCTTTCCACCAAATCTACCAACTATCTTCCTTTCCCAATCATTGTCCAAACATTCAATGTCCCAACTCTTGACTTTAAAAACTTACCCTTTTCCTTCCTCTCGCCAAGCCCACTCTTGGACCAAGTTATGCTCATTTGTCACCCTGGTGGCTGAATTATTTTGTCATTATTCTTTAAGATCCATTATTTATTAGTAACATTTATCATAAGGCACATGAAAGTTACAATTGGTTGAAAACATTCTGTCATGAAAAAACAACCTGAAATATTATCACAAACCCCAGAGATACCTTTTCACACTATTTCTCTGTTCATCACGATATGTACACACATTTCTAAAAGATACAAGAAAGATGACACAGTATCAGAGCAAGACAAACATCCACAATCTGAACAAAGGAGCAGTTTGATTATTTAAAAAAGTTCTCATTCGCCACTAGTTGGATGAGAGGAGGATGTAGTATATGCAAGTCAATGATTTAGCTTGGCCCATTTATAAGTCAACAGCTTAAGCAGTGAAATCCATTCAGTGAGTGTACTGTGTCTTGCAGCAGTGCAGAGGGAGCTAGTCAGCAAACGTTAGTAAAAAAAAAAAAAAGAAGTTAAAACATTACAAATAATGAAAAGCACACAAAAAAGCTTTAACAATTTTCTATGAATAAAAGCATCACCTTATATTAACCTGAATATGTTCTAATGCTTTGTGCATATTTATGACACAACATACAAGTCTGTTTACATTTTTTTTGTTTAAAAATGGGTTTCAGTTTACAAAAAAACCAAGGGGGTGGGGTGTAACTGTACTGCGTATTATAACTTTTTTTCTACTTAAAACACTAAATGCTCTTCATGTTTTGGCTATCTAGCAGCTTCATCTAACCAAATTTAAAGCTTGTTCTTGATCTCAGTACAGATTTTTCCTGTTCTGCTGGAGCCTTTTCCTCAAAGCACTCCATCTCTTTCTGTAACATCATATAGCTGGAATTCAAAATGGCCACACTTTAAAAATGTGACTGTAAAGCTGAAGGTGGCATAGCACTACATAACTTTGAGTTATATTATTGGGCTGCATATATCCATGTAATAGAATATAGTGAAGGGTGGCAGAAGTCAATGAAATTATACCTGCTTGGATAGCCATTTTGAAAGTAAATCTTGCTCTAAAATCTTCTCTGTATACTTTTGTGCTCTAGTCAGCATTAATTATCATCAATCTGCCTACAGTCCAGTGGTTCACCATTAACTAAATATATGGAAGCAATGCGGAATGCCACATGCCTTTTAAGGCAAAGAAGCTCTTATCTGTTGCCCTATACACAACAACCACCTATTTCAAGCTTCTTTAACATATGCTGCATTCAGTCTATGGAAACCGCTAAGGTTTGTGACATTTAGAGATCTCCATATTCATAATGTATGTGCATCTTTTCAACTATTAATATTCCTCCAGTAACTCATTATTTACAGCATTCACAACTTCCCTTATCTTTCACCTATATCCAGGATTGATACTGAGGTAGATTTTCTACCAAGCAAACAAATTCAAGTACTGTTAAATAGAAGTACAGTAGGTCATATGTAAATTCTACTATTTCTCAAATCAAAACAATCCAAAACACATGATCAAAATATAAAGTCAGGGAACTGAAAATCATACAAAATATTTTTTTCTAGAAAGTATCAAAAAAAAAAGCTCTAGGATTAGAATATGAGTGTAACATCACACAATCGTGAGCCTCAAAACTATGTCTTTCATTGTAAATGGCTCTATATGCATAATGCCAATGATTTTTTAAATGTAATGAACAAAAATGTACAATACAAATGCAACAATATTGTAGACAAACTTGAAAACCTTAAAGTAGCTGCACAGTCTTCTACAACAGAAGTGGAAGAACCTGTGTAAAGAACAATGGTAACTGTTCAAATATCTGTCAAAATCTTCAGCCAAAAAAAAATACATGCCACTATTGACAAACGATTGTATCATACTTTTGCAACTGTATGTCAAAATGTTTGTGGTATCTGAAGTACTCTGATAAGATCAAAAGTAATGGATAACAGCCATACACCATATATTTTAAATAGAGAAAATTTCTAAAAGGTGTGATTGTGTGGCTCAGCTCCACACTTCCAAGTCCTTTCAAGGGGCCTTTTGAACCCACCACAGCCTGTAATGTACCTGAGGGATGAATGTCTCTTATCTTTATCCTGACCAGATCTTGCAGGAGGAGAAGATGATAAACCGACAGGCACAGACAATCTTCTTAAATGGTAGGTCTGGGTTCCTGCTACTCCATGGCTCAACAGAAGAACTCTCAATGCAGACCCAAGCTCGGGTCCTTACTGGCCATGGCTACAGCAAGTCTCCCAATCCAAACCTTCTACTTCCACTGCCTTCCCAGAATTCCGCAGAGAACTGCTTGCACCCATTATCACTCCAGCAATATACAACACTCAGCCGGAGTGACCCACTTCAGTAGCCCCTGAATGTTGGCCTTATGCTCCCCTGAGAGGCCCGTCTCACAGCTGCCTGCCTCCTCTTTCGCTCACTCTTTGTTCCTTGCTCCTGTGCAAGCTCTCTCACCAGTATACCTGCCTGACTCTTTCCTTCCTTTAACCTCCACTCTCTCGGGATTCTCCTTTCCTTTCGTTTCTTCTCCTTTCTGCCTAGCTGGCACCCTTTTTATGTTCCTCTGCATGCACAGCTCCTCGATTGCAAACTGAGGAAAGCCAATGAAGCAATCAAGACAGAACACATTCTCATGTGCAGGTGTGCTCCATCTCAATCACCACACTAACTTCCTGCAGCCGCGCAAGCATGCACACCCACAAAGAAGGAGCCAACCATTTAATCTTGTAAAAAAGGGATCCTGATTGTTAAGCCATGGACCCGCAGTACCACATACCTCCCCCCCTTAAGCCTACGAAAAAAGTCATAATGTCGGGCAATCTTAAATTCCTTCGCACTTCTTCATCAGTGTCTTTGTTTTGCAAATGTGTCAAAAAGCACAAGCAGCCTGCTAACCCATCCCCCACCGACACAGCTGAAGTTCTCCCAGCTGAAGTCTGTTTATCTGGGTGAAAGGTGCCTCGAATTGTATAGGGTAAATAATATATTGTTATTTGGAATACATATATTTCATGTGTTTTCTGTGTCTACAGCGATCTGGATAAATGAAAGATGACAGGAAATACGAGGCAAGAAACGTTGAGCACATAATTAAATCAGAAACTTTTTTCAAGTATAATTGATAAAATGTTAACGTGAAATGTGTAATGTGTGAATACTGAAGTTCAAATATCAAATACTTTCACAAAAGGTATAACAAACAGGTATGATTCTAAATCAGGAGGTTGCAGGTTCGATCCTGGGACTTTCCCGCATTTTCCATTTTGAGTAGTGAGCTGTTATAATTACTATTATATAATAAAAACATACATTTGATTTGAATCTGTAACACCCACTGTAAATTTTTGCTACATGTAAAAGTTAGCATTTTTTTAATCAGCTTTATTTTCTCATTCACGTTCACATGGTACAATGAACTTGCCTCTCCCTCTCTGAGTTGATGCCATCTATCTCCATTCTTTTCACAAGAGCAGCGATGATCACATTTGGTGTTGTGGTTGATGCCTGGTCAGAACTATTTGTTGTACCACCAATCAAAGATATGGTGACTGGTATCAGACTATCATGCAGCTTTTGTGCTTTGACAACACATACACCCATGCAGAACATGTGAAAAATGGCAGATTTGCATTTGCAATGCTACTCCTTATTTAGGAGAAGATCCCAGTCATCCCACAGGAGAAGGACTTTCAGAGACTGTGGTCATAAAGCCATTTCTGGACAAAGGCAGATCTGTAACAACAGACAACTTCTTCACATCACTTTCGCTGGCTAATAAACTGCTGCAATGCAACACAACTCTGCTTGGTAACATAAAGTGGAACGGTAACTTCCACCTGCTGTAAAAGTCACTTTAGTATGCATGCAATTCTCCATGCTAGTATTTAGATCTAGAAGTGCCATGCTGACAGTGTATGCACCCAAAAAGAAGAAGTCAGTCTGCATTCCCAGTACCATGCACCATAACGTGAAGATTGGACAAGATCGAACAAAAATCAATTTTCAAATGACAAATCATGTTCAAATGACAAAGCATTTTCAAATAATTGCATTTTCATGCATGGTTGTGTGTATGTGCATGACAGGGGCAGAGACAGTTCTGATATCATTCAAGTGGTTACAGGAATACAAAATAAACACTTTTGCAAAGGTATAATGAAACAAGTGTGCTTTTATTCAAGAATAAAACGGAATTAAAAAAAATCAAGTAACAAAATACCAAGAAAACATGATTCACCAGCGTCTGCTTATATCCCTTCATCTTTTAAAGGTAGCAAAAATTTACGCCAGCTGTTACAGACTCAAAGTAAATGTATGTTTTTATTATATAACAGTAATAATAATAGCAGCTCACTACTCATCATGGTAAGACCCAGGATCAAACCCGCAATCTCTTGATTTAGAAGTATCTGTTCTTACCTCTACACCAACCATGCAATCGATATTTGGGCTTTGGTTTTTACATATTGACAGCAACATTTAAATTGAATGATTTCTTTTTTTTAGTTATATTCTTGAATAAAAGCGCACTTGTTTTGTTATACCTTTTGTGAAAGTTTTTATTTGATATATGGACTTCAGTCATACATTATACATTTTACATCAACATTTTATTAATTTTTACTATAACATGAAAAAAAATTCTGTTTTAGTTATGTGTTCAACAATTCTTGCCTCGTATTTCTTATCATTCTACATTCACCAAGATCGTCATAGACACAGAATACACATGAAATGTATGTATTCCAAATAACAATATATTATTTACCCTATACAACTCCAGGTACCACACACCCAGATAAACAGACTTGAGCTGGGAGAACTTCAGCTGCGTTGATGGGAGATGGGATAGCAGGGTGCTTCCTGCCTGTGCTGATTGACATATCTGCAAAACAAAGACGCTGATGAAGAAGAGCAAAAAAATTGAAAGTGGCCTGGCATTACAACTTTTTTTATAGGCTTCAGGGATGCTAGTATTAAGCCACCAGTTGCATGGGAAGGCTTCATGCCTCAACCAACGCAGTGCAAAAGTGGTGGCCCAGGTCTGTGGTGTGGCCCTACCACTACAAAGGACAAAACAATGAATAAATAAATGTCCCTTTAAAAGTAGTAGTCCTCTGGCTTCGCTTCATGGGTTCTTTAAAAACTCAGGTATCTAACCCATTTACTGATTCCTTCCAGTTTTCGTTTTCCACTGCCTTGGCTCACTGCACCACTGCCACCAAATGAGACAGTACGGCATATTCTGCTATGATGCCAACATTCAATATCACCATTCTTTGCTGTAAAAAGAAAATCTCTGTACAGATATTGGATTTTAATAAACTAAAGGCATTTTATTTATAAAATAAACACTAGCAGTAAGTCACCTATAAAATCCCAGTGTTTTGGTCAAACTCAAAAATCTCAAAGAAAGAAAATACATAATGCAGTGCTAAATTTAGACAGTGAAGAAAAAGGGGACAACAAAATCAACTTACACAGTAATAACAGCTCCACCCAGTAGCAGTATGTGCAGTTTCAGTCAGATGCTGAAGGTTCTTTTTGTGCAGGTAACCCATTTCTCTCAGACAGCCATCATGAAACACACGAGTGCAGATACGACATGGGTAGAGATCTTCAGCAGTCCACACTTCACAGATTTCACACATCTCGTCATTAACAAGCTATGGGTAAACAAAGACATGAATATAAGGCAGTAAAGACAAATTATTTAACACTTATGTTGCACATTTGTTATATATAGAAGAAACTGCTGCAGTAAATAGTATCATGTCTTACTTTTCCATAACATCTATGATACTCATTATTTTACATTCTTATTTCACTGATTCGGTTAAAGAGTGTACTTTTTAAAACACTGAAAAGATAATGTTTTTAGTTGATGTAAACTCTGTGGACACAAATCCACAATTCTGTCATACACTAAACTTTTGATTTATTTTTGCAACCTACCCATTACATTTTGTTACATTGTGTAGGATGTCTCTGAAGCAGTGATACTGATAGGTTAACTTCTTCAATATCAACTGTTTTTATGGGGGGGGGGGGATTTACTTTTCTGTTTTTTTTACAATCAGCATGAATAATTGTGTATTCAGTTTCATCCTGGATACAATAATTTTTTAATGATTTTTCTACATCCATCTTTTTTTCAGAACGTATCGCCTATTACAGTTTCACGGCATGTTGGAGCCCATTCCAAAACTATTTTGCAAAGACAGGAATCAATGATGGAAGAGGTACCAGTCTGTTTAAGGAGACATTCAGTTTACACTCACCAATTTTCCTAATATGCATGTTTTGGGGCATAGGATGATAAGTTTGTCTGAAACCCACACAAACATGAAAAGAATATATATGCAAAATCAACCCACTAAATAAGCAAATCAGGATTCAAACTAAATTTGACGAAGTTGTGAAACCATAACACAAACCACTATACCACTGTGCAGCTTACAGCATTTTTTCATTTTATATTAAATTAGCAGTACATCAAGTAACTTTTCCATCCGAATCTAATTTTATAAACAAAAGCCAATGCCTGCTTATTATTATAATGTATGTGTTTTATAGCTTGTTAGTGCTATCATTTTGCAACATCAGTCCATTTTTATATTGCAGATATTCTTTTCAGAGAATATCATTAACTCATCTGTGGCCCAGAGCAGATTAGTTTTTTTTTTACTTTTTTCCCCCATTTCTATCCAAATATTGTACTTTTACAGAAAATCTATGATGAATAAACACAGGTATAAACTGGAAAAGGTTATTTATATATATTTAATACTGAAACTGTACTTATTTCCAAAACACAGTAGGTGTTATAATAAAAGAGTTATAATACAAAAATCAAACACACATAAAAGATACAGGTTGTCACACACATGCGAATGGGGGACATCTTCAGGGCTTGCATGTAAATGGTAATTCCACTACAAGTCAGGAATTGGCACTGTCATTTACATCTTTTCCCCTTTCTTGCCCTGACAAAAATGATGGCATGAGGTTCTATGGTGTCCTTTCTGACAACAAACCCACTACTTCCTCCCAGAGCAACCTAAAAAGATGCCACCACCAGAACACATCAGTCATTTTTACATTTATGTCTGAAAAGAATTTACACTGGAGCACTGGCTGCTATTTGAACCATTGCTTTGCTCTTTTGGCCAAAAAAACATACAAAGGTACAAAGAGTTTACCATCCAGTTCTCCAACCTTTACCGTTGTACTTTGTTTTTATTGCAGTAGTGTGTTTAGCAGGACTCTTTACTATAACACGTCAGAACCAGTGGACCTCACTGTGGTTGTCGCAGCACTGTCTGAACAACTCCAGACTCACTAAGTACAGGTGACCAATCAATGGACTAATTTTGCTGAAGCCCAACGGACAGCATGCAAGACTCTGAGGGAAGAGAGGGTATTTGGATGCTCACAGGTACTGGTACCACTTTGTCCAAAGGAGGACATCAGAGCATTTCTCACAGGTTTTGAAAGAATAGCAATCTGGTATCATAGACAAAAATGAAAGAGTGCATCGAGGCACAGAGGGTTTACTATAACCTTGGTGAGTGGGCCACTGCTAACTATGATTGCCTAAAATCCAAAAAGGTCTTGTCAGGTATGGTGTGACCCCAGCTCAGGAGGCACAACATTAACAAAAGTGGCAGTTTGATCCAGAGTGGCTGTCACGCTTTTAGGCCTTTGACTTGTGGAGCAAACTCGCCCCTTGGTTGAAGAGGGAGAATTTAATGGAAAAAGTAGTGGAGATTATGGCAAGCTGAATTAACATTAAGAGATATCTCAAAATGAATTTTAAGATATATTTAGATATTACAAATTGAATTAAAGATATCTTAAAATGCACCTATTTTAAAATATCTAAAAAGCATTTTATGATATCTCAAATAGATTTCATATCTTGAAATGATATGCTATACATTTTGAGATATCTGAAATGCATTTCAAGATATCTTAAATTCAATTCAAGATATCTCGAAATAGGTTCCTGTGCTTTTTGAGATATCTCAAATGCGTTTAGAGATATCTTAAAATAACTTCCTGTGCAATAAAAGATATCTCAAATACATTTTGAGATATCTCAAAATCACTTCCTGTACAATTTCCTATTCTTTCAAAGGGACTTCCTGTCTATTTTAAGATATCTCAAAATGCATTTGAGATATCTTGAAATGCACAGGAAATATTTTAAGATATCTGAAAATGTATTCGAGATATCTTAAAATGCAGAGGAAGTTATGTTGAGATATCTGAAAATGCATTTCAGATATCTCAAAATGAATTTGAGATATCTTAAAATGAGTGGGAAATTATTTTAGGATATTTCAAAATATAATTAAGATATCTTAAAAAGCATTTAAGATAACTTAAAATTCACTGTTGTTTGAGATATCTAAAATACATTTTTAGATATGTAAAATGAATTTCACAATATCTTAAAATGTGTCTCTGCTCCATTTCAGATATATTACAATATATTTCTAAATATCTCAAGTTGTATTTCAAGATATATCAAAAGCATTTTCACATACTGTATCTACAATACAATTTAAAGGTATCTGAAATACATTTCCAGATATCTCAAAACAGACTCCTGTCCAATTTCAGATATCCCAAATACATTTTCAGATATCACAAAATCAATTTTTACTCATTTAAATATATCTCAAATACATTTTGAGATATCTTATAATAAACAGTGTCCCATTGAAAGAATAGGCATTTTTATAGAAAATGAATTTGAGATATCTTGAAATGCATTTGAGATACCTTAAAATGTGTGATAGGTCAATTTAAGATATCTGAAAATTGATTTGAAGATATTTGAAGCGCAGGCACGGTTATTTTGAGATATCTGAAAATGTATTTGAGATGTCTTGAAATCCATTTGAGATATCTCAAAATGTATTTCAGATATCTTAAAATGTAAAGGAAATTATTTTACGATATCTCAAAGTGAGTTTCAGATATCTGAAAAAGTATAGATATCTGAAATTCATTTTGAGATATCTCTAAATGTTAATTTGGATTGCCATAGGAGATTGTTTTGTGCAATTATTTGATCACACTGCCAGAATATCTTGCTTTGTCTTTTCTCGCGTTATAAGGGACCATCATTGATAACAGGGCTACCTTTCATTACAATGCAGACTAAATCTGGAAACTGAATAGTTTAGGAATACTAAAGTATAATGATACCTTTTTTGTAACTGGCTCCTCTTAATCAGAGTCTACTCTGGGGCTCTCACAAATTGCTGAGCTTCTTGCCCTATTACGGAGGGTCAACCCCACAATTCTGTGGAGACTTTAATTTCTGCTGCATGTTTTCTTGATCTGATTCTTTTGGTTATTACCCACAGCTCATGACCATAGATGAGGACATAGAGCCCGGATCACTCCTGAAAGAGACTATTTTTGTTTGAAGTGTTTGAATAAAGTTTTTGTCTCTGTAATTTCCTGAGTGTATCTGTGCAACTTTGTGACCCAAGCATGACAATATGAAGACTGAAGTCCAAATATCAACTAAACAATTTCACAAAAGGTATAACAAAATAAGTGCAAATTTATTCAAGAATATAACTGAAGAAAAAGAAACTGCTCAATTTGCATTTTGCTGTCAATTTGTAAAAACTGAAGCCCAACTATTAATTGGTACAAAGTAGATAAGTCCACTTCACTGGTGCTGAGTTAAAGACTGCTGTCTCATAATCAAGAGGTTGGTGGCTCGAAGCAGAAACACAAACACAGCTCAGTCATTTCTTCTTGGGGTCTTGTTGAGGAAACAGACACTGCAGTGTCTATGGTGAATATTACTAGCAGTCTTTAAAAACCAAGTTTTTGGTTACGACGCACGACTGCGTGCACCATAGCAAACTGTTTTACATGCTACATACAGCAATTCGCATCCGCGACAAACATGCATCTTCTTCACTCACGGACAATTATATGTTGCTCTCTCCAGAGTTCCATCTTTTCATTTACTTTCTGTTGTATCCTCAAACCCTCCCTTTTTAGACAACTGCGTCTTTCCAGAAGTGTTCAACCATCAATAAATAATTATGTGGCGTTTGTTATGCCATGGGTTCACTATTGTGTTGTATTTTGCTCTCTCCAGAGTTCCATCTTTTCATTCACTTACTGTTGTATTCTCACACCAACCCGTTTTAGACAACCATGTCTTTCCAGAAGTGTTTAGCATTCAATAAATAATTATGCATGAGATTGAGCGTGTGTCTACCCGGCTCAGAGAGGCGTGGGTAAGCCATTGAACCCCATTCGGGCTGCAAACCGTGGAATTCCCACTAAGTGCGACTCATACGCTCCCACTGGTTGCGTCCCTACCCTTTGTGCACACCCCCCTCCCACCTCGCTACTACCGTGGTCGGGTGTCTTGGTGGATTATATATAGAAAAGCAGCCAAAACCGCACAGAGCAATGAAACGTCTACGTGAGTCACAGGTGCATCTGGACTGTGTAAAGACGACAATGACTCAAGTGAAGAGTTGGAGGTGGGCACATGAGCGGGCAGTGCATACTGAACGAGAAATCAGCAGACTAGCATGACGGAGGGAGCTGAATGGACGTCCTTCTCCTCTCCTCCCATTCCACACTCCGCGCCGTGCACCCCCATCCCTCCATCTGTCAGGAGAAGGCGCGATTGCAGTCCGCCAGTTTTCAGTCACAGACGATTGTGTGTTGGTTCTTTCCGTGCATTGTTACAATGTTGCTTTTCTTGCTGATTTATTACATTACCAATTTTTCAAATGTTAATTTTCTCCCTGTGCTTAAAAATCATTAAAAAACCGGCCTGATTATGCGGCATATGGTACGCCGAGGGTTGGCTAGTATTATAATAATACAAGCTTGCTAAACATAGTGCTAAAACGCAGAGATGATGCATGATTCAAACCTATTACCTTGCCATTGCTAAACAGTTGCACATCCACTGCACCATCTGTGTAGATCCGTGACAGAGCAGAGATACCACTGTGACAACTGGTTAAAAATGAAATGCGCAAATACAACACATATGTGAGAGTCTTTTACTTTGTACTGACCGATAGCTGGGCTTCAGCATCATGTCAATTGAGCAATTTCTTTTTCTTTGGTTTTATTCTTGAATAAAAGCATACTTGTTTTGTTACACCTTTTGCGAAATTGTTTATTTGATATTTGGACTTCAGTCTTCACAAATGCTATACTTCACATCAAAATTATGTTGTGATTACTATATTTACACAGATTATTATTGTATTAAATGTATGTATCTCAAATCACAATATTTCATTACCTATACAGTGGTACCTTGGTATACGTCTGCTTTGGAATAAGTTCAACTTGGTATACGTCCTGTTTGGATCCGAAAAATTTTGCTTGGTATACAACCTTTGTTTGGAATACGGCTCGTGTGCTAGAACACTGTGCGCTACCCTTGTTTACCTCTCTCAAGACAAAGCCACGACTGCCCATGAGCGTCAGTACGCCAGTTGCTAGCATTCAGTGAACAACCCGCGCTATAATATGTGAATTTTCACGTGATTTCGTGTTTTTTCACATAAATTTGAATTGATTGTTGAAAAGTATGAAGGTGGCATGTGTATCCGGAACATGGCTGCTGCATACTGTATGCCGAGAACGACAGCATCTACGATTGTGAAAAACAAAGACGTTATTAAAAAGTAAAGTGAGGTTAAATTTTCATTTATTTCATCTAAATGCTTTTGTATTTATGTATTTTAGTATTAAGCAGTGTTTAAATTAATTTATACAACCCCATCAATGTATAATATGCTAATAATAATAGGATTTTTTTCATGGGAACGGATTAATCATTTTCCCTTTATTTCTTATGGGAAAAATTAGTTTGGTATACGTTCTGTTTGGTATAAATCAAAGGATCTGGAAAAGATTAAGGATGTATACCGAGGTACCACTGTATATAATTCCTTACAAATGCATCGCCAGATAAACACTTGAACACAAACTTCAGCTGTGAGGAGTGCAGCAGGCTTATGCCTTCTGACTGAATGGGGAGTGGGGGACGTAGCAGGCTGTGTTCTGCTAAAATACATATTTGCAAAACGAAACTGGGCAGCGATATAAATTGTAAGCTTCAGGGATTCTGCTGTTAAGACCAGAGTTCTCGG
Source organism: Polypterus bichir lapradei (assembly GCA_026402145.1). Classification (NCBI taxonomy): domain Eukaryota; kingdom Metazoa; phylum Chordata; class Cladistia; order Polypteriformes; family Polypteridae; genus Polypterus; species Polypterus bichir. Next base: position 20,915,655 of record JANRMT010062837.1, on the reverse strand, counting down.
ATCAACGTGGTGACTTCGGTGCAATACATTGGACTACTCTTCACCGGACATGACAACTGCTGCCTCCTGATTGAGGGACTTCACCACTGAGTTGAGAAGTTCCTCAAAATGTTTCATAATAAACCATCCTCTCCAAAGCAGATCAGAGTGGTTTTCCTTCATCTTCTAGAAGTTCATGACCAGTTCCTTCACTTTGAAAGCATTAAAGGAGAGACTGCTGCCTTGGCACCATTGTGTTAGAGGCTACAGCATGCTTGGTACACCTTGAACAAGGAGCACATTAGAAAGCTTGGCATACTAGCCTTTTAGGTGCCTGTATTAAGGATTTGTATGGAGGAAGTGATGCTGCCAGTTGACAAATACTGAGGTTTATCAGTTAAAAGTTCAAAATTCAGTTGCAGAGGATGACACTATATCTTGGAGCCCTTTAGAGGGCTGGCATCCTGGCCGAGATGGATGACTGGTTACCTAGCCAGAAGGCCCTCATAATAAATAGAGAACATTGGTGGATGGGCATATTAGCCAGGATGGTTCGTGTCCCCTTTACCAGTGAGGAAGATATAATGGAAGGACAGGGTATGACTGCTTCCAGTGGCATGTGTTTCCCCAGTCCACTGGGAGGCAGCATCCCTATAGTGTAACTCCCATTTTCACACCAACAGGGCTACACAGAATTTGTAGCTCTAGAGAGCATCCCTGGTGGGGTGCTTGGGTTGCTAGAGGGTACTGACTAGGAAGTGCTTCCTCACTAAAGTGCCGACACACCGGAAGTACTACCAGGGCTGGTTTAAAGGGAGTCCTATACCTCAACCAGGCAAGCTGGAGTCGGAAGAGGAGAAGAACCCTAATGTCAGCAAAATAAAAACTGAAATGAATATTGTACAACAGATTAAACCTGGCTTGGTGGACACTTGTGACTGTTTTAGCCAAAAAAACAGCCCCTTTGCCCCTGTGGAGCAAACAGGAAATTCCACCCCACCATTCTCTGTGGAGACAAGATGATACATATGGCGATGTTACTTTAACAATATAGTCAGTCCTTTGAACTTCAACTTTTAATGAAGACCCAGTTTACCCAACCCCTAAGAGAGAGCTCTTGCACAGTTCATGTTGACTTATTCAGAACAGTCCTTATCAACCTCAGTGGTTATGGCAAATGAGACTGATGTTGAGTACACTAAGCTATTTGAATCCTTTGCCCAAATTGAATATACAGAATTTCATGTGGCATACAAGTCATCTACATGCCGGCTTAGCCCTACTAAATTTGTTAAAAATCTTCAGCCTTTATTGGTAAATCACTTGTAAGTATTTTACATTCAATACTAAATCTTGGCTGTATACCTAAATATTTTTAAAACACTACTATTAAACCTCTCTTTAAAGCATATCTGTGAATACCAATGATGGTAAAGTGTGTTCTAAAGTGAAGCAATTTGTATAAATAAAAAAAAAAATAATACCATGTCTGCTTTTACAGTTTACAAAGCGACTGAAGCTATGTGAAGCTGTTTTTGGTATTAGAAATGTATGTTTATAACTTAGGTTTGTCTGACTAAAAGTAAAAAATGAGAAAAACTAAACTCTATCAATGCAACCAAAATAAAATTTGTCAAATAAATTGATTATGAATCATTCTCTAAAGCCAGACTTGCTTCTAGGATTATGTGCAGCTTTTGCAATATTTATTAATTGTCTGGATTAAGCAAGTTAGAAAATGAACAAGACATGATTAATGCTGTCTCACTTGGGTATGACAGACTGCTGTCACTGTCCTGCTCCACTGACAGACTAAGGAGATTGTTCCTCCCCCACACTATGCGACTGTTCAATTCCAACCGGGGGAGGGGGTAAACGTTAATATTATACAAAAACATTGTCTGTCTGCTATACCTTCATTGTTATCACTCTTTAATATAATATTGTTCTTTATCAGTATGCTGCTGCTGGATTATGTGAATTTCCTCTAGGGATTAATAAAGTATCTATCTATCTATCTATCTATCTATCTATCTATCTATCTATCTATCTATCTATCTAT
>JANRMT010062837.1:20894497-20913604 GCA_026402145.1 Polypterus bichir lapradei | reverse complement strand
TATCTATCTATCTATCTATCTATCTATCTATCTATCTATCTATCTATGATGCTAGACATATTTAGGGATCAGAGTTTGTTTGATTTTTGTCATTTGTGGAGAACCTCCTGAAATAGAATGCTTACTTTCAGTTCTACATTGATTACACTCTGCTGTATTTATATAAAAAATAAAGATATTCTTTGATGTTACTATTAATTTATCCCATTAATAAAATGAATCCATGAAAGGTCCCTAATGGCCTACTCTCCACCATTCAGCTTGACAATTTATTCCATGTGTCTATGGTTTTTTGAGTGAAAAAAAAACATTTGTGATAAAATCTGCTCAATAAGTTTCCAATCATGTCCCCATGTTCTAATTGCAGAATTTATTTTGAAGTTACACTTCGGATCCACTGCATTAATTCCTGTATTAAGCGTCAGATCGGGTTTAAATTTTTTTTTTTTTTCAGTTTTATTCTCTCAGTCACATTCACGCTCTCCCTCCCCCTGATCTGACACTGTTACTTTTCAAATAATATTGCTTTAGTGCGATGATATTTTCTGATTGGTACTATTCAGGTCATAAAATGATTTCTTCATAATGTGACATATATTTTTCTCTTTCTTTTTTTCACCCCAGTGCTGTGTTGACATCATGGACCAGAAGGCATGAGCTTATTCACTGCTAACAGGAACACGGAGGTGGCCAGTTGCTGTATGCTACAACATGCTTGACCTGGTGACGATGAACACACATGTACTGTTGCAAGGCATGCATGGGGTCCACTAAGAAAAGAAGAGTGTTCTTGGCCCACCTTGCAGAGGAACTTCATCGCTTTTTACAAGAAAAGGCAATGTAAAAAGAAAAAGCGGATGCAACATCGACAAGCTTCTGTTCCAAGACCGCTGCATCCCCCAAGAAAGCAAACTTAGTGTAAGGTGCCCTTTCAATGTAATAGGAACCACAGCATAGAGAAAGTTGTGTACATTGCAACAGGTATACATGTCATAAATGTAGAAGGATGGTCCTTGGGTGTGTGGGAACTGTTAACATTTGAATTTGATGATTGTATATAGCGCGGAACTGAACTCTCTGTACTATTCTTTCCTCTGCACAAAAGAAACACCACTATGCACTAAAATGTGGAAATTGGGCAAGATCACAGAGAGAAAAAAAAAACGCAGTCAATGATTACAACTGCATGAATGTATGAATATGAATAATGTTGCATCAGTGCCATCATGCTTTCCAAAATGTACTATACTGGCAGAGGTGGGTAGAGTAGCCAAAAATTGTACTCAAGTAAGAGTAGCGTTACTTCAAAATAATATTACTCAAGTAGAAGTAAAAAGCAGTCATCCAAAAAAAGTATTTGGTGAAAAGACTACTCAAGTACTGAGTAACTGTTTGATCATAATAAATTATTTGTTTTTTAGAAATGTTGTAATAAGACAAACAAAAATATAAAATAATGTGCAAAGTCTGCTATTTCCAAATAATAAAATAAAAAATGAGTAGAAAATAAATAACCTTTACAAAATAAAGATGCACAAATAACACAAAGTTCCAAATCTCAGTTTTAAACAACAAAGCTTTTGAAGCCAATAGCTATAGTAGGTAACATGTATGTTTGAACAGTGCAAACTACTTATACAGTGACAAGATATACGGTACACTGACAGTATAATACTGCATATGCACTTGCTCTCCAAATAGCACAGCTGATAGAAAATAGCATTAGAACAAGGCAGCTTGTGCATGTACAAAAAGTCTCACTTTACCTTGACTGCCTGTGTCTGTGCATGTTTGGTTAAAACGTGCTTGCTCTTCACTCATTGAAGTGATTGTTACGCTTCAGCAGGAGTTGGCTCTCATTTTTCATGTAGAGTGGAACCTTGGATTGCGAGTGTTTTGCAAGACGAGCTTAAATTTTTAATATATTTTAACTTGATAAACGAGCAAGGTCTTGCAATACAAGTAGTCCGTATACGCTTTGTCTGCCAAGCGTCACGTGATCACAACTGAGCTGATGGTTCTTCTCTCTCTCTCGCTGCGGGATTGTGGGCAATCATCAGTCGGCGTGCCTCACTCATATAGTCAACATCCATATGAGGATAGACATATATAGGTAGACACCGCATTCACTGTGTTGCCCAGTCGACACGATACGTCAGCGCGTCCACTCCATTGCGAGTGGCAAAAGTGCCATTTAAACTAATACAGGTAGACGTGGAAACCGGGTTTTCTGATGAAAAAGCAATAACGTTTAAAACACTATCGTTTACATACAACAGATTTTGGCGAATCGTTTAAATGCAATTATTTATATCCATTTATACACTAATAATGGCAATTATTAAATAATAATTATTATTAAATAATTCCTCCCATATAAGTAACATTTCTCGGACTGCCTTCTTCCATCTCCGAAACATTTCTAAACTTCGTCCTGTTCTTACAAAACACAGTACTGAAGTACTGATTAATGCCCTAGTCACCTCACGTATAGATTACTGTAATGCTATTCTATCTGGCATCCCACAAAAACGTATCCATTGCTTACAACTTCTTCAAAAGGATAATAACCTACTGTTCTAAATCCACTGAACATATTACACCTATACTCTCTCAACTTCACTGGCTCCCTGTTAACTACAGAATACAATACAAAATACCACTCTTAACATTTAAACTCTCCACAACCTCACTGACTCCACAAACTTACACTTCTTTAGCTCACTCGGATCCTCATCTGCAGCTCTACTCTCTGTACCACACATCAGACTCAGTGCACTGGGAGCTCGAGTGTCTCTCATAGTGCTCCTCAACTCGGGAATTCAATTCCCTCTCATATACGTCAGCTCGATTCAATAACACGTTTTAAAACTGTCCTCAAAAACGTATCTTTTCAAACTGGCACACCAGTTGTAAATTTTGCACTGTTACTGCCAGTTATCTTTGTTTGTTTGCTAATTATTGCTTTTTGATTTATCATTCTGTTGTTTTAATTTTACTAATGTTGTTTAATTTTACTGTAAGGTGACCTTGAGTACTAAGATTATAAAACGGGATTTTCTAATGGTCAAATATAACCAAAATAATTGTTCAGCCTTACCTTGAAATGTAATCCCACGGGATCTGGTTTGGAGCGTACAGCGGTTTGTACAATTGCAAGCAACATGCGTGAGGCATCTTTACCCATTATTTCATTCCACAGCAGTGCCACTCGTAATATGGCAGGACGTTGACATACGATGCAGCTGGTCATGCGGCGTCTAGTAATTCTATGTCTATGCATACAGCATTGTGACCACGTGTGTGTGCTGTGATGTGTGAGTCCCCATCTTGCACCCCAAAACACAATGCTGAGTCTCAATACTTTAGCGACACCATCTTTATTCAGCTTGAAACAGGAACAGTGCGGTTATTTATTGTAGCGGGATCTGCCACTCTCCTATACACAGACACAGCAGTCAGGCAGTGTCTATGCCACCACAGTTTGTGTGTGGTCATGTGACTGCATGGCTACGTCTGATTGGTGAAATGGAGCCATGTGATTATTGTTGCTACGTCTGATTGGCGAAACATAGTCTTGTGATTATTATTGCTACGTCTGATTGTGAAACAGTCATGAAGTAGATCCACTGGCGGCTTCTCTCTGGCAAAAATATAGCGTAGTATCTAATGGAAAAAAAGTAACGATTCGAGTGTTGCCCAATGTAGCGAGAGGAAGAATAGCGTTTCTTCTTCACAAATGTACTCAAGTAAAAGTAAAAAGTGTGGTGCAGTAAAACTACTCTTAGAAGTACAATTTTTTAGAAAAGTTACTCAAGTAAATGTAACGGAGTAAATGTAACTCGTTACTACCCTCCTCTGTATACAGGTCATAAAATGAATTATTCCAAATATCATATACTGTATACCTATGTCTTTGTTTTGTTGTCAGTGCTGCTTTGACATCATGGACCATAAGGTGCATACTAATTCAGCGTGACCAGGAACACTCAATAAAACTGAATAAAAAAAAATTCAAGCGACAATGAGATGTCAAGAAGAGAGATTCACCAGCGTTTGTGTGTCATCTTTTATCCCTCCAGATCAGAGAATTTCCAGTTCCATTGTCTCAAAACACCACACACATCCACAGTTATTCCCAGTTTCAAATAAAAACTAACAGCATCACATCTGGGGTGGTGGAGGATTGTATCGTGATCATGACTGAGAGAAAAAAGTGAAAAAAATAAATACATTTTTACAAGTATCATACATTTACACCGGCTGTTACAGATTCAAATCAAAATGTATGTTTTTATTATATATTATGTAGTATGTACACTTTATGGATGACAGTAGTGATAGGTCTTTTCACAAGGGGTGCTTTCAAATTTCAAACCTCCCACTGTGCATTTAAATCTAACATGTTGTGGCAGACGGCTGGAAGGACCCGGAGAAGGACTATACCTCCCCTGGGCCACGAGAGGGCAGCCACCCTGGTTTGTATGTAGCAGGATTGTGCTTCCGGGTGCTCATGCGGCACTTCTGCCACACCAGGATCATCAAAGAGCACCTGGAACACATCCGGGTGCTTATAAAAGAGGCCGTCTTCCTCCACTCGGGACCCGGAGGTGGTGAGGAGGAAGACAAAGCTTGGAAGGAGAGGAGGAATGGAGACAGGAAAAAGAAGACTGAAGGAAACAAGGGACTGAGTGTGGGCGGAGTAAGGCATTGTGTCGGGTGGTGCAAAAGAAAACTGTAATAAATATGGTGTGTTTTTGGACATTCGGCATCTGTCTGTTTGTGCCCGGGGGCTGTCTTATGTCAATGTATACTTCCAATGTATAATATCTTCCATTGTTTTACACTGAATTTTATCTATCACAAATCTGCCCAAGACTGTATGCTATCCAATTTCTTTTAAACCAATTTCGCTTATTCTACATTTTGTGCTCTATCACCTAGTTTGCTCTCACCTGCAAACATAACCAGCTTACCGATTACATTAGCTGTGCTACAAGTCTAAGATGGTTTGAAATGCAAGTAATCAACATAGACCACAGCGTTAACATCTGCAGTGCAGTTTGTAGATCTGGTTGCTATGTCTCTGATACAAACCATTTGGTGCAGTGCTAATGTTTGTGATGCACCATCTGTTGGACAGCAGAGACATACCAGCTGGACAGACACACTGACACTTGTCCTTTTATTAAGGTGGATTTCTGTTCATATCATTTATGTATATTGAAAACAGCAGTGGCCCTAGCACTGTCCCTTAAGAGACACCACAACACCACCTAATTCTGAAAACTTCCCCTCACCATTACAATCTGATTGCTGTGTTTGAGCCAATTCTGTACCAAGCTGCAGACTGTTCCGTGAATTATCAGTTTTGGTTTGATCACTATTCTTTCACATTGTATCTTATCAAAAGCCTTATGAAAACTAAAACAAATAATATGCACCACTCTTATTGTATGCTTTTGTTGCTTCCTCATAGAATTTCAGTATACAGTAATCCCTCGCTATATCGCGCTTCGACTTTCGCGGCTTCACTCTATCGCGGATTTTATATGAAAGCATAACTAAATATATAACGCGGATTTTTCGCTGCTTCGCGGGTTCTGCGGACAATGTGTCTTTTTACTTCCTGTATATGCTTCCTCAGTTGGTTTGCCCAGTTGATTTCATACAAGGGACACTATTGGCGGATGACTGAGAAGCTAACCAATCAGAGCAAGCAGTTAAGTTCTCCTGACTGAGAAGCTAACCAATCAGAGCACACAGTTGAGCTCCTGCGTGGTGAATGCAGTGTTAACCAGGAAGTCTCCTCTCGCTCATTCAGCATCAACGTGTTTCGCTGTGTAAAGAGTTGTGCTCTTTTGTGTTTATCTTTGTGCATAGTCAAGCCCTTCATTATGGCTCCAAAACAATCTGCTACTGCTTCAGGGGCCGTGCCCAAGCGCAAGGAGAAGATGTTAACGATTGCTGAAAAGGTAAACGTTTTGGATTTGTTGAAGGCTACGATTCTTTTTATTTAAAAAGTAGGAAAGGAATATAAGATCTACGGCTGCAGTGTCCTTTTAACCAGGGTGCAAAACGAGTTGTAAGTGGATGTAATAAGGCAGTAATCTGGATGGAATCTGCTTTAGGGATTTGGATTGAACACTGCCAGAAGAAGAACAACGGCAGTGCTACACAATCGCCTGAAGTGGCTCCTTTACAAGGGCTGTAACGCTCTCCTTTGTTGTGCAGTAAAATTAAACTCATTGTTATCGGACAAGTCATCGTGTCATTGTTGGTGAGTAACCATAATTAATTTTCTTCTTACAGTGCTTAGTACATGTACGTACGTTTAGTGTCACTGTACATACATTTACTGTGTACTATTTTTCTTGCATTGTACATATTTTTTGCTGGTGGCCTGTCTATCGTAATGGCTGTAACATATGTGATATCGGAGACACTCAATATCTTTAAAATAATATTTAGGTTTTACTGTATATAAACAGTGTGTTTATATACATAATTTCAATGAATCTTACCTAATATCTAAGAGAATACAAAGGGATTATGCTGTATAACTCGGGGAATATTTATAAACAGTGCGGGAGAGTTTATAAGGGCTTAAATTTATAAAAATAACCATACAAACATGGTTTCTACTTCGCGGATTTTCACCTATCGCGGGGGGGTCTGGAACGCAACCCCCGCGATCGAGGAGGGATTACTGTATTAGTGAAAAATGTCCTTCCTTTTCTGAACCCAAGTTGAGTATTTGCTAATAAACCTGTTTCAAGATGTGCTGCTGCAGTATTTCCTTAATAATTTCTTCCATTAATTTACCTTTGATGCACATTAGACTTACTGATGTACAGTTACTTGAATGAGCCCAATTTTTATAGAAAGGGATATTTTCTAGCCTCCATTCTTTAGGGATTTACCCAATGTGCAGAGATTTTGGAAAAAATATGTGCAAGAGTTTACACTATGGACAAAAGTATTGGGACACACCTCTTACTTACTGAATTCAGGTGTTTCAATCAGACCCATTGCCACAGGTGTATAAAAATCAAGCACCTAGCCATGCAGTCTCCATTTACAAACATTTGTGAATCAAAATGGGTCATTCTGAAGAGCTCAGTGACTTCTAGTGTGGTACTGTGATAGGATGCCACCTTGCAATAAGATGGTTCATGAAATTTCATCCCGGCTGAATATTCCACCGTCAACTGTAAGTAGTATTATTGGAAAGTGGAAGTGTTCAGGAACAAAGCGGTAGACCACGTAAAGTCATGGAGCAGGGTCAATGACTTCTAAGGTGCATGGTGCGTAAAAGTCGCCAACACTCTGTTGATTCCCAAGCTGAAGAGTACCAAACTTCCACTGGCAAAAACTGTGTGGTGGGGAATTCAAAGAATGGGTTTCCATGGCAAAGCAGCTGCATGCAAGCCTCACATCACCAAGTCCAATGCCAAGCATCAGACGGAGTGGTGGAAGGCACATCGCCACTGGACTGTGGACATGCTTCTCTGTTTGGCTGTCAGATGTGCAAGTCTGGGTTGGACGGATGCCGGAAGAACAGTGTGCCAACTATGAAGTTTGGTAGAGGAAGGATGATGGTGTGGGTCTGTTTTTCAGGGTTTGGGCTAGGCCGCTTACTTCTAATGAAGGAGAATCTTAATGCTATGTCACACCAAGACATTTTGGACAACGCTATGCTTCCAACTTTGTGGAAACAGTTTGTGGAAGGCTATTTTCTATTCCAGCATGACTGTGCCCCAGTTCAAAAAGCAAAATACATAAAGACATGGTTGGATGAGTTCAGTGTGGAAGAAATTGCCTGGCCTGTACAGAGCCCTGACCTCAACCCCATCAAACACCTTTTGGATAAACTGGAATGGAGACTGGGAGCCAGGCCTTCTCGTCCAACATCAGTGCCTGACCTCATAAATGCTCTACAGAATTAAAGGGTATAACTTCCTACAGAAACATTCCAAACTCTTATCGAAATCCTTCCAAAAAGAGAGGAAGCTGCTGTAGCCATATTAAAGTCTATGTATTTGAATGCAATGTCTTTAAAGTCCCTGTTGGTGTAATGGTCAGGCGTCCCAATACTTTTGTCCATATAGAGTATATGGATACTTATGGACTGGTAAAACTCTGCCAAAGATGATCCCAAGCTCGGCTGCAAAAGGAGAATTATTTACATCAACCGCAGAAACAGCAAGAACCAGAACGCTAAATGGCAGCCTTATTCCAGGTTGCAGCTGTGCACCGGTTTCAATTAGAGCATCATGGGAACAGGAATTCTTTGCCTCAGCCCTATTGAGTTCTCATGGGTGTCGTCAGGTAGTACTGTGGGCACTAGTGACCCCTTCTTGTAGGGCTTCCATCTTAGTCGGAAATACTTCCGGGCTAAGCCTTTGGGAATCGGACGTACTTCCAAGATAACATAAAAGGAGATGCCTGCCACTGCTCCAAGAAACAGAGTCGGAAGGAGGACAACGCTTGCTGGGAGGAATGGAGGCAGAGAGGAGACAGAGAGAAGACAAAGAATTGCTATGTGCTGCGTTGTAACTGTGTCTGGTGGGAAATGCTTAATTGTGGAAGAGTTTCCCACAATAAAAGCTTTTGGTTAATTGACACTTGTGTCCTAGCCTTTTAGGGTTGGGTGTTTCAGCTGGAGTGTCCCCTTTTGGTCTCAAGATAAAATCTGGATAATGAACATGAAAACAGGAAAATACTCAGTGATGAAAAAAAAAATTTCTGGAAATGACACTCACACATGTGGTGTGGGTTTGATCTCGTCTAACAAGGTGGCAAGTACACTTCTTGGATGGGAACCAGTTAGTGAGCATATTATCATGGCACCAATCCAAACATTCGAAAACAGTTGTCCAGGTTTGTGAAACAGACAATGCAGAGAAAGAAGAATTTTTAAATTTTATCTTTAAGAATGGAGGAAGATGAACACAGGTAGATTACATCCTATGCAGAAGAGTTGATCTGAAGGAGAATGAAGACTGCAAAGTGATGGCAGGAGAAAAGTGTAGTTAAGCAGCATTGGATGGTGGTATGTAGGATAACGTTGGAGGTCAAGAAGAGGAAGAGAGTGAGGACAGAGCCAAGGATCAAATGGTGAAATTGAAAAAGGAAGACTGCAAGGTTGAGTTTAGGGAGAGGTGAGACAGGCACTGGGTGGCAGTGAACAGTTACCAGACAGCTGGGAAACTACAGCAGATGTAATAAGGGTGACAGCATGAAGGGTGCTTGGCGTGACATCTGAAAAGAGGAAGGAGGAAAAGGAAACCTGGTTGTGGAATGAGGAAATACAGTAGAGTATACAGAGGAAGAGGATGGCAAAGAAAAAGTGGGATAGTCAGAGAGATGCAGAAAGTAGACAAGAGTAAAAGGAGATAAGGTGCAAGGTGAAGAGAGAGGTGGCGAAGGCTAAAGAAAAGGCGTATGATGAGTTGTATGAGAGGTTGGACACTAAGGAGGGAGAAAAGGACCTGTACCGATTAGCTAGACCAGTGAAAGGCAACCTTTTTCGAGTTGCGGCGCACTATGTCCAAAAATTTTCTTTTGTGGCGCACCTGAGGGACTGCCCATAAATAAAGTCGTGACAACACAATCTATGGACAATCACCAATAAAAACAGTTAATTTTACAAGTTTGAAAAACATTTTATTAATAAAGGAATCGAAGGATAAATCTTAAATTTAATTAATGTGAACGTTGAGATTGTTTTTCAGCACATATGAGATTGATGTGAGGATCAATTTTCGAAAGACAGACGCGCATTTCCTTGTCGATCATTTGAAGTGTCTCGCGTTTCTTAGACTTCATTTCCGTAAGTGTTCCGTTATCTGTTTTTCCAAAATAAAATATATTTTTTTAAACATTATCTTTTTAATCAACCAAAAGTTCAAAAACACTAGCAATTTTAAATATTTTACAAAAGTTTTCGCAGCGCCCCTAGAAAATTCCGTGGCGCACTGCGCACCGGTTGCCCGACAATGGGCTAGACAGAGGGACCAAGCTGGGAAGGATGAGCAGCAGGTTAGGGTGATAAAGGATAAAGATGGAAACATACTCACAAGCGAGGAGAGTGTGTTGAGCAGATGGAAAGAGTACTTTGAGAGGCTGATGAATGAAGAGAAGAGAGAGAGAAGAGGTTGGATGATGTGGAGATAGTGAATCAGGAATTCCAATGGATTAGCAAGGAGGAAGTAAGGACAGCTATGAAGAGGATGAAAAATGGAAAGGCTGTTGGTCCAGATTACATACCTATGGAAGCATGGAGGTGTTTAGGAGAGATGGCAGTGGAATTTTTAACCAGATTGTTTAATGGAATCTTGGAAAGTGAGAGGATGCCTGAGAAGTGAAGAAGAAGTGTACTGGTGCCGATATTTAAGAATAAGGGGGATGTGCAGGACTGCAGTAACTACAGGGGAATAAAATTGATGAGCCACAGCATGAAGTTATGGGAAAGAGTAGTGGAAGCTAGGTTAAGAAGTGAGGTGATGATTAGTGAGCAGCAGTATGTTTTCATGCCAAGAAAGAGCACCACAGGTGCAATGTTTGCTCTGAGGATGTTGATGGAGAAGTATAGAGAAGGCCAGAAGGAGTTGCATTGCGTCTTTGTGGACCTGGAGAAAGCATATGACAGGGTGCCTCGAGAGGAGCTGTGGTATTGTATGAGGAGGTCAGGAGTGGCAGAAAAGTACATAAAAGCTGTACAGGATATTTACGAGGGAAGTGTGACAGTTGTGAGGTCTGCAGTAGGAGTGAGGAGTAGGATTACATCATGGATTGGCTCTGAGCCCTTTCTTATTTGAAATGGTGATGGACAGGTTGACAGACGAGATTAGACAGGAGTCCCCGTGGACTATGATGTTTGCTGATGACATTGTGTTCTGTAGCGATAGTAGGGAACAGGTTGAAGAGACCCTGGTGAGGTGGAGATATGCTCTAGAGAGGAGAGGAATGAAGGTCAGTAGGAACAAGACAGAATACATGTGTGTAAATGAGAGGGAGGTCAGTGGAATAGTAAGGATGAAGGGAGTACAGTTGGTGAAGGTGGATGAGTTTAAATACTTGGGATCAACAGTTCACAGTAATGGGGATTGTGGAAGAGAGGTGAAAAAGACAGTGCAAGCAGGGTGGAATTGGTAGAGAAGAGTGTCAGGAGTAATTTGTGACAGACAGGTATCAGCAAGAGTGAAAGGGAAGGTCTACAGGACGATAGTGAGACCAGCTATGTTATATTGGCTGGAGACAGTGACACTGACCAGAAAGCAGGAGACAGAGCTGGAGGTGGCAGAGTTAAAGATGATAAGGTTTGCATTGGGTGTGATGAGGATGGATAGGATTAGAAATTAGTATATCAGAGGGTCAGCTCAAGTTGGACAGTTGGGAGACAAAGTCAGAGAGGCGAGATTGCGTTGGTTTGGACATGTGCAGAGGAGAGATGCTGAGTATATTGGGAGAAGGATGCTAAGGATAGAGCTGCCAGGGAAGAGGAAAAGAGGAAGGCCCAAGAGAAGGTTTATGGATTGTGACAGATTAGGGCTTTCTCGCACCCTTGTACCCTCAAACCACTCGTCAGACACCAGATAAAAAGTCCAATTATTATTTATTATAATAATAATGTGCACAAAGCACGCTCCTTTCCACAATTCTTCAATAAACAATACAATAATTCAAAATCACAATCCTCCTCTCCCAGACGCTTAGCCACCCTGCCTCCCAACTCAGCTTGCCGTCTCGGAGCTCCCATAATCCTTTTATATTCCCTGACCCAGAAGTGTTCTAATCCCCAGTCCATGTGATCTCCAATCACTTCCGGGTCAGATAAAAAGTCCTTTTCTTCACCCCGGAAGCACGTCATTCCCCTTGTCCACGTGACTCGGACGTACTTCCGGGGTGTAGGGAAAATAAACACTGTTCCTCCCTGCAGCATCTTCTAGCGGCCCCCACAGTATCCAGCAGGGCTGTGAATAAAGACTCCAATGTCCATAATGCCCTGCTGGTCTTCAGGGCACCTCCATACTGCAGGGAGGGCTCCACCTGGCAGCGTGGGGGTATTGGCCGGGATGAACAGCCGCCGGCCATACATCACAGGATGAGGTAAGACAGGACATGCAGGTGATGGGTGTAACAGAACAAAATGCAGAGGACAGAAAGATATGGAAGAAGATGATCCACTGTGGCAAACCCTAACGGGAGCAGCCAAAAGAAGAAGAAGATATCCTGATGGGCATTTTAAGACACCATATGGTGTTCCTAACTGGGACTAAGAACACTGTGGATGGATGGAAGGAGTACTGGAACCTGAAATATTGGGGTGCCAGCTGGGTCACCCTTTTTAACACTAGAATTACCAGACCCTACAAAAAAACTCATAGATCAGTCCCTCCTTAAATCGCTTCTTACCTCCCCGTCAGCGTCTTTTGTCCTTTAAATGTGTTGATAAGCAGCAAACAGCAAGCAGTCTGCTATCACATCCCCCACCAGCGCACAGTTTTCTCACCTCAAGTCTGATTACCTGCTTGGAGTTGTATGGAGTGATAAGTCAAGCAAAATCACACCTTTTATAAATACTATATCGTTATTTGGAACACATGCATTTCATGTGTGTTCCGTGTCTAAGTAAACACATCATTAAAAAAGAAACATTTTTCATGTTTTAGCAATAATTGACAAAATGTAGACATGAAGTTTATAATGTGTGAAGCCTGAAGTCCAAATATCAAAGAAACACTTTCACAAAAGGTACAAATATAACAGAACAAGTGCGCTTTTATTCAAAAACCAGTAACGGCGTACTGCATGATAACGTCCAGTGAATACACTTGACTTGAGCATTCCTAGTTGTCATCCTCTTTCTCTGTATGTTTAGCATTCATTTGCTCAGAGGTTGATGTGCTTGCTGCTTCCTGAGCAGCTCTTCTTTTCTCCAACCTAGCGGCCCGCTGCTTCTCTTCTTTCGTCTGCATCTTTTCGTGTTAAAACTGATTGTTAGTTTTTGTGTTGCAATTACTTAGTACGTTTTCTTTAATTTTTCACTTAAGCTGACACTTAAATCTTCAATCTGACTCAAAAATGATTACAGAAGGTGGTAGGGAATGAGAACGGCACCGATACGCATGCGCTGCACAGCCTCCCTGCTGCGAGCTGTTGAGAGTTGATTCTACAATAAAATAAAAATAAAAAGAGTAATAAAAATCATCACCTCAAAAGTGGATAGTAGACAATAGGTGAAATGGTTTGCGAGCTACAGGTGATTTAAAATCCTGGACAGACAAAGTAATAGCCACGGAAGCGTATTATATAAGAAGATATAACTGCAGAAACAAAACACGCGTTAGGATGCAACATTGACAAGTATTTACTAGGACTGCTTCGGTGGTGCAACCGTATCAACTGTTGACTACTAATCAAAACTTCACGGGTTCGATCCCCGACGAGTCTCTTTTGAAAAGTAAGCTGCTTTTATTC
The DNA here is from genome assembly GCA_026402145.1 of Polypterus bichir lapradei. Lineage (NCBI taxonomy): Eukaryota > Metazoa > Chordata > Cladistia > Polypteriformes > Polypteridae > Polypterus > Polypterus bichir. Next base: position 20,900,119 of record JANRMT010062837.1, on the reverse strand, counting down.
TTACTATTTTAGAATAAAAACATACATTTGATTTCAGTCTGTAACAGCCGGTGTAAATGTATGATACTTGTAAAGGTTAGCTTTGTTTTTTTTTTTTTTATTCAGTTTCATTCTCTCAGTCGTGTTCACGATCCTACCCTAACCCCCCCATCTGACACTGCTGTTTTCACATAAAGACGCTCTATAGCTCTACTGAGCACTTTTATCTCATTTGAAATTTTCTAAAATGTATCCTGGGCAAGACTCAACCAATGAACGTTGAAGTCTAGCTCCAGACTCACTGGGCCACATGTTTTGGGCATGCACCAAATTAACATCATTTTGGATAAAAATCTTTGAATGCCAATCAGACAGCCTTGGTGTCACAATCAAGTCTAACCAGTAACAGCTGTGTTTGGTGTATTTCCAGATGGGCTTAAACTGCAGAAGGAAAAACTCTAATTGCATTTTACCTTACTACTAGCATGTAGACTTAATTTGTTCAAATGGAAGAATCCCACACCACCACTTTTAAGTCAGCGGGTAACTGACGTTCTATACGTTTTGAAATTGGAAGAAATTAAATTCTCACTTAAAGATCTATTCAAAACTTTTTTTAAAAAAACATGGCAGGTTCTAATCAATAACATTTTAGAATAGGCTTCTATATCAGGGAAAAGTAAACTCTTACTTTCTTGCTGCTTTTAAAGATTTGTCTGGTTGTTGAGTCTACACTCTTTCTCTTGGGTAAGGGTTGCATTTTGGTTTGTTAAGTTGGATTTGATTGTATGGAATGTTATGTGCTTCTAATTAAAATCAATAAAAAACACAAATGAGGCATCATCATTCAGGAGTGATTCTTATAGTTGTTCATGTGGGGAATGGGTGGGGTGTTGGCCTCAAGAAACATCTCACTGCGGAATTAGAGAAAAAGGACACTGTTAGCAGTAGCTCCCTCTCTCCCCCCAGTGCGATATTATGTAGCCTGGATAAGTCCTGAAGGTTGTCCCTCAGAAACACATGCGTGACAACATATCACCGGAGAGCAGACATTTGAATGTACCACTACCTTCCACACATGGTGGCGCAGTGGTAGCGCTGCAGCCTCGCAGTAAGGAGACCTGGGTTCGCTTCCCAATTCCTCCCTGTGTGAAGTTTGCATGTTCTCCATCTGTGTGGGTTTCCTCCGAGTGCTCCGGTTTCCTCCTACAGTCCAAAGATATGCAGGTTAGGTGTGTGTGCTTGGTGTTTGGGAGTGTGTCTGTGTGTGTTTTCTGTGGTGGGCTGGTGCACTGTCCAGGATTTGTTCCTGCCTTGCACCCTGTGTTGGCTGGGATTGGCTCCAGCAGACCCCCGTGACCCTGTGTTCAGATTCAGCGGGTTGGAAAATAGATGGATGGATACTGACTGACTGACTCACACATGCATGCCCTATTGATGTAGAGAAGCTATGGGACGAAGCAGTAGCAAAGCAAGACTAAGAGGAGCTGCAGAACAGACTTTACCAACAAGATCGTGCCGACATTGACACTGATGGGCAATGGGAACAATTCAGAGATGCAGTTACAGCAAGTGCAAAGACTTTGATTGGGCCGGAACAAATCAAAGAAAATTGGTTCTACAGGGGAGGATGGAACATGTATCAGACCAGCTTAGCAAAGGTGATTGTATTTGGACTTACAGCCCCTTTAAACATTTTCTGCGGCTCCCAGATAATAAGAAATGTATTCAAGTCTATGAACCATTTTCCTGCTCAAAACAAGCACATTCAGTTTTCCCTTAAAAGTAGGTACACTAGTGTTTTACACATCTTTTCAGTTCAAGCAATGTTTTTTTTCTGTGACACAATGCAGAAAAGTACACAATATAGACAAAAAGTTTAGAGCGCTACTGATGAAAACGATAAGAAAATTTCAAAAGGCAAAATTTCAGACAAGCATAGAAAATTTTGAAAAGCTTGGGAAAAAGAGTTTGCATTCACTGCAATCAACAAACTTCTGTTTCTGTTTTGTCAGAGAATTATAGCAGTACCAAAATGTGCAAATATCCTGTTTCACCACGAAAGCTGTCCTGCCGACTTTAGAAAATTGAGCCCCTCAGAGCAATTTAAGAAAGGATAAAATCAGCTCACTTCTAGACAGTCTACAAGGCCAGCAAAATTTACTGAGATGCAAAATAAGACATAGTAATTCCATCACACAAACATCAAATAAAATAGTGTAGAATGTTTTAAAGTCACATGCCTTTTACTAAAGGTGAACTTATTAAGAAATGTTCCTTGGAGTGTAGTGAATTTCTTTTCATCAGTTATAAAAACAAAGATGATACCATTGGTCAGATATCAAAATTGCAACCATCAGATTCTAGACTAGTCTGAAGAGTTGAAACAATTTCCAACAATATTTTTGAAAAACTTAGGACCTAGGTAACGTGCAACATTTTAATTAACTGATGCATCAGATATGGCATAGGTAATGCTGTGGATGCGCTTTTTTGTGGCACAGATCATGTGTGGAAATGCACACTTCTCCCACCTAAAGGCAAAACTAGGGGAAAGATTACTTGTTTGGCTCTGCTTCATTTTTTTTTAAATTAAACTGAGCAAACTGGTGTCAGTTACCACCAACGGTGCTGTTCAAGAACAGTCTAACTAACTATTCTGCATATCACAGCATTCTCCATCAAGGAACAGTTATATTGCAAACTGAAAGAAGGAAATCTGAAGGTGACAATGGAAAGGTAGTTAAAACAATCACTAAAGCGCCAAAAGTTTCAGATTTTAATGGTTGAATATGAAATGCACTATCACAACCTCATACTACACAGTGAGGTTTGATGGTTAAGCCAAGGACGTGTTTTATTAAGGTTTATTGATTTTCTTTCAATGATGTTAACAGTTTATTCAGCAGAGTCAGCACACTGATCTTGCATATGACAATGACAAAAAATTCGTACTGAATGTTGCTTTTCTCACAGAGCATTTAAATGCACTAATTCTGAACTTACAAGAAAACAAGAATATTCTTTATTATTAGTAAAGCTTTGGCTTTTCAGGAAGAGCTATTTCTCTATCAAGAACAGCTTAAAAAGGTGATTTTACTCATTTTTCATTCCTGAGTGTTTGAATAGGTCAGCTGTGCAGCACTGCTTTCCACCCAGCAGAGATCACAGATTATTTTGCTAAAGTTCCAAGTGAATTTAATAGTCACTTTGATGACCTAAAACCACTCATCCCAATAATTCATGCAGTTGAAAATCTATTCAATACTGTAATAAAACCTGCTTCAGAACTCACAGAGGTGTTTGTTGCTTCAAAAGCCATTATTAGCCAGCTTATTAATTTGCAGAGTAACTGCATTTTACAACTTAAGTATAAAGAGAAATCAGTTTTAAACTTATGGATGCATTAGGTATCAGGCAGAGAGTATGATGACAAAAAACACATCTAGTCTAATCTAGTTTTACATCTAGTTGCATGTGCAAAAGTACATTTTCACCAATGGACATTATCAAGTGCAAACAGTGCCACTGTCACACTGACAAGCACCTCAACAGCTGTCAGTGTATAGCAACAACAGGAAATAAACCTGATGTAAAGAAACTAGTCAGCAAAATACAAACTTAGTCTTCACATAAGACAAGTTTACAGTATGTGTTTTGTATTTTGCAAATAGCATTACATTAAATACACTTTAACGGACATACAAGTTATTGTTGAAAGTAAATGCAGTGTACATTTTTTCATGAAAGAACAATTTGCTATGAAACAATTTGCTGTAAAATCAATCAACTAAATTATAATCAGTTAAAATATTTTTTACATGTTTTTAGATTTACAGTTGTAAATCTGAATTGTTTAAGGCAGATAAGGGGACTGGTAATAAGTATCCTGATTGTACTAGTTTGTATTTATGGTGGGACATGGCAGTATTCAAATGTAACTTGCATATTTTCCTTATATGAAGGTATTTAACACTAAAATTACCAGAGACCAAAACTCGTAGATCCGGCCCACCTTAAAACCGTTCACACCTCTCCGCCAGCGTCTTTTGTCTTCTAAATGTGCCGATTAAGACGAGCAGCAAGTAACATTTGTAACATTTATTACTAAAATACGAAAAAGTTTCTATTTTAACAACATGTTTATACAGATTACTGTAGAAACAGAACACACATGAAATGCATGTGTTCCAAATAATGATCTATTATTTCCATACTAAAACTCCAGCAGTTCAGTCACTCCCAGATAATCAAACAAGGCATGAGCTGGGAAAACTTAGTGAACGTTCTGCGACGGTGGGGGATGGAATAGCCGGCTGCTTGCTGCTCGTCTTAATCGGCACATTAAGAAGACAAAAGACGCCGGCAGAGAGGTGCAAACGGTTTTAAGGTGGGCCGGATCTACGAGTTTTTTTGCAGACTCTGGTAATTCAAGTGTTAAAGGAGCAAAAGCAGAGAGAGAGAGAGGGGATAGGAGCATGCACCGATAGAGTGCATTGCCACACCCACCACACGACAAACCAACTCAGGATCCAGATTAGTACCCGAGTGCAGCCATGCAACGGGTGATACCTCAGCACCACACTAGCTCAGATGGAGTGGGAACAGTGTGAGGTTTTTTATGGTGTCCGGAGTGCCAATTCTGCCACCAACCTCCAAGTTTTCCCCTGCAGTTTGGAGGGCCTACATGCAGGGCTGGATGCAGATTAACGTCATACCCAGGACAGGCAAAAGTAGACTGGATAATAAAATTTGATAGATCTAAATTACAGCAAAGTTTCAAAGAGCTTTCATAATTAAGATGCATTGTACTTTACACTCATTTTCAGATAAATTTAATTAAAATTGTTTTTATCTAGTCAATTTACAAAACCGAACAGAAATATGCATGGTCTTACAGCTGCCATGAAAATGTACATGGCATTATGCCAAAGTTTAGTTTTTATACATCACGACTTGAATGTGGAAATGGATATATGCAACATTTTTGTATGTACACACTGTTTATACATGAGGAACCTGCACTTATTATCAACAAACTCTTCAAATTTATAGTTCTGCCTATCACAAAGTTATTAAGTTCAATAAAGAATTAATGAAGGGGTGGAGAATTTCTCTTGACTAAGAATTTGAGCTGGTATTTGGAAGGTTGCCGGTTCAAATCCTGTTACTGCCAGAAGGGTTCCTACTCCGGGGAGTCCTTAAGCAAGTCCCATTACCTGAAAATTGCTCCAGGAGCCCTGCACAATGCCTGACTCTGTCCTCTGACCTTCATGTGAAACGACTATTTCCCCTTGGGGATTAATAAAGTATCTATATATATAACTAGCAGAATACCCACGCTTCGCAGCGGAGAAGTAGTGTGTTAAAGAAGTTATGAAAAAGAAAAGGAAATATTTTAAAAATAACGTAACATGATTGTTAATGTAATTGTTTTGTCATTGATATGAGTGTTGTTGTCATATCTCTCTCTCTCTCTCTCTCTCTCTCTCTCTCATCTATACTAATAAAAGGCAAAGCCCTCATTCACTCACTGACTGACTGACTGACTGACTGACTGACTCATAACTAATTCTCCAACTTCCCGTGTAGTTAGAAGGCTGAAATTTGGCAGGCTTATTCCTTACAGCTTCCTTACAAAAG
>JANRMT010062837.1:20828521-20874497 GCA_026402145.1 Polypterus bichir lapradei | reverse complement strand
TGAGTGTTGCTGTGATCAAGGATTCGATTATCATTATTTGTTTCAATCAGGGTCGTATTTGTACGATGTGTTGTGTTCAAGTTACATTCTGTGTTTGTCAGTCGTTGTAAAGATTAAATTCTGTAATTACAGCCACATTAGCTCCACAAATGAGAGACACGGGTTTACCGGCAATGTCAGTAAACATATACTCAGCCTCCCATCGGTTTTTAAAGGCTCTATTTTCAGAATCAACTTTTCTCTTCGGCATCATGTGGGCTAGCTTCGCAATAACTTGCAGCATCATAAGCTAGACTTGATTAACGCGGTAAGTGTTCGGCAAGGCAGCTGAAGCGCTGCATTATGGGATCTGTAGTTTACTGTGTTACCAGCGCTTCATATACCCGGGCCATTAATAACCATAATACAGTATATAAAATGATCTCGCGGGCCGGATATAATTACACGCCGGGCCGGATGTGGCCTGCGGGCCTTGAGTTTGACACATATGGACTAAATAGAACTTGAAAAGATATATTTTTTCGTACATCGAGCCTGCGTGCTATTGTGGTTTTGCCTGCGTGCCTCAATAAGTCATCCTCCCCTCGCTCTTACTTTTTTACCGTTCATCTAATGAATACACTGAGTATGGCTTTACCAAAACAATCATTGATGGCGAATAAAGTATCCATTATTGAAGTATGTAGATCGGGGTATATATATACATATATATATACCCGCGTATCGCAGCGGAGACGTAGTGTGTTAAAGAAGCTATGAAAAAGAAAAGGGAACATTTTAAAAATAACGTAACATGACTGTCAATATACAGTAATTGTTTTGTGAGTTTTACTGAGTGTTGCTGTCATCAAGGATTTGATTATCATTATTTCTTTCAATCAGGTTTGTATTTGTAGGATGTGTTGTGTTCAAGTTACATTCCGTGTTTGTAAATCGTTGTAAAGATGACAGGTTTCATTCATCGATTCGTTTCTTACTGCATCAATAAACAGCTCGTCTTCTTCTTTATCTGAGACCTGACACACTGCATGCACGGGTTTTTTTTTTTACACTGTCTTCCTTTAGCGGGACATTGACTTTTTCCACCGTGTGCTTTGTTTCCACAGTAGCTGCATTTATGAATATGCTTGTATGTATCAGACGCTTCATATTTTTTTGCTGCCTTTTCAATTGTGTAGTTCGGTTTTTGTTCAGCGCTCTTTGGAACTGTTGCTTTTTGTCTGTGCACTGCGTCAGTTCACGTGAGCCGCTCGTGTACATGCATCGAAGTTTCCCAGCTGTGCTGGTGCCATGTCGTGCTATGTCCATGGCCGTATCTAATGTTACCGAAGTCCCGGCACTTAAAACTTTCTCTCGCAGTTTCGCTGAGTTTGTGCCAAACACCATCCTGACCATCTCATCTTCCTCTGCATAAGCACAGTCCTTCACCCGTGAATATTTACCCGTGGCAGTTTGCTATTGGATTGCCGCTGACGGACGGCCTTATATGGGCAGGCACTAAATTACAAACGCCAGCGGCAGCCTGTCTATGAACTTAATTTAAAGTTTAGGTTTACATCGTGCTTTGTTTCCGAAGTAGCAGAACTCATGAATATGGTTGTATATGTCACTGGCTCGCTTCTTATTGTTTCGCTGCCTTCTCAATTATATAATGCATGTTTTCTTCAGCGCTTTTTGGGCCTCTTCCTGGTTTTCTACGTACTGCGTGATTACGTGGGAGGCGTGATGATGTCACATGAAACTCCGCCCCCACGGGTTTCAAGCTCATTTCCATTACAGTAAATGGAGAAAAACAGCTTCCAGTTATGACCATTACGCGTAGAATTTCAAAATGAAACCTGCCCAACTTTTGTAAGGAAGCTGTAAGGAATAAGCCTGCCAAATTTCAGCCTTCTACCTACACGGGAAGTTGGAGAATTAGTGATGAGTCACTCAGTCAGTCAGTGAGTGAGTGAGTCAGTGAGGGCTTTGCCGTTTATTAGTATAGATTCACTAAGGCAAGACACCCATGGAAAGCACGCCGGAAGGGGCGTGGATTCACTAAGCCGCCGACAAGTAAGATACCTATGGCGCACGCAGGAAGGAGCCACGCCCACCAACTCCAAGACCACTGGATACGACGACAACTTGCAGAGCCACGCCCACCAACTCGGACACGACGACACAGAAAAAACGGCGTCATTTATATTCGTCTGTCATAGAGGCCACATGCACCTCCGAGCCACGTTGACTGTTCATAGAGGCATGTTTCTCGCGGAGGTGAATCGCCATATGCGGCGTGTAAAACGGTTTGCGAGGGGTATCCCATGGGATCCTTAAAATAATCCTTTGCAACTGAGGTTAAAACACAATGAATTAAGCAGTCTTTAAAAACCAAGTTTTCGGTTACGACGCACGACCGCGTGCACCATAGCAAACTGTTTTACACGATACATACAGCAATTCGCATCCGCGACAAACATGCGTCTTCTTAGATGCTCCTGCAGGAACACGGAAGACGTGAGTCACAGGTGCATCTGAACTGTGCAAAGACGACAACAACTCAAGTGACGAGTTGGAGGTGTGCACATGAGCAGGCAGTGCATACTGAACGAGAAATCAGCAGACTAGCATGATGGAGGGAGCGGAATGGACGTCCTTCTCCTCTCCTCCCGTTCCACCCTCCACGCCTCAGCGCCGTCCACCCCCATTCCTCCGTCTGGGAGGAGAAGGCGCGATGGCGGTCCGGCAGTTTTCAGTCACGGACGATTGTGTGTTGGTTCGTTCCGTGCATTGTTACAATGTTGCTTTTCTTGCTGATTTATTACATTACCGATTTTTCAAATGTTAATTTTCTCCCTGTGCTTAAAAATCATTAAAAAAACGGCCTGATTATGCGGCGTATGGTACGCCGCGGGTTGGCTAGTATCAAATAAAAAAATATAAAATACTGTGAGAAGAAAGTAAGGGAGCAAATTATTCAGCATACACTTAATAGATAGACTAGCCATTTCAAGAGACACATTAATGGCAATGATATAATGCAATTTAAACATTTTATTAAAGATATTCAATAACTGAAAATCAGAGTGTAACAGAATTTATAAGCTGGTACCAGGTATTTTGTTGAAGTGGATCAAAATAACCACTCAGTGCGTCCTAGAATTAGCAATTGCTACAAATTAACATTTATTATCAAATTTCAGTATGTCTTTGGCTAGTAATCCAGATTTCTGTTTAAATGCAATATTGACTCTTACTCTACTCTCCTAAGGCACCTGCTGACTTCAGCTGGAAAAGCCCAACAATGGAGAGCTAGCAAAATACTATAACATTTTCAAGATCAGGCAAAAAGTGCCAAAGGAGAAGGAAGACTATTTTATAAGAAACCTTTGGCATTTTATAAAAAGGGCAAGCTAAAATAGAGCCAAAGGTGCTCAACTGGACTGAGATCTGGGGCCTCATATATAAAAATGTTGCGTACAAAAGTTTCCATGCTCAAAACGCAATATATAAAACCTAAACTTGGCGTAAAGCCATGCACATTTTCACGGTAGCTCCAACCCTGGTGTACACAAGTTCTCCGCTTAGTTTTGCAAACTGGCAGCACCAAGCGTCAAAGCAGTGCTACTGTTCCTGTGTGGTTAGCCTTTCTTTTTTAGATCCACATTCCTAACGCGGCTTTATCATATACACTGAAACTGACTGCATATTGTTCATTAGTTTAAGGCATCTGATTGTAATTAACCTGTAACAATATAATGGTCCACAGAATGGTCAAACTATTCTAAATACCATAGCTGCTTTAGCGTTGTTACTCTCACTGCACCCTCTTTTTCTTCTTTCAGCTGCTCATGTTAGGGGTTGCCACAGCGGATCATCTTTTTCTATATTACTCTCACAGCACCACTCGGAGTATTCATATCACTATATCTGAGTGGGGAATCACAGCTGTACAGCAGCTGATTGGAAAGAGAATTATCAGTATACAGTATCAACCACACGCTACTACAGCCATACTGTCTATTGAACTGCTCTCACTCAGCAAACGCTTCAAAGCCTTTCCTGTACGGACCTCGCGGTTCAGAAACAGTTTCATCCCAAGAACTATAAACGCACTCAATCAAGTCCATCCAGTGCTCCTTGTAGAACTGTTTGTACTTATAAGTACAATTACCTCACTGTAAACTTGTAATACACTTATAATATTGCACAACATGAGCCACTTTATAAAGCGCGTATTTACATATGATGACGATATCATTTTTAAGATGAAATGCAGCAAAATATGTTTATTATATTATACAGATAAAACTTCAACTTCATTTAAATAATCTATATTGTTAATAATTAAACATGTGAGGGCATGGTGCTGCAGCGCTAGCAAGGAGCTGGCGCTCCGTTCACGGATTGTTCCTGCCTCGCGCTGTATTCTTGCTGGTGCTGGTGCGACACTGGAAGGACAGATGGATAGAATAATTAAACACATACTACGAAGATATTTCAATATTCCTTAAAAGTTTTGAAGAATCAGCGTTTTAAGCTTACAGATGGCTTAATGTCTGTTACATAGCTGATTTTGTGGCGATTGGGTATTTGGAGAAAGAAAAGGAAGGACAGGAATTGGGGGTTAGTACGTTTGAAAGAGGCAGTACTGCTACAATAAAGTATTTCATTGAAGGTCGCACAAGGCGCAGCAAGCATCTTGCGTGAGACATGAACAATCACTGCGCCACCGTGTTCACATGTTAAATAACATGCTTTAACTCCTATCATCATGAAAATTTTATCACGTATAAATCTCAATATTTTAATTATTCAGAGAGTTGTAATATCACAAATGTAATGGATTCTGTGTCCTGTCGAAGGAAGAGAAAGTCGGGAAGGATGTTGTGATTCACACACATAGAGCACATAGAAGAGCAAATACAAAACAAAGCACTTAATGTGCAACTTTAGTTACGATGGGATTTGAGAAACTAGTAAATTAAATGATTTTAAGATGAAGTTTATGATGTTCTACTTTAATGACAAAATAAACTACGTGATTAAAGTGGAAATTTCAACATTAAAGTTGACATTTCGTGCCTTTTTCCCACTGTGTACCTATTTTGTTTTTCTCTGTACCCTAATAAACTTTCATATGACACTCAGACGGTGGGCTACGACTCGTCTTTTCATGGCGACTTTGATATCTGACAACTTCTTTTTTATTTCGGCACTGTACGACTTTGTGGACTTGGTATTCGCTGAAATTCTTCTATTTTCCCTCATGCTTTTGCCATTGTCTTTTCACAGAAGGCTGAGCTTAAGGGCTATTTATATTAGTTTGTATATTCAAAGAGGCATAATTCTAGGAGGAGTTGCACGTGCATTACTTTTCACGCTGACCGGGATTTATGTAGCGGAAGAACATGGAAGTTGGCGTTTGCACAGATTTATGCATCTGGATTTTTTTTGTGCGTATGAACATTTCCGCTTTCATGCTTACGCCATGTTATAATGTGAGTTCTACGCACAACGTTATATATGAGGCCCCTGGTGACTATGGAGGTCATTAGAGTACAGTGAACTTATTGTCATATTCAAGAAACCAGTTTGAGATGATTTGAGCTCTGTGACATGGAGAAGATGGGTACACAGCGGTCATAAATATATATACACACACGCGCACGCACACACACCCACACATGCACACACACACATACACACACACACAAACAATTATGTAATTTATTTGCAGAAAATGGAAAAAATTAAACAAAAGTTCAAAAGAGCAGACAGAGACACAAAAAAGTTACCTAAAAGGCAATTTAAAGCAAATAAAAGTCAATACACAGTCCTGTAACCAAAATCATAGAAAATAGGCAAGAATTTACCAAAAAAGAAGAAAAACCCACAAATCTAGCCAGTGAAAGCAACACATATAAAACTCCAATAAATAATGAATGATTTCCATTCCAAGGCCTTTTTATCTCTAGCATTAAATCCAGCAGGAGCGTACATATATTTGTTTGAGATGCATCTTTTAATAAACGAAATCTGTATATTTATAAAATAAAATACTATATCCTTACCTAGTTATACTTCCATCTTTGCATAATGGAGAGTGTAAGGACATTACACTGCATTATAGCTTTGTACACCAGTTACAGAAGGGAAGAACATAAAGTCGGAGCAATGGGTCATGACAACTGCCCAAATCTGGGCACATAGTTGCTGGCAATCAAGGACATTTATCTATGTGTCAAAGAAAGTCCTCCAATATCACCAGAGACCCCACTTACCCTGCATATCATTTCTTACTCCCTTCTGGGAAATGAAACAAGACTATCTATGCCTGCACCACAAGACTGAAAAACACTGTTTCTTTCCTAGAGCTGTTAAATTATTGACTATTATATGAGACTAATTTAAGTCTCTTATGTGCAATATTTAGTGAATATACTGTATACAATACATTTTATGCTGAATCAACTCTGGGGTATTAGACACAGATTATGCGGTAGCTCTTTGGCACCTAGTTTCTACGCTTTTATATATTTTTCTTTTTTTACATTTGAATTTATTTACTTATAATGTATATTGTTTTAAAGAAAATTAAGGGAATATTATTGTAATCTTGTTGTTTGTTGTCCTTCAGTGATATAATGACAATCATTTTTTTTCTTCTTCTTCATCAACTCTCTTCACACCTTCCTATTCTAATCTATCTTGGTTTTACCATATCCACTCAAAATTGACCCTACTAAAATTAAATTTGACCGTTTTAGTTTTTGAATATGCATTCTGACAAAAAACTATGGAATATATTATATGATAGTCACTAAATTCTAATAGTTCAAACACATATATTACCTGAATCCTTTTCCCGATTATTATAGAATACTAAATCTACTGTATATTCTGTTCAAACATAACTCGTCATGGTCTCATCTGTTCCAAAAGTAGTCACAACGTCCCATAAACCTATGACCCATACTTATACACCAAGTTTTGCTAAGCCTTCCAATTTCCTCCATCTTACCTGGACTGTCACATGGCACAGGCAACATTTCAAAGAAGACTATTTTATCAATTCTTCACCTAGGTTTGCCACCTGACTCTTTACATTTAAATCTCAAAACTGAAAACCTGTCATTATGACATTTCTTTCATCAATGGACAATGACAACTGGATCCGTCCCAGTTCTGGCCAAGAGCCCCTCCACCCCTACAGGAAGGTCTCCTACCTGTGCAACACACTCTACGTGACTCTCTGCCTTTGGAGCAAATCTGCATCTCAGTCCCACCTAATGACAGTCTCCCACTATCATTAGTTCTCTTTTTTGTGAACTAGTTTTGAAGTGACCTGTTGGAGCTCCTCATCCCTAACTATCACCTCAGCATTATCAGACCTACCGTTCAGCACCAGAAATTCCTGAAAATAGATAGAAACCTTAGACTCTTGGGTTGATGTTCTTGAATAGTACACACTTCTAGTCCTGTGCTTATGAAAATAAGCCCCTCCTGTTTCTACGTCTCTGATCTGAAGTCTCATTCTACACCACCTTGAGGGTGAACACTATCTCCCTAAAGGACACCGCGGCGTGATCTGCCTATTCCTTACTACAAACATAGTCTAGCTACTTCCTCCTAAAGTTCTGAGACCCTAAACTTGAAGTGCTATTTCAGCTGGCATCTCCTGAAGATATTAAACACTTGGAGGCAGACTTTGTCAAAGTCAGCTTCCAAATAGTCCAACATCATAAAGGATTTGCATTGTATGATCAGAATTTATTTAAGTAACAGTTAAGCTCTTTTCAAATGATAAATTATGATTTTACCAAATACAGCACCTGTTTACATATTACTGACCTCTCTAAGATACATACTGTGGATAGCACCCTTATGTACTACTTAAGATGTCTGCTACTGATTCATTTTAATCTGCCTGCTGAACGTGTTATCCTTTAAAAACTTTTCCTTAAGCATGCCTGTTTATCTCAGAAACTGTCTCTTAGTTGCTTTCTTTCTAACCCAGTGCAACCCAATCAGTACTATACCTGCTAAACAACATCCTTGTTATATGTGGTCTTTTTTACCCTTGCCTTCCTGTTAGCACCAATGTTTGTCAGCTTGCACATGATTTACCCACATTAACTAGTATTCCTTTACTTCCCTCCTTTCTGGGAATCCCATATACTGTACTTATTTACTCTTAAGCCAGCTAAACATTTATTTACTGTCCTACCGTTTAACTGCGCTACAACTGCCACCACACATCCCTCACTCACAAAGTTCCCTTGAGCTTGGGTATTTGAAAAATATAACAGAAAAACCTTTCTAAAGGGAAAAAAAGCACAATAAAATAATTTTCAGTCAAATTGTACCAAACAAAAATTAAGTTTTTAGGAGAAAACTCTGAATTTTAATAATGCAGAAATAATTCACAGTACCAAACTCTTAGTACAACCAAGAGAAAGGATGACATCAGCAGATAGTTCAACCTCTGTATATGAGAGAAAGAAGTGTAACAGTACATACACTGCATTGAGATCCTGTCCTAAAAATAAAAAAAAAAAAAACTTACAGCGCAGTACACACAAACTCACAACATTCTTATTTTTTTATTTGTTACTTAATTGTCAATACCTTGAAAAATAATTATACACAAATCTCAAGCCTGTTAGAATCAAGGCTATTAACTATCAACTAGTAAACTGGAAACACTAAAAATACTGTGTGTTGTTTTCACTTTAATGTGTAAATATCAGGTGTATACATGATTAAGAATGAATTACATCTTAAGTAGCACCTTAAATAAGACATTGTACAATAATAACAAAATAAGGAAATAATATATGTAAATGAAATTATTGGTCAGCATCACCAGCAGTGTCACAATGGATGCCTTGAAGGTGCTAGTTGTCTGAAACTATATAGCGGTTTGTCCAAAAATCTCAGTGGCATTGGGAAATGAAGGTGAACATTTTAATATGTTGGTCATGTAGGATATTTTTTTCTAACTTATGATTTCAGTACAGTATGAAACTCTCAATGATCTCTCTACAACATTGACTCTAAAAATTCAAATGTGGTATTTATCATATGTTCCATTAATTTTTACAATTGGTAACATGTCCACAAATGAAAATATTGAGAGAACTCATTACATTTCTGCATGTTGGCATGATTAACTGACAAAAGACTGATTAATGAAAAAAGATCCTACCTGCTCTTGTTCCTCCAAATTAATATCAATAGGCTGATCATCATCGATTTTTCTTTTTGGTCGGATGAATGCAGGAGGAGTAAGTTGATGAGCCCACTGAATCTCCTCTGGCTCCAAACCTCGGCCATCACGAAGTCTGGACCAGGCTGTTGTTGCATCATCCTTAGCTGTAAAGTGGGAGCTAGATGACTCCTGCTTTGATTCGTTATCGTTCTCTTGCGTTTTCGTCTCAGTAGGTATTGCATTTTGTTCTTGGGTAAAATTTGGATGCTCAGGCCGACAGGCAAATGTAGGCTTGTCTTTAAGGCCTTCTTTAAAGGCTGACACAACCACACTTACTTTCTGCACCTTCTCCACACTTTGCCTTTTGGACATCAGCACCCCCATTGTGTCTGTAAGGAAAAAGATACAACACAGGTTGGTTTTTACACATGTTCATCATCTACAGGTTTGGTAACGTACAATTTCTAAGCTAAGAAATAAAGATATAGCCCTGTAAAACATAACTATTATTGTATCTCTTTATTTTAACTTCATCTTAATTACTCTGATTTATAATTTAATGTGACTGTGTAAGAATTTTTAAAGCTTTGTTAGTTGTAGATGTGTGGGCTTATTATGAATACTCTGCAAAGAAATTCATAAGCTTCTTATCAGGTTTAGTAGACTTTTATGGAGAACCACCTTGGCCAGAGAAAAAGTTGCTTCTACTTTTTCCTCCCACAGTACTGTGTGTTTAGTATTGTTTCCTGTTATTTAGCAAGAGTATTCCAATGGAGCAGCATAGAGTTTTTTCTTTGCTGTTTAAATTTATTAGGTTACTAGCCAACCCGCGGCATAGCATAATTATTCATTGATGGGTGAAGACTTCCGGAAAGACACAGTTGTCCAAATGGGGTGGGTTTGAGAATACGACTGTGAGTGAATGAAAAGATGGAACTCTGGAGAGAGCAACATGCAATTGTCCATGACTGAAAACTGGTTTTGGCAGATACAGTCATATCTTTTTGAAAGTTTGGCCCGGTGCCTTATTAATTGTCATTGCAAAGGCCAATCTAACAGGAAATTGTCTGCATGTAAAATTAAAAGGCAAAATTTGAATCTGATGGGGTCATTGAAATCCGGGGAATAAGGACAGTTTATGAGGTAGCAGCCGCGATAGTTTTACACTCCAGTACATTGCGGTGACTGCTGGTAACAGAAAGTCTAGTGCCATTACAGAGACCTCATCCTGGCAGGAGGTTTCTGAGAAGCATGACGAGTGAACCAATTTTAATTTTGAGTTTATGCAGAGGCATGCCAGTGGGAGTAAGACTATTAAGGCACATGAGCAGACAGGCAGTACGCATGCCTCGAGAGTGAGGGTGGATGCGGAAGGAGGAATAGAGTTGGCGGGTGGAGCTCTGTCATGTGTATACCATGACGCGGGAGGATGTTGCACCCTCGTCAATGCTGGAAAAAATATTGCTCTGTTTCAAGGACTTCGACACCATCTCTGCAATATATAAAATTATTTTGCAGTCCCTTCCTTTCAAAGATCCAAGAGGACAATGGGAAAAAGATCTCTCAATTAATATATCAGAAAAGGAGAGGAAAGTAGCAATGCAGAGACTTCACTCGAGCTCCATATGCACAAAGCATGCAATTATTCAACTCAAAATTATATATCGAGCACATCTGTCTCGCCAAAATCTGTCCAAAATGCTTCCAGGGCAAGATCCAACCTGAGAACGCTACAATCAAGTCCCAGCCTCACTGGGTCACATGTTCTGAGCCTGCACCAAATTAACATCATTTTGGATCAAAATTTTTAAGTGTCTTTCAGACAGCCTTGGTGTCACAATCCCTCCTAACTCATTAACAGGTGTGTTTGGTGCTCTTCCAGATGGGTTTAAAGTGGAGAAGGACAAACAAACTGTGATTGAATTCACTACACTTCTGGCACGCAGACTTATTTTGCTAAACTGGAAGAATCCTAACAATCCTCTTTTAACTCAGTGGGATACTATTTGAAATTGGAAAAAAATCAAATATTCAGTTACAGGATCTGTACAGAATTTTTTCAAAACCTGGCAGGATCTAATCAATAATATTTTAGAATAAGCTCTTAAAGTCACAGAGGAAGCCATTATCTCCTCATTTCTTTTTCTTCTCCATTCATCTCTATTGGTCTATTAAACTCATCAATTTAGGTATGTTTACAAGCCTTAAGTTTTAACCCGTTGGCCATGCTCTCTCTCTCAGGGGTTGGGGTCGACTTGTTTTTCAATCTCAATCCTATTTTTTGTAAACAATTATCGATTTGTATGGAATTATTACAATAAAATTATTAAAAAATAAATAAAAAAATAATTAGACTTATTACTAAAACAAGAGCAAGCCATGGGGCTTAAACTAGCCGGTGCCAAAGCACGGATCTAAAGCCATTTCCGACTGTCGAGTGCTTAGGTGCACTCCTGTAACTGTTTCAGAAAAGATGGAGAAATTGCTAGGTATAAATTTGGGAAAATTGGTTAGAATGATGAAGGGATCAGTTTCTGAGTGGCCAGCAGAAAAAGTTCACAGGTGCAATTGAGGATGAAATAAAAGTGGGTGAAGGTTCACAGCATACACTAGGTGGACGCGCACTAGTGCTGGTAGGTTAAAAAGGTGGACTACACATGAACGGGGGTGGCGCCCGGTATACCTCCCGACGTAACGGATTACTGGGGGATTCAGGCAATGTAAATGGGGACTGGATAGACGAAACAGCTTGCGGTATAAAACCATGGTCCAGAAAACCAGCAGTCGGGAGTTGGGCTTGGTGGTTTGCTTGTACATCCACGCTACTATTAAAGATACATTTTGCCCCTTGTTGTAACGATCCAAATCACTTCCTTTAATAGTTTGGGTAGAAGGAATCTGGGCTTCAGGGTGCTAATTTTTCTTTACACTTTAGTATCCTTGTGCTAAATTTTTTTACTTTTTGATTTTGATTATTTTTCAGTTTGTCCTTCATGAACTGTCTTTTAGTTGGAAGAAGGAGGATAAAGATTCTTTCTGTTGTTTATCATCACTTTCGTTTAGGAACCACTGTGAATATTGTATATAGCAGTTGGACATATTTTTCTCATTTTGTTAGTGTTTTTGCCTTGAACTTTTTGAATATTTTTACAAGACATTTGTTTTGTAAATACAGTGGGTTTGGCATGATTGGAGTAAACCATAATTCTATTTTGGCATAGTTTTTAGTCTGTGATTTACTTTGCTCATCCTCTGATCCTTCAGTTATGTCTATTAACACCCATTCTGGGATCCAACATCAGTGCCAGTGCACAGGGTGCCACAACTCTACTTTGTACCATTCATATTTAAGAGAAGATGAAGTATTAAACCATTCCTGTTTCACAAATTAGCAAAATGTATTTCTAATATGATCTATACTGTATTTATCAATTAACCTATAAATCACTATTTCCAGCAAATATATTTTGTATTGGATACCATATTTGAATAAATTCCAAATGCTGCAACTAAAAATTAATTTCTTCTTCTTCTTCTTCTTCTTCTATCAGGTGCTCCCGTTAGGGGTTGGCGCAGCGGATCATCTTCCTCTATATCTTTCTGTCCTCTGCATCTTGTTCTGTTACACCCATCACCTGTATGTCCTCTCTCATCACATCCTTGCCTGGCAGCTCTATCCTTAGTATCCTTCTCCCAATATACTCAGCATATCTCCTCTGCACATGTCCAAACCAACGCAATCTCGTCTCTCTGACTTTGTCTCCCAACTGTCCAACCTGAGCTGACCCTCTAATGTACTCATTTCTAATCCTGTCCTTCCTAATCACACCCACTGCAAATCTTAGCATCTTTAACTCTGCCACCTCCAGCTCTGTCTCCTGCTTTCTGGTCAGTGACACCGTTTCCAACCCATATAACATAGCTGGTCTCACTACTGTCCTGTAGACCTTCCCTTTCACTTCTGCTGATATCCGTTAGTCACAAATCACTCCTGACACTCTTCTCCACCCATTCCACCCTGCCTGCACTCTCTTTTTCACCTGTCTTCCACAATCCCCATAACTCTCTACTGCTGATCCA
This sequence comes from Polypterus bichir lapradei, assembly GCA_026402145.1. Classification (NCBI taxonomy): domain Eukaryota; kingdom Metazoa; phylum Chordata; class Cladistia; order Polypteriformes; family Polypteridae; genus Polypterus; species Polypterus bichir. The sequence continues at coordinate 20,861,221 of JANRMT010062837.1, read as the reverse complement.
AAATATTTAAACTTATCCACCTTCGCCAACTCTACTCCTTGCATCCTCACCATTCCACTGACCTCCCTCTCATTTACACACATGCATTCTGTCTTGTTCCTACTGAACTTAATTCCTCTCCTCTCTAGAGCATATCTCCACCTCTCCAGGGTCTCCTCAACCTGCTCCCTACTATCGCTACAGACCACAATGCCATCAGCAAACATCATAGTCCACAGGGACTTCTGTCTAATCTCGTCAACCTGTTCATCACCATGGCAAATAAGAAAGGGCTCAGAGCCGATCCCTGATGTAATCCCACCTCCAACTTGAATGCATCCATCACTCCTACAGCAGACCTCACCATAGTCACACTTACCTTGTACATATCCTGTACAACTCTTACATACTTCTCTGCCACTTATGACTTCCTCATACAATACCACAACTCCTCTCAAGGCACCCTGTCATATGCTTTCTCCAGGTCCACAAAGATGCAATGCAACTCCTTCTGGCCTTCTCTATGCTTCTCCATCAACAGCCTCAGAGTAAACATTGCATCTGTGGTGCTCTTTCTTGGCATGAAACCATACTGCTGCTCACTAATCATCACCTCACTTCTTAACCTAGCTTCCACTGCTCTTTCCCATAACTTCATGCTGTGGCTCATCAATTTTATTCCCCTGTAGTTACTGCAGTCCTGCACATCCCCCTTATTCTTACATATCGGCACCAGTACACTTCTTCTCTTCTCCTCAGGCATCCTCTCACTTTCCAAGATTCCATTAAACAATCTGGTTAAAAATTCCACTGCCATCTCTCCTAAACACCTCCATGCTTCCACAGGTATGTCATCTGGACCAACGGCTTTTCCATTCTTCATCCTCTTCATAGCTGTCCTTACTTCCTCCTTGCTAATCCATTGCACTTCCTGATTCACTATCTCCACATCATCCAACCTCTTCTCTCTCTGTTCTCTTCATTCATAAGCCTCTCAAAGTACTCTTTCCATCTGCTCAACTCACTCTCCTCGCTTGTGAGTATGTTTCCATCTTTATCCTTTATTACCCTAACCTGCTGCGCATCTTTCCCAGCTCGGTCCCTCTGTCTAGCCAATCGGCACAGATCCTTTTCTCCCTCCTTAGTGTCCAACCTTTCATACAACTCATCATACGCTTTTTCTTTAGCCTTCGCCACCTCTCTCTTCACCTTGCGCCTTATCTCCTTGTACTCTTGTCTACTTTCTGCATCTCTCTGACTATCCCACTTCTTCTTTGCCATCATCTTCCTCTGTATACTCTCCTGTACTTCCCAATTTAGCCACCAGGTTTCCTTTTCCTCCTTCCTCTGTCCAGATGTCACACCAAGCACCCTTCTTGCTGTAATTCTTCACTATCAACCAGTGCCTGTCTCACCTTCTCCCTAAACTAAACCTTGCAGTCTTCTTTTTTCAACTTCCACCATTTGATCTTTGCCTCTGCCCTCACTCTCTTCCTCTTCTTGATCTCCAATGTCATCCTACAGACCACCATCCCATGCTGCTTAACTACACTTTACCCTGCCACTACTTTGCAGTCTTCAATCTCCTTCAGATTGACTCTTATGCATAGGATGTAATCTACCTGTGTGCATCTTCCTCCACTCTTATACATCACCCTATGTTCCTCCCTCTTCTTAAAATAAGTATTCACCACAGCCATGTCCATTCTTTTGGCAAAATCCACTATCTTCTGACCTTCTTCATTCTCTTCTTGACAGACAATTACATTATGATTTCAGTGCTGGAAACTTAAAAAAAAAACTTGAGTACTTAAAAGAAATGGCTCAGGCCTAAGCACTTCTAACTGACTGGGACAATATTACAAATTAGAGATGTCATGATACCAGAATTTTTGCATTTTATACCAAGACCAATGAAATTTTTGTAAACTTGATACCTATTCGATATCAAGGTAAAAAAAATGTTATTCATTATTCATGTAAACAATACTGTGTATTTTTGTAATAGAATAAAAATGTATAAATATTACCAGTAACAGCAGTTTGAAGTTGCTTTTATAGCCATCAAGTAATTACTCTACTATCATTTTTATTTAAACTAGTTTATACATTCATAAACATCAAAAAACTATACAGGGCTTAAATTTTAGTGTGTGATATACAACGGGATTCCCTAGTGTCTATGTTATAATCTTTGGAGAATTTCAGCATATTGTTTATAAAGAAGGGCAGCACAGTGGCTCAGTGGTAGCGCTGCTGTAAGGAGACCTGGGTTCACTTCCCGGGTCCCCCTGCGTGGAGTTTACATGTTCTCTCCGTGTCTGTGTGGGTTTCCTCTGGGTTATCCGGTTTCCTCTCACAGTTCAAAGACATGCAGGTTAGGTGCATTGGCGATCCTAAATTGTCCCTAGTGTGTGTTTGGTGTGTGGGTGTGTGTTTGTGTGCCTTGCAGTGGGCTGGCACCCTGCCCGGGTTTGTTCCTGCCTTGCGCCCTGTGTTGGCTGGGATTGGCTCCAGCAGACCCTCGTAACCCTGTGTTAGGATATAGCGGGTTGGAAAATGACTGACTGACTGACTTACTGACTGTTTATAAAGAATGACATCATCAGGAACTAACTGATTTATCTTACCATGTTCACATTCTAAATTTATTCTCTAACACTGCTTAAAATCAATACTAAAAGTAAAAGTTCAAATGTTACATCTGTACTGTTGAATTGGTGAAATCCTAGATAATTAAGAATATTTTCATTTAAAGATAATCTTTAAAGCTATTTTTCTGACTTGCTTTTTAAAATGTAGTTAGTCAGAGAATCACTCTATTAGGTTTGTAACATTTGCAATTGTAAGATTAATATTTGCATCATTAGCTGATTAAAAAACTTGCAAAAGAATAATTTTTAATGGATCAGTCAAATTAATTCAAATTTTGTTGTTATGTAATGTTAAAGACTCATGGTGCTTTAATTGTAAGTCTTTCTCTCCTTTATTATATTTGTCCAAACTTTAAAGCTTTCTGTGTGAAATCAGTCTTTTCAGTTTTAAAATAATCTGTAATTTCAGAAATCTTTTAAATAACCTTTTGTTGTGCTCCTCTCAAAGTATTTTATATGAGCGATCAGACTTTGCTATTACTTAGCCTGTGTACAAATACACAGTTGTAAGCTTGTTAAGGGTGAACTTCACACAAACGTTACAATTTTTCTTTACAAAGGGAAAACTAGACACATGTAATAAGTTAGCAAGTAGTGTCATAGACAGGAGGACTTTAGGGACATTCTAAACTCGACTTGATATTATTTTGGAGAAATTAAGTGGATTGGATTGGTGGACTTTGTTAGGCTTAATGTCCTGTTCTCTTCAAGATATTTCTAATGTTCCAATGTTCGAATGCTGCTTTTCCCTCCTGTTCACTGCGTGCCTCAACAATTATTCCATATTAATGATGACTATATGTAAATATAATGAACCACAAATTTTTTTTTTTTTGTTATTAACAGATGGACTAGTTCATTTAATTGCCAGTGTAGACACACCTTATAGCCACTTTATTTGAAAAATGGGTTGATTTTCACATACTACAACTGCTACCTGCTCATAACTGTGGGTGTGTGCGAGGCTTTCCTGCAAACCTGAACTGTATAAGCCACTTAGGAAGTTTAGACAGTGACTTCAACAGTTTTTCTTTTGAACATTTGTTGATATGGTGCTGTATCATCAACACTGTGAACCATTTTGATATATAGTTTCTACTCATGTTTTTCTCATGTATTATTGTTCCAAAGTACTTCATATACTTGCAGACACACATAAGTGCAGTACCGACTTTCATTCTGTACTACCAATACTGCTAGTACCATTACATTTTCAGAATTTTATTATTGTCTTGGCACCAAAATATCAGTTCTTGTGACATCCCTATTACAAATAATACAAAAAAATGTCAACAGAGAACAGACAAGGGAGCAGGGAAAAAAGAACAAAATGCACAAAAATGAAGTATACTACTAAACAAAAAAATACAATTTTAACACAATGACAGGCTGCACACAACATCATGATATCCTATACATATGATCATGAGTGATCCTGAGATGTTTTACATTGTTACTGAGTTCAATCGCCTTGGGATGAGGTTACTGCTATTAGGGAATAAATGGTCTTGTAGCAATGCCCTAATGAAATTTTGACTTTCAAAGAAAACATCAAAATGCTTAATTTAGCTGAACCAAACCCTCCTCCTGCTCATTAGAATTATGCCAGGGAAGAAAAAAACTTTTGTGGGTTTATTAGGCATGCAAATGAGGGGGCTAAAGTTGCTTATATTTTTCCTTGCTGACAAATAAGCCTCTTGAATGGGTGTCTGTGCCATACTGTAATGTACCCAAATTTGAAACTTTTTATAAAGAGACTGCATGTATTTTTAATATTTTCAATTATACATATAATGCTTGTAGTGACTTAAAAAAACAGCCCTCCTTGTTTTTATGACACTAGCTAACCTGAACAATTAAAACAGGATCTCTGAAACTGTACCAATATCATACTAAATGCATATTGTGTTGACTGTTGTTACAAATATTTGCAAGTAATACTTAATTGCAACCAAATGTGAATGTTAGCCTTTTAAGCAATGAATCCAAGCCTGAAATCATGACCCTGGATGTGGACCTAGTAAAAGGAGGGCTTCAAACGCACTAGGTGAAAAGATCACACTAGTCAACATCAATGGTACTCTAAGCATTCCTCTCTTCATTTTAGTCTAAGCTTCTATTCCATCACTACTACACCTTTGTTACAGCCTTCCTCTGCACCTTACACTCAACAAGCACTCTGTATTGAGGGGACATAAATACTTCCAAGGTCCCTTCAGGGCAGCTTTACTTTTGCTATTGGAACATCATGCTAGTGTTCCTTCCAGCTGTGCCTGCTGCTTCTCCATCACTTGTGTTATTTTTGCAACTATAACGTGATTTATCTTATGTCTATCTATGCAAGGATATGTATATACTGCATTATTTGTATTTTAATAATGTGAATAAACCACAAGATAATTTGTAAGGAGCATCATTTACCCAATATTAAAGCATAGGTAGTTCAAGCAATATTTGAAGTCTTATTTCTCCTAGTTGGGTTTTTGAAATAACATTTTTAACTGTTAATCAACTGTTATATGATTTAACCACTGAACCATGTTGCCTGAACAGAATATAAAAATCTTTCTTTTTTCCAAAGGTTCAGGCTAAAGGAGTATTCAATATGGCGATGAAGAGTAATACTTTTTAAGTAAATTTATGTATCATCACTTTTACTGATCATGTTGGATTATTCATAAACAACTACAAACCAGATTGGACTGGCAGCTCCAGTTCCTATTAATTTAATCCAGTTCAGTGCTAAAGATGGTTCAATCCTACTCCAGCAGTAACTGGTGTAAAGGGATAAAAACCTACTGATAGGCGATTAAGTGGCAGAGGGAAGAGAGACAGAGGAAAAAGTGATTACAGGTACATTAGTTTGGTGTTGTACTTGGAACATGGGCTAGTTGCTTTGCTACCCCACATGACATATAGTGTTCAGTCCTGTAAAGTAAAGTCCAGAATGATAGCAGAGGTGCTATTTTCTTCTTTTGCTTTTATGTTATCTATTGTGTACTTTTTTTGAAAAGCAAAACTGAGCCTATTTTGATTTGTTTAACCCCATGGCTTTACTCAGAACGTGCTTAGCAAGCCCAATCTGACAATTTTATAAAAGATTTGGAGCCAGATACTGCTTCTTGAACTGGAAGAAGATGTCCATAAAAATTTTCTCTTTAATCAAATAGAAATTATGGTATATACTTCAAGGAACTGAAATAGATTTACAACAGTTTATATATTATGAATAGAATTAAGCAGGCAGTTATGTCAGCATAGGGAGAACACTTAACAGTGAGAGTGGCTGGAAACAGTATTCAACTTAATAAGATAAAGGAGTAGACAAAATAACAGCACTACAAGTACCACATGAAACTTTGAATTAACTAAATCACAACTAAAAATGCAGCTGCAAATAAAGTCAGATTAATTGCCAATTAGCAGGATGCACAAATTGCTGCTAAATTATCCATAGAAATAATGACAGCACAGGCATTGGGAAAGGGAAACAGTGGTCAGTGAAAGGTCACCAACCGTTATAAATTGACAATTCACAGGATCTCTCTTAAATTGCAAAAAAAATCATCCTCAAACATTATTCACAGAAATTAAATCAGTCGCAACAAAATGGCATGTTGTGAATCTCACAAAGGTTCAATTTATGGCAAGGCTGCTTTTCACAAACCATGTGCATCCCTCAAAGATGCATAACCTGGTTTAAGGAGCACAAACCCTGAACTCCAGTGCAATGGAAAGAGTAATACAAAATAGGATGTAGGGTGACTTACCAGACTGTATGTCTAAATAAATGTATATATAAAAATAGCCAAAGGATACCTTAGCACTCCAAGCAATTTTGTGGAGTTCATTAGATTTAAAAATTGCTATGCCTGTTTATAAAAGGGCCAAGGAATATAAGCCCATTTTACAGGTGAATACTATGGTGCAGGCACTGTTCCCTCAGGGTGTTCCTCTATTTCAGGATGATAATGACCACATAAACACTGCTAAACCAATTTACCAGTAGTTTCAGGAAACACAGGATGAAGTCAAACACCTTCCACAACCATCCTAAATCACAATATTTAAACACCACTGAACCTTAATAGAATGCACTGGAACATAAAGTGCAAGACAAATTTCCTACTTCTCCATCCCTCCAAGGCCTGAGGTCTTAAACATATCATAAAAAAACACTCCAGAAATTCTTCTTTTAATTTGTTTTAAATAAATCATGTAATTAAGCACATTCTTAAAAAATCACATATCATACATTACATGTCTTAAGACTGAAAGATACTAAAATATATAAATGATAAAAATAAACAAAATTCAACTGATATCCTACATACAGAGAATAAGCATACACATAAAAGTGTGCCAAACGAAAGCTGAAAGTCTAGTTTTTTCCACTAAACACTTCTTTCCCCTACTTCAAATACAACAAAAGAAAATATCCTGACAAGTAACATCTTTTTGCTGGAAAAACATAATAATTAAAGTTCAATGCATCCCATTGTACACTATACACAAAGACCTCAGAAAATTAATGTTTCATCAGCTTGTGCAGGCTACATGCTAAACCCAAAAATTCAAAAATGTGTGTAAATTCTTAAAAAAATGGCTGCCTGATAGGATCAGGATTTTTGTCTTATGAACAAATGTCTTTTATTCAGTTTTACAGCCATTCACCAAAAAAGCCCATGGGCTCTGTCTGACCTCAAAGCTTAATGTGCTAAATTAATATTGTCAGTATGTACATTTTGATGGAAGCATGTCCACTTTAGAGACCCCTCCTCTATCACCTTCACTTAACATAAACGCATTACTTTCAATTTGTGAGCTAAGCAGAACAACTCATCATGCTTGATTTTAAGAAAATCGCACATAAATAAATAATAAACGGTTCATTAGTTTAAAGTCACTCTTAAAAACTGCCCATGAACAGAAAAATAAAAACCAAAGAGGGTCTTTGGTTTGTGCTTTTATTATGAAGTCATTCAGTGCTGACAGAGTATGTTCAACAACTAAAGTAATGTACTACTAACCATCACTAAATTAATAATTCATTACTTACCAAAACAGCAAAATGGCAAAACAAAAGAATAAGCAGGAGAGAATATTTTAAATATTACCTTAAGAAAATATTAAATAGTTACAAAAATAATATTGGAAGAACAACAGGACAGGAAAAAAGTATGTTTAATTCTTCATTACGAAAAATAAAATAGTGTGTAATATCTAGAATAGTCAAATAAAGCTGCTATATTTTAATTTTGATTTGACATACTTTACAGATCCCACAGGAGATGTCTTTTTGCATGTAGTATAAATTTTACAGAAATTAATAAAATGGGGTCAAAATAAGACATACAGGGGTATAGGGTATGGAAAAAAAACAAACAACAATTATAAAGAAAACTAAATAAATGAAAACAACAAAATAAAAAAATACATACAATAATACAATAACACACTTTAAAATGCAGAGGTGAAAACCCATACTTTAAAAAAATGCATTAGAAAAAAACAGTTCAATTTTAAAAAATTAAATTTTCACAAATTTCAGTTTAAGACAACATTTTGGGAGAAAGCGATTTTAAGATACAATGATATACTTGTACAAAACAGGTCTTCCTGATTCTGTTTCAAACTAAGATTAAAGCACACTTCTGTCCTTGACATTGGGAAAAATGGCAACAATTATGTCTATAGCTTAACTTTCTCATTTACTAAGAAAATATTACTGCTACAATACACATAAACAGTCTGCATTATAGTGAACCTAACACCAGACATGACTGATTTTTTGAAGAAGACAAAATTGCTCATTCAATAATCTAATGAATGCATGATAATACAGTGTAAAAGAATTTGGAAAAAAAAAATTGAGTTATGGGAATTACTTTATCCTGGCCAGGTATGTGTGATTCTGGATACCCGTGACAGAAGAGCACTCTTTCGGCAAGTGGCTCTTGCCACGTGCAATGATACTAAAAGGATTGACTCCATCTCCTCACTTCCTTCTAACGACGATGGTGGGTTTGGAAAATTGATGGACGGATACATTTGGTCAGTGATTCAAAGATAATTAACTTTCTTTTGCTTAATGCTTTCAGGAAAATGCTGACATTTCTAGTTTTACAATGAACAGTGATATGCAGGCGATGTGTTAAATATCAATCGAGGAGGCAATGGTAATTACTTTACCTAACACGGGATAACCTGTACGTTGCAGAAATAATGGGATTAACTTTATTAAACTGAGTGGCGAAGGGCGCAAGTCTTTAAAGTGTAAGATGCACCCAAGAAAAACTACGCAAGACCATTAATGTCCAGTCCCAAAATCGTTTTGGTAAGGAGAAGTATTGATTCATCATATTATAATATTCTTTTTCTGTTAAAAAAATAAACAGAGGTCAAGTTTGCTTTGAAATTGTTAGAAATCGTGCTCGTTATAGTATTTCAGCTTGCATAAAACCACAGTATCAACATTTAGCTAATTATTATATTGTACTTATTAGATTACCTTCAGTTTAGAATCTTCATGTTAACGTGGGACGATGTTTACTCTCTTAAAATCTGAAATTAAAAATTCAGAAGTGGATCGTTCTACTTTCGAATGGTGCGGCAATTACGGATTAAAATCACGGCTATTCGTGTTCGTTCGAGTCCAGTGTGTCCTGGTATAATACGAAAACAGTCCTGACAGGGCATCCTAACTGAATATAGATTTGACAGGCTGCCAGTATTGTTTATATAGGGCCTTTCACTGAAATGCAACCAGAAACCAAGAGGCAGAGTAAGCATCAGTTCAGCATCAGGGCGGCACTTCGGCGTGGTATCTCTGCGATTTATATACACCGTGTTTTCTCATTTGCCACTTGAAACTTACCAGAGAGACAAACACTGCCGCTTCCGTGATATTAAAAATCTCACTTCCACAATAATTTTGCTGCAAAAAGTCCAGAGCGCATCTCAGGGACCGTGCTAACTTATCGAAAGCAGATTTCTTGTTTTCTAGGAGCTGACGGCAGTACGGAATTGGCTCGGTATCTTCGTGTTCTTTAGCAGTCAGTACGAAAGCGTTCAGGTGAGGGGACAGCCGCAGTGCTGGATGAGCCGCAGTTAAAGGAAACACCACAGAAGAGATCGCAGTTTAAAACAGCCGTTTTTTTCAGCGTATACGACAATTCCTTTCATAAGCGGTGTGACCTAATAATTCCAAGGAATAAATAAATAAATAACCTCCCGTGACGTGATTGCTGGGAAGCACCAATTGAAAAATGGAGGCATTGGGCGTAGACTCTAACCGCCTGCTTAATTTTACCTAAAACAGCATTCCTTCATATCCGCAATATAAATGGCACTATCCATAATTAATTAAGGGATTGTACAACTAGACACTGCAGACATTTGCTTTAAAACACTCAATTATTTACAGACCTTAAAGAGTTACTTTATTTTTGTAGCTGGCAAAATTGCTTACAATCATGTAAAAATGTATGTTATACTAAAATTGAAAATTTAAATGCAAATACAATTTTTAACGTTGAATTTTTAAAGTCACAACATTACCCAATAAATAAAAGGTGGTGCCAGTCAATTTCTTATTGTTCTTTTTATTTTAAAATAGTATGCATTAATTTCAAAGTATGAGTACCATAATGATTATGTTAATAATTATCATCACTTTTATCATCCTTCAACTTGCTAATACTACTACTACTACTACTACAATAATAATAATAATAATAATAATAATAATGTTACATTGGTGTAGTGGAGTGGCTTTTGTGGATTAACAATTCTTAGAGGTATGTTGTCTGGATTATATGCTCTTTATAAGTTACTCATGGCAAATTGGTCTAAGGCAAGTGTCCAGATAAAACAACTGAAACAATTTCTGTCATGACAGAGAGTGCTGGCTACTGGGTAACCCAATTAACCCAGCTGGGCTCAGTGCAAGACAATCATGTGGAGATGAAATGTGTTCTCAACAACTGTAAAGTGAAGGGAGAAGATCAGCTGTAATACCATTAGGAGGACAGGCAAGAGTAGAGCAGTTTTCAGAATTTTAGATATTAGCAATGAAAAATGACTCTAGAGACAAAAAATAGCAGGTAGTCGTGGTGGGAATCACATTTGTGTGCAGCTTTTGCAGTTACCCTTAGGGTAAAGCCCTGGATTGGTGTAAGCATACTCATACACCCAAAGGGTTGGTACTGTACATTTAATATTTATTTTGGTAAAAAAGTATGTAAATACATTGTGAAATTAAGTTGCATAGTGGATAACCCTGCCTGTTGTTTGCATAGAAATTCTATTCCAAATTCTTAGAACACACCAAAACTGGAACACTTGAAATAGGCAGTGATGGTGTGCTAGGAATGATTAGTGGCTGCCTCTATTCAGGTTGCATTTAACTGTCATCTTCAGAAAAGCTTCTTTTGTAAACGACCATCAGAGAGGGCAGTTTGATGAGGCCATGAAAAATTACTTTATGATAGACTTGAAAAGATTCTGGTAAGCTGTTCAATGGCTCAGGAAGGGTAGTCAAAACATCACTCAGACTGTTCTCAGCAATGAAAGCGAAACTTTGATGAGAACAGAGTGCTCTGCAGAGTAGTTCCTCATGAGGAGCTACTAATCTTGACAGATACACCCTCCAAGAAGGTCCAATGCCAGAAATATTGGATATTTCTGATTCCATCTTTGTGAATGATGCCACTGTAAAGATTACCGGTAAGTTTCTATAGATGTGGTAAGGCACTGGATATTTTGAAGGTTTTATGGTTAACATACTGTATTTCTTCTAAGCTGTGTAGGAGGGCAGTATATTGGAACTCTTAATGCTGTGGGAGTTATTTAAATATGTGGTGGTGGTATCTAAAAATGGGGGCAGTAGGATGTGTTCCAATTACAAAGGTACCATATTGTTCATTTTTTTAGGATTTTGTTTATGCCATGCTGTCTGAAGGGGATTTGCAAGTTTTCCCCATATCTATATAAGTTAGCTTGTGGGTATTCTGGTTTTACTCCAGCATCCCCAAAGGTTAGCAGGTTAGGATAACTAGTAATTCCAAACTGGTCTTGCTTTATGGAGGAAAAGACATTGAAATGAAATTCTAGGATGATGGTTTAAGAGGGAGACTTTCAAAGAAAAAGTCATATGCATAACTGTCAAATAAAAATAAAAGGTTAAATTGGACAAAAGAACACAGAAGATGACCGGAAAAGTGTATTATGCATCTTTTCTTGTTACTGATTACACTGGTATTAGGTGTTTATTTAGTGAAGAAGACAATCGCTGACCTGTAAGCCATTGTGTTCTCAAACTACATACTTTGATGTCCTTATGCTCTTATGCTGATGTCTGTTTAGGCCTTGTCTGTCTGTTTCTATCCTGATTTGGTTCAGGTTGCCCTCTACCCCCAAGATAGTAATAGACACCTTTGTATGAAATCTTCAGTTTCTAGGCAATCTCTCACATGGAATAACCTTCATTTCTGTAAATGAACAATAGACTAACATGTTTTTTGAGAAATTTGTTTTATTATTGCCATTTTTTAACCCAGAACTGAACTTTAGGAATGTCAGTATCTTGCAACCAAGGTGAAAAAAATAAAATTTTTCAGCAGAGCTAATGCCATTAACAAAGGTTTCTCATTAGACAAATGACATTAATCAATGAACATAGAATAAAAAGTCTAAAATTAAATAAATTATCAGGACCAGGGTAAGGAACATTTCGAGAAGTTACCAAGCAGTGTGGTAGACAGCAGGACGTCAAAGACTTTCTAAACTCGGCTCAAAATTATTTTGGAGAAAATAAGGATTGACAAGCTTTGTATTGATGTTACAGCTGTGAATACTCAAAGCGGCTCATCCTTCTGATATTTTCATTCCTTCCAGCCTCTTCGTATTGTCAACAGGCAAAGTAGATTGTGAATGACTGCAGAAATGTTGCTAAAATGGACCGGAAGTTGTGCACATTTCTGAGATGCTGGAACTGAAACAGTTTTCTATAATACCAAAGTTCTTACTATCAAAAACAAAATGCAGTGGGAGCAATCATAAGTGAAATTAAAACTAGAATTTCCAGCTGTCATTACCAATATGATAATATATTGAAACCAAAGAGCAAAGACTATGATTCTAATCAAAAAGGAAAGACATCTGTCATTAACCAATATATCTAATAATATGAATTCAAGACTAACACTGCTCAAAGGTTAAATCTATAATGTCATACTGAAAGCTGAAGGGTTGTACTGTGTTTTATAGCAAAGCCTTTGTGATGTGACTTGTTAGTTCCCTTTGGGAAGTATTCCTTAACAATAGTAAAGTGCATTCTAGGAAATCAGTAACAAAATGTTGAGACTCTAAAATAGCATTATGACACACTTAAAATTAAATAACAAAATATTAATATCTTTCCTAGACTAAATAATTAATACAAAAACACATATGACCATATTTCTTGTAAATAAAGCTTAATTGATATTCACAATAAATGAACAGAAAAAAATGTATCTAAGGCAAAACAAAATCCATGGTATGTCTGAGGTTTACTGATTCCTAACAGCTGAATAACCTGTTCTTGTACTATACATTTTGGACTTTGGAGAGCATTCTAGAGACACTCCTAAACTGAAATAATGACCACAGAACCTCAAAGAACCAACAAAAAAGTAAGGTTTTATTCGAAACAAAAAGAACACATATAAAAAAGTCAAAATCAATTAAATAAAAAGGTAAAACAGCAAGAGACTAAGTCATCAGGGACTAATTGAATAAAGAAGGGCCAGAACTACACTCTGGGGTGGCTGGTTCTCTTAGCCACTACCAAAACCTTTTCTCCTTCTAACTTTTGATCTTCCTTTCTTTAACGGAGCCCTTGTCCAGCTGCTACCTTCCACTTATTGTGACCTCTTTTACTGCTGGGTATCCAGCAGTAAGCACTTCTAGAGTCAAGGTTAATAGTTATCCCTAGTATTATATGGTAGAATTCCCCCTATTGGTGTAAATTAGCTAAGAATATTGTCTGGTTGTCCAATTAAATCATAAAACATGTTTAGAAAAATGCAGTAATTGGTAGTATTAAAGCTGAAAGCACAATGATCACCTTTATTAGAGGATACTAGAACATCATTTACAACATCAGGTAAGGATGCCAAATTGCATTGCTACCCTAAGCAAAAATATCAGAATCTGACACTGAATGTGGCAAGGAATTCATTGCAAATGGCACCTACAGTATATGTCATTATTGCAATAATGTTGAAATTATTAAATAAATATAAGATTGAATATGGAAATTCCAAAAATGTCAGTTTGAGTCCTTATTTGAAAACAAAATAAGCTGTTTTAATATATTTATATATTTAATATATATTCTGGCCCCGAAAGTGACATCACGGTTGGTAATGTGTCAATCTTCCTTTCTGCAGGAGGGGAAGGAGAAGAGAGAACGTTATTACACAGTGCCCCCTCATGTCCCAGCAATAAATTAGCAAATGACAATCATGCCAGCCTTTAGATTGTTCCCCAGGTTCACACATGTGATAGTAACCCCCCTACGGCCCAGATCTGTCAGATCGGGTGACCCTAGCAGTGAGGTCATGGATGCGAGACAACGTATCAGTGTTGGCGTAGAGAGTACCCCGGCGATGCTGGACTGGAAAGGCTGCAGGTCAAGAAACTACCTGGTGACATGAGGGTTTGAACCCTTGTGCAGTTCCATCCACTGCAAAGGATCATGACAGGTTACAAGAGCAAACTCGTGTCCCAGAATGTAATACCTGAGTTAGATAATAGCCCATTTGATCATGAGGGCTTCCTGCTCCACTGCCGCATACAGTACCTTGGAATCCAGTAGTTTCCAACTGAGGTACATAATGAGGTGAGGTGTTCAACTCCATCAATGCTTTGGGTCACCCAAACCTGTGTCTGAAGCATCAGTTTGCAAAGTGAAAGGCAATGAGAAATCAGGGGTTATTAGTACAGGTGTTGAAGTAAGGGTCTTTTATAAGTCACAAAATGCGGTCTCCAAGTTTTTATCCCATACCACTGAATTAGGAGCTGTTATCTTTTTCAGATTCCTTAAAGGGGCAGTCCTCTCAGAGAACCGGGGTATGAACCACTGATAATATCCCGCCAAACCTAAGAATGCCTGGATTTGCCTCTTGGTTTTTGGGCAAGGCCAGTTAAATATGGCATCTAATTTGAAACAGTGGGGACGTCAGGGCCTTTGCCCACCAAGTACCCCAAATATTTTGCCTCAGTCAAACCAAAGAAAATTGTTTTTGCATTAATCCTTAAGCCAACTTTACTATGTATCAATAACAATGCATACTGTATACCTGTTGTATATGATCCTCCCACTTGCCGGAATAAATGACGATGTCATCCAGATAGGTGGTTCTATAGACCTGGTGGGGCTGGAGCACTCCTTCCATCAGATATTGGAATGTCGTGGGTGCCCTGTGCAAACCATTTAGGAGAACTGTATACTGCCATTGTACTAAACATGGTTCTTTCCTTTGCAGACACCATTAAAGGAATTTGCCAATACCCTTTTCCAGTTACTCAAGGAGTTTGTCAACTTGGGGCATAGTATAAGCATCAAATAGGGAGACTTGATTAAGCCAACAGAAGTCATTGCAAAAGTGCTAGCACCTGTCTGGGATCAGAACAATGGGGCTAGACCAGGGACTAAAACTCTCCTCAATAACACCCAGGTCTAGCATTCATCTGGTCTCAAGTTCAACTTTAGCTCATTTGGCTTCTGGGAGGTGATATGGGTGTTCTTTGACTACAACTCCCAGTTCTGTCAAAATGTCATGCTCAATGAGGGAGGTTCTTCCAGGTCGCTCATTAACCACTCCTAAGGTTTGTTGGGAAATAAAATTGTTGCCAAGATTAAACTGTTGGAATGCAAAGAGGGAATGAGGTTGGGAGGAGTAAGGGTCGGGCTCCCTCTCTGCCCACAGTTTTAACAAATTCACATGGCACACCCACTGGCTGGTAGCTTAATAGGTTGTTTCAGCAAATAGTCGACCAAACCTTTCCTCTCCTTAATCTCATAAGAGCTTTGCAAATGAGCCAAATATTTGTAATGGGTAGTGGGAATGAGCACCATAACACGGTCACATTGGAGAAATTCTAGAAGAGTTGTACCCTGGTCGTAATAACAAGCCTGAGATGATTGAGCAAGCTCAATGTTCTCTTTTAAAATGGGTCTAATTTTGCCAATTGTATTGCGTAACTGGCCGATATATTCCAAAATATTTGTGTAAGGATTGGCCTCCTCTTCGCACCCCTCTTTTAAAATGTCCAAAATACTGCAAGATTGTCATCCCTGTAATAACTCAGAAAAGGAGAACCCTATGGAGACTTGTGGAACCTCCTTTTAGGCAAACCAGTTTCTTCCATCCTCGTTGACCACTTTGCGTAGCATTTGCATGAGTGTCTGATTGAAGCACAGTACTAACACATATGTTTCAGGATAGTATATGGAGGTTTTTAAATGCTTAAAGGATAGTAATTTGGCAACCTCCCTGAATGTTTCCAAAGTAAATGGTGTTCCATGCTCAGTTAGGACAGCTTTAGGGATACCGGTCACGCAAAGACCCCTACAAGTTCCTGTGCAATGGCTTTTGAGTTAGCCACTCTCAAGGGCATGGCTTCAGGGTAACGGGTAGCATAATCCACAAAGACTAAAATATACTTGTGACCTCTAGCAGAGGGTTCTAGAGGTGTGACAATGTTGACCCCAACCACTCAAAAGGTCTATGAGCATAACTGAAAAAAGAGGAGAACATTTTGGACATGAAATGCAAAAGCCATGGACCTCCTCATTGATTCCTGGCCAAAAGAAATAGAGTTTAATTTTCTACAAGGTCTTCTCAGTACCTAAATGGACACCTAAGATGTGCGCTGGCTCACAGACTTGTCGCCGGAAAGTGCGCAGGACTAACAGCAATGCCCACACCTCACCCTCATGTTCTGATACCCAAAATAATAAATCATTATTCATCACAAAGTAAGGCCCCTGAGGCATGGGATAATTTGTGTGTTGGCCGTCTATCAGAACAACCGCATTTAATGCAAACTTCAAGGAATAATCGTTCCATTGTTCTCGTTTGATGGAAGCGGGCATCTGTCTAAACTGAAAATGTAATTGAGTAAGGCGGTCATAGGATAACTTAGCAGTGGGAGTCACGCCCTGTGCTGCTGTGTCCTCTGCCTGGTTTACATCATCAGACAGCAATGGCGGAGCATCACTTCTATCCGACTGAGTAGCTGCATCAGTAGTTGTACGTGAAAATGGTGTGGGAACAACCTGTGACGGATTTTCCTTGTCAATAACAAGGCCCAGTGCGTTCTCAGAGGTAGAAATGATACTATTATCTGACCAGTCCTGCCTAAGAATTACAGAGAAAGGAGGGCTATGCATAAAGACCACCTGGATCTTTTGTGTGAGCCCTTTATAGGTTAGTAGCAAAATACCCGCGCTTCGCAGTGGCGAAGTACTGCCTTAAAATTTTTATTAAGAAGAAAATTAAACCTTTTTAAACTGAGGGAAAATATACCAATAATTATTTGTTAAGGATCTCTTTGTATACCACATTGTCAGTTCGGCACTCCGGTTGTAATATGACCAAGCTGTGCACTGAGCTTACTCTTGAGCATACAACGTACAATTGGCCATATGAAAACTAATCTTGTCTCAAATCTCACAGCTTGGATTGCTGCTGTCATAATCGGTTTGAGTTTCATGGTTTGTTTCAATTACGATGGTATTTGCAGGACTTGTATTGAAGTGACATTCGGCATCTGTCAAGCATTGTAAGCATACAACCGGTTTCATCGATAACTTTGCATCCAGCTTTTGAGAGTTTAAACATTCATAAACATCAAAGTGTCCACTACTGAAATCGTCACCTGTGAAACTAAGATGTTTAAGAGGCATTGGTGGTTGTCGAAAGGTGTAAAATATTTGGCCATTTCGGTACACTTGAAAGCGACAACCAAACAATTCAGTGGCAGCCATCAACTCAAATGCAGAACCATAGGTGAAGGGCTTAAGCATTTCACTCTTATAGTGCTCCAGTGTAGTATAATTATCTCCTGTACCGTCATCAGTCCACACCTTGAACCTGTGCCAGTCATTCAATACATAAGACACAATGTTCCTCCGAATATCAAGAGTGAGCCTGATATGGTCATGCAATATGTAACAAAGAGAATGGAAAAGGCAGGTGCCATCTCCGGGCATGGAAACCACTCGGTAAGTGACAGTTCTTTGATCGATGGTGATCACATCGATAGACATGTTAATGGGGTTACGGTTGGAACGATAAAGGAAATGGGTACCTGAACAATGTAAAGTAAGTCTAAAATACCTACACAATAACTATAATCTTAATAAACGAACAATAAAACAGCGGAGAAGCTGTGGATTAAATAAAAAGGCTGTAGTTATCAGCAGGAAGACGTGAATCCCGTGGCGAAGCAAGGAAGGGAATGTAGAGACCGGAGCGACGGACGGCCTTATATAGGCAGGCAGCCAACAACGTAGGAGGCGTTGGGATGGGGGACCCAACGCCGCCACACACAGTGACCAAGCTGCAGGCTATGGACGTATATATGTACGTAAGTAGGATTCAGTTAGCGCTGGAAACCCGCCTACCAAATTTCGTGAAGATGGGGCCATAAATAAGAAAGTTCAACATGGCGGACGTTGTTGACTGTTATGACCGTTACAAGTAGAATTTCGAAATGAAACCTGCTTAACTTTTGTACAGTAAGTAAGCTGTAAGGAATGAGCCTGTCAAATTTCAACCTTCTACCTACACGGGAAGTTGGAGAATTAGTGAAGTTGGAAAGTTCAATATGGCGGCCGACAGTGGCATCATACCACCGAAATAAGTATGTACATCGGTTTCGGTTAGCGCAGGGAAGCCGCCTACCAAATTTCGTGAAGATAGGGCCATAAATAAGAAAGTTTAACATGGCGGACGTTGTCGACCGTTATGACCGTTACGTGTAGAATTTCGAAATGAAACCTGCTTAACTTTTGTAAGTAAGCTGTAAGGAATAAGCCTGCCAAATTTCAGCCTTCTACCTACACGGGAAGTTGGAGAATTAGTGATGAGTCAGTCAGTCAGTCAGTCAATCAGTCAGTCAGTCAGTCAGTCAGTCAGTCAGTCAGTGAGGGCTTTGCCTTTTATTATTATAGATAATGCATCTAGTGGACTAATACCACCAGGTTATCCCATGGATACAGGTCAGACTGGTTTATCTGGGGTCTCATTTCGTGGAAGTATATAATGGCGAGCTACAATAGAAATGTTGCTGCTGGAACCTTAAACTCTTTCACAACCACCAACTCATCTCACGGTAAAGACAAAGTATTGACAAAACAACAGTACCTCTTTCCTTTGGCCCAACTGCAGTCCATGGGTTTCGTCCAAAAATGGGGAAAGTTGAGAATGGTGTGGCCAAGCTCCTCACATTTGTAACAGTGGGGTGGTGTAGATGGCTTCTCCTTTGGGTGCACTTTGGGGTTGAAATCGCACTGGCAGTGCTCAGGTGTGGCAATCCATCCTTGTTGAGACTTGTGCCACTAATCACGCCTTTCTGCCTTCTCAACCTGAGAAGCAGCATGGTATCACTTAAGGGCCATTATTAGGGAATCCACAGATTTATATCTCTGGCCTGCAGACCGGATGAGCGAGATGTTCTTTGCGACTTGCACAAGGAAGTCACAGGCAACGAGCTCTGTAATATCTTTAGTGGAGCTGCTCTGGGGCTTAAACTAGCAACCTATGTGACTCCAGATTTCATAACCCTGAGCATGTGCAGGTTTTTCAGGGTTGAAAGTCCAGTCATGACAAGCCCTAGCCTGTTGGTCCAGAGTGATCCCATATCACAGCAGCACCTCGGCTTTGAGTTTATCATAATCACCAGCTATTTCCACATCAAGATCATAATAGGCATGCTGCGAAGACCCCATCAGGAATGGTGCCATTATATATGCCTACTCTGCGTTGTCCCAGTGATGACAAATGGGTATGTGCTCAAAAATTAAGAAATAGGTTTCAGTATCGTCATCGGCATGCAAAGGTAACAATACCTATGATGGACCCATATACAGCAAAACACCCGAAAGGAAATACCGTCTATTGAAAGTATGCAAAAGGCGTAAAATAAAATAAAACATGTGGTACTGCACTAAGTTGAGACAACATGTTAATCAATCATTTGGTTTGCCCAAGATGGCGTTGTTTCCTCTTAAGTTGGATTCAGAGAGGAAATGGCAGGTCCAGGTGGTCTGACCCCAGAAGTGACATCATGGATGGTAAACTGTCAATCTTCCTTTCTGCAGAAAAAATGTTATTGCATAGTGTCCCCTCTTGTCTTGGCGGTAAATTACAATCATGCAAGCCTTTAGGTTGTTCCACAGGTGCACGTGTGTGACACTTTAAAAAAATTAAGCCCATCTGCCCGGTCTAGAATTTGTTGGACTTCAAACAAAAGATTTTATGATCTGTACAAATTATAAAATGATATTTGGCCTATTCCAGCAAGTGATGCCACCCACTCAGAGCTAATTTTATTGTCAATAATTCAAGATTGCCAACATCACAGTTCTGTTAGTAAGAAGTTATTCTTGGCATAAAGGCATAAGGAAGTAGTTTTTTGATTTCCAGAAAACTTTGAGATGAAATAACTCACATTCTGATACTGGAAGCATCCACTTCCACTTTAGATTGAAGCAAAATATTTTGATGTTTTAATAAACCGTAGAAGCAGAACAGACTAATTTCTTTAATTATTCAAAAGATGTTTGAGCTTCTTGGATACATATGAACTTTTATTAAGATTTCTTGGTTAATGAAGTGATGGGCAAAATTATAGTTCTAAAGTTTTTAATAAAATGAAGGTAACAACTGGTTAAGTCAACAAAGCATTTGCCTGAGCTTAAGGCAGTCAGGAACCTTTTGATTTAAATTTGAAGCAACCATTGATTTATGTATTACTTAACCAAACTTGGAGGTTTCATAACAAAGAAAATACAGGTAGTCCCCAGGTTACGGACATCTGACCTGTGAAATACGAACGGGGCTGCAGCTGCGACGCATGTGCTGCTCCTTCATCTTCGGCCTGGGGACGCAGCAAGCAGTGGCTGGACGGAAGCTGGAGGGAGGCGATTTTGCTGCTTGTGCAGTATAGTGTCCCTTGGGTGGCTCCAGTCGGCAAGCAATTTCACTGCCCGCCCACCACACACGGCTGCCCCGTTCGTTCTAGGTAGGCGGCTGGTAATGCTGCAAGCGGTGACCCGGTTATGGCTGAACAGAGGCCATTGAGGGTGAATGGGGTGGCGGGGGGTAGCATTGTAGTGTGCCTCGGATGGCTGCGTGTTGAATGGGGGCAGTGGTGTTGCGGATGCTGCAGGCAGCCTACTGTAGTGAAGGTGAGTGTGAGGTGGGCTGGTGATGAACCGCCCCTCGCTTCCCCCATTCATTCTCCATATCAAGCCTGCTTGTACTGTTACGCACATAGCAGGAAGTTGTCTCTTGTCAGTACAGGGTGGCCCAGATCTAATTATGCAGATCCAGATCATCTGGATGACTTTGATTTATGCAGGGACGATTCCAGTTTGGCGCGAAGATGATTCTTCATGTCGTCAGTTCGCACACTTCTCGATGGTCCAGGATTTTTCGGGTGATTTTCTATGTAATAAACTGGATAAGTTATAGCGTAATGAAAATTGCATAATTAGATCTGGAACACCCTATACATCAGACGTGCTGACGGCTGGTGCCTTCATGCTGTGATAGCTGTACAGCGCTGTGCAGAGGAGCTCATCTTAACCTTTTGTCTTCACCCTCTAAGAATGTCTCTGAAACACAAATCTGATTCAAGTGCTGGTGACATAGTAAAGAAGAGAAAAACCATCACCATTGAAAATAAAGTAGAAATAACAAAAAGGTCAGAAAGAGGTGAAACTCCATCATTTATTGGCAGACTACTTGGTTACAGTCGGTCAACAATAGCATTTATTAAAATAAACTTACATATAAATTCAACTTAAGTACAAACCTACAGTCCCTATCTCGTGCGTAACCCAGGGACTGCCTGTAATGCATAACTAATTGAATTACCAAATTTTTGTACTTTGGAGTCTAGATAGCACATCCCAGGCATAAATAAAACTTTTTTAAATATCATACACAAATGATTGTAGTCTTTTGAATCTGTAACTTAATAAAAAGGAAATCAGTTGATGTGGATAATTATTTTTAATAGTGATTTTGTTAAAGTCTCAGTAATTTACACAAGGTCACAAAGATCATTCATTTTTGGAGGTAGCTCTAGCAGGACAACTACAGGACAGGTCAGGTTGGGGAGTATGCACTGGTACAGCACACTGCCACACTCACCACACGATGAAACAGCTCGGGATCCAAGTTGGCAACCCCCCAGGACGACATGTAGTCCAGTCTCACCCTTTAGAAATGACCATCTATTTGCCACAGCCAGGTGTTACGTGGGCATCCCCTTGGCCTGGTCCAGCTGCTCAGGTCCACAACAATGAGGAATTTGTGAGCTGGATCACCATCAGGGAATCATTTCACATGGCCATAGTGCCATAACTGGTGTTCCTTCACAATGCAGGTAATGTACCTCATATGGGACTCTGTAAATAACCGCACGGTCAACATAAAGTCAAACCAGTGGTACCCAAATACAAAAGGAGTCCAGTCTTCATCTCAGGTCACTAGATAGTATCCATGTCTCGTAACCATTTAGAAAAGCAGGAAGCACCAGGACTCTAAAGGCTTGGACCTTCATCCTTTTGCATATCGCCCCTTTGCAGCGACTTCCCGTTCCGACATGCTCTCTCAATCCTTCTACTGACACCAGAAACATGAATGCCTCTGCTGAGGCAGTGTAAGTTAACCTCTCGACATGGTCAACACTCTCTACACAGACAGACACACTGCTGATGGTTGTGCACAAAAGGTCATTAAGGGCCTGGATCTTGGTTTTCATCCAGGACACTCGAGAACTCAGACACTCTTCACTCAGTCTCTCAAGAACACCAATCAGAGCCTCCATTGATTCTGTGAAGATTACAGCATCATAGGCAAAGTCAAGATCAGTGAATCTTTCTTCACCGGCAAATGCCCCATAACTGCTGGACCCCACAACCCTGCCCAACACCCAGTCTATGCAAGCATTGAACAAGGCAAGAGCAAGAACACATCCCTGATGAACCCCAATGGGATAAACACATGGATTCTGCCTCCACTCTGTACAGCATTCACAGTACCAGTGTACAGGCCGGCCATGACATCCAGCAACTTTCGGGGGATCCTGCAAAGTTTCAGGACGTCCCACGGAGCAGCTTGATCAACAGAATCCAAAGCTTTAAAATTGACAAAGGCTGCAAAGATACTCTGCCGATATTCAAGTTAGCGCTTCATGAGAACCCTGAGTGGTGCCAGATTGCACCCATTGGTAGACATTTTAGTTGTAAAACCAAAGCTCGCTGGTAGGAGCAAGGTCTAATAATGCCATTTTGAAAATTTTCTTTTATTTAATTGACCATGCCACTCTGGTCTAGATAAGGCATATATGTTTTCCTTTAGGTTAGGGTGCTGCTAATAGAAAGTCAAGTGAAATATATTTATGATATGGATACAGCTACAGTACAACAATCCTTTTTTAGTTAACACATCCCTAAATTCTTAATACTGGGTAGATGTCAATAGTGTAACATTGAATTCTGGGGGTTTACTTTCTGTAAACAGTGATTGGAAATTTAAACATGACCTACTCCAGGATTCCAGTTCTTTTTTTTAGACAAATTAATGATGGGATTGTGTTTCCTTAGCTAGGAAAGCCTAGAATTATAGATGATATGGAACTTCCATAATGAAAAATGTTGGAGTTTCATTATTGTAGATGTGTGTGAGGTATCTCTGTTTACCTTCCAGCTGGGATGCCAAAACTATGAAGAGATATTGGTGAAAGTCTATATTAGAAAATTGTACATAACTTATGAATTATATTTCTCAGCTTGACTTCTTGACACAGCTCCTCTGTGTGTATATGTGTGCAGCTGCTCTAAACTTTCCTACAGGATTTTGGAAGAGAAAGTTCTAATAGCTAAAATTTATGCTTCACAAAGGTTATTACTTTTCAATTGCAGTGATGCCAATAACCAAAATACATTAGCTAGCATTAGTCTAACTACTAAATTACAAGTCACTTTTCAAAGTAGGTGAATTAATGGTTTTGTTCTTGATGACTCTATGTGTAGGTGAACCTTTGTTCCAATCCTTTTGGGTCGGTTTTCTCCGGCACACATGGAAGAATGTTCAGAATGTTTTTTTTTTGTTATTCAGAATATGGCACCGATGCGAATGGCAGCCTAACCAGTAGTTTCATCCATGTTACGACATTTTTCTCTTTTCTTTACTTATAGAGTATAGTTTCTTCTCAACTGTTTGTCTACTACATTTGGAGTGCTTTATTTAAGTTAACTATGAATATTACTATGGATATGTTTACTTTTTGCAATGCAAGTGAGAGGCAGGAAATTTGTTTACACAAAGGAAGAGCTATTTAAACTCCAAACTAAGAGACGCACTTGCGGATCGCAGCTTCCAGAAGAACTGAGGTGTAGGTATCAAGGATGCAGGGCTGGCGCTAAGGTAAATACAAATCTTCCGATCAAATGCGGGAAATATAAACCATCCATTCCGTTGGTGGTAATGGGGAATGTAAAGTCACTGGTCAACAAGATGGATGAGCTAGCAGTGCTAGTTAAAAACCATTGGGTCTATCAGAAGTGCAGTTTGCTGTGTCTGATGGAGATGTGGCGAACCAACAACCTGATCTTCACAATCGTAAGAGCCGACTTGGATGATAAATGATGTGGCAAAAGGTGGGGAACTTAGACTGTTTATTAATATCAGGTGGTGTAACCTGGGGCATGTAACCATTGTGATGGACAGCCAGGTCCCATACCCAGCCAGGATGCCCCTGCTTCCGGGGGAGCCACCATGGGCAGCTCAATACCTCCCCCGGGATGCTTGGTGGCAGCCTCCCTGGCCGATGTTCGTTTCCCAGTCTCCCGCATGGCTCCATGGGACATGGAGTCCTCCACAACCTCGGTGGGAGCTGGGGTGGCCGCTAGAGGGTGCTGCCGAGACTCAACAACCTGGCTGGACGAGTCATCAGCCCCACCCGGAAGTGCAATTGGGACCAGGTGGTCAAGCACCTGGAACACTTCCGGGTGGGCTATAAAACGGGCCAGCCTCCACCACTAAAGAGCCAGAATCGGGAGGAAGAGGATGAGGTTGCCTGGGAGGAGTGGTGGTGCAAGGTGAAGAGTCTTTGGTGCTTTTGTGTGTTAGTGCTTTTGGGACTGTGTTGGGCCTGTGGGACACGGGGAAGACGTGCCCCACGGGTGAAGAAAAATAAAAAGTCTGTTGATTTTTAAACGTGCCTCTGCGTAAGTCTGTGCCGGGTCGGGCGCTATATAGCGTCTTTCACATCTGGCGCAGTCGGCAGGATCCCGGTCCGTCCATTTGGGCCGGAACCTGCAGTAAAATTCAAGTAGAGACCCGGCATAGCGAAGCGCAACAGCGCGAGGCACATGCTCGACTCAGCTGTGCGGAGAGCATGCTCCCGCTGCAGCCACAGGCAAGCACGGCACAGAGTGCACAGCAAAGCAGAGCGCAACAAAGCGTGTACATGCGGCAAGGGCCGCAAGCCGACATGCGCAGCACAGCGTGAGAGAGCGCAACCGAGGCCACCAAAGGAGCTGCTCCAGGCGCCGCTTTTGAATGGGGAAGAAAAAACCCGGCGGAAACAGAGACCAACTGGCAGAGGCCGCCACACTAGCCCACCGCACGGGTTACAGCTGGAGGTAGGTGACGGGCCCAAGGCTGAAGGGCCGCGGGTATATTTTTCCGCACGTGGGTCATCCTACCTCCTAGACGCCGAGGGGCGAAGCCCCCGATTCTGGCAGGGGGACGTGTGTCCATGGCGTGATGGCGGAGCCAGCTCGGGAGACAGCCAGGCGGAGCTGTGCCTTCCCTTTGGCCTGATCCAGCAGCTGGGGGAGGAGAGCCTGGATGAGCTTCCAAGCACGGTGTCCCTGCATGAGCAGCTCCATGAAACAGGTAAAGGGGGGGGGGCGTGTGTCAGCCACCCGCCGAGGACGATTGGCAGGTGGGGACGACGGACCTTCTCCCCACAACTCCGGGTTACCCGAAGGGGCCTGTGGGGGATCCACAGAGTCTCGATGGCTCGCGATCAGTGGGCGAGAACAAGGAAAGCCCAAGTCCACCGCCGACCGAAACCATTAATTTCTCTTGTGCTGCACGGGAGGTGGAATCCGTCCTCCTGCCCCTGCAGTCCTTGTTTAAAGTCTTACAGACCCTGCAGGAGACGAAGGAGGGGCTGGAGAAGAAGCTCGGCAGCCCGTGCGGAGCCTTGGCTGAGTGGCTTCATGGGCGTGGAACACCATCCTCCTACCGGCAGGACAGAACGGTGCAGGTGAATGAGACCTGTGCCGTAGAGAAAAGTGGGCGGGACGCATCGGTGGTAGTGATGGTTAGTGCTGCTTGCCAGGCTGCCCCACCCACTACACGAGAGGCTGCTGCGATGACCGACAGCTGGGCAGGCGAGCGTACAGGGAGGCAACAGGCGGAAGCCGACTGCCAAACAACCCCGCCCCGACCGCCAGTGCCGGTCTTTCTTTAGTCCAAAGGGATGCAGACGGTGAGGGGTCCCTCCTTTTCCCATAGGGGGACTCAAACCGCCAGTGCGTCCTAGAGAAAGAGGAGGGTCCGGAAGAGGAAACCGGAACCTCCTGACAAAACGCAGTGTAAGCCTGTCGGCTTGAAACCACAGGAGGGCTGCACTGCGGAGGGGCGGAACCGTCACAGGCCCTTCTCTGAGGGGGTGAAGGGGCATGAGTTTCCTGCCTGCTTCCGCTCTCGCAAGGGTCGAACTGGAGGGGGTCGGTGGTGCTTTAACTGCAGCCGCGGTGGCCATGTCTGGAGGTGCTGTCCAGAGAGGACGTCCGAGTGGCAGGGAAGTCGGGGCAGCACCCCCAGACCTGTTCGTTATATTTCCACAGGGCACAGCCGCAGAACCAAGAATGCCGACTCCCTGTCCTGGAGAGGACCGGCCCGAGCGGGGCAGGCCGATGAGCCCCACAAGCCTCATCTGAGGGAGGGGCACTGTGATGGACAGTTGGGTCCCATGACCAGCCGGGACGCCCCTGCTGCATATGTTCCGGGGGAGCCACCATGGGCAGCTCAATACCTCCCCCGGGACGCTTGGTGGCAGCCTCCCTGGCCGATGTTCGTTTCCCAGTCTCCCGTATGGCTCCATGGAACATGGAGTCCTCCACAACCTGGGTGGGAGCTGGGGTGGCCACTAGGGGGTGCTGCCAAGACTCAACAACCTGGCTGGATGAGTCATCAGCCCCACCCAGAGGTGCAATTGGGACCAGGTGCACCTGGAACACTTCCAGGTGGGCTATAAAACGGGCCAGCCTCCACCACTAAAGGGCCAGAATCGGGAGGAAGAGGACGCGGTTGCCTGGGAGGAGTGGTGGTGCAAGGTGAAGAGTTGTTGGTGCTTTTGTGTGTTAGTGCTTTTGGGACTGTGTTGGGCCTGTGGGACACGGGGAAGACGTGCCCCACGGGTGAAGAAAAATAAAAAGTCTGTTGATTTTTACACATGCCTCTGTGTAAGTTTGTGCCGGGTCAGGCGCTATATAGCGTCTTTCACACCATTAAGGAAACAATATGCTGTCAGGACATTGAACTGTTAGTGATGGGTGTCCGTCCATACTGGATTCCCAGGGAGTTTTCCCACGCCATTGTAGTTGTTGTTTACATTCCTCCATGGGTGGATGGGGGAGATGCCATGTGACGTCATAGTCGCAACCATTGAGAGGCTCCAGACTCAACACCCAGAGGCTTTCGTTGCCATTTCTGGTGGCTTATATCACATTACAATGGTCTCGACTAACTTCCTTTTTTCACTATGTTGATTGTCCTACCAGAAAGCACAGGACAACTGACCTTCTGTATGCAAATGTGAAGGATGCTTACTAAGCCACTCCCCCTCTCCCATCTGATCATAATCTTGTTTACCTACAGCCTAAATACAAGCCTGTAGTTCAAAGACAACTCACAACTGTGCACTCCTTCAGGAAATGGTCTCCTGAAGCTGAAAATGCTCTTAGGGACTGTTTTGAGTCAACTGACTGGAATGTTTTGCAGAAACCACATGAAGAGGATATTGAGGGAATTACAAACTGTGTGACAGACTATCTGAACTTCTGTATGGAAATGTTTTTCCTGTTAAAACTGTATGCTGCTTCATAATAATAAGCATTGGATTAACAGTGATGTTAAGGGCCTTCTTAACAAGAAGAGAGCTTTCAAAAACAAGGACTAGGCAGAGCTGAGGAATGTACAGAAGGAACTCAAGGATAGACTAAGAGAGGCTAAGGAGTCAGATAGGAAGAAGGTAAAGTACAAGTTGCAGCAAAATAGCATCATGGAGGTTTTGGATGGTGTGAAGACCATCACAGGCTATAAGCAAAGGAGCGGCTGTATAGTAGAGGACCAGGTATAGAGAGCGAATGAGTTCAGTCTCTTCTACAACCGGTTCAACTGCCATGGTCCTGCCTTAACTGGCACTAACTCACCAACTCACCCTTTCACAGCTGCTCATCCACCCCACCCCTAAACTACTAGCATAAATCATGCATCACTCTACCCCCACCAACATAGCACAATTTCAGAAGGTGCTAACAGGCCCCCTGCTTTTCGGCCCACTGTTTGTCACACCATCACTGCTGACCAGGTTAGAGGAGAACTGAGAAGGCTGCGTCCTAGGAAAGCAGCTGGCCCAAATAAGTTGTAGCCAAGACTTCTAAGAGTGTGTGGTGCTGAACTGGCAGAACCCCTTTAGCATATCTTCAACCTGAGCCTTCGACTCATGAAGGTTCCCACACTGTGGAAGACCTCATTTCTCATCCCCATTCCCAAGAAAATGAGATCCAGTGAACTCAATGACCTTTAGGCCTGTGGCCTTAATATCCCATATTATAAAGACCCTGGAGTGACTACTTCTTTATCTCCTCAGACCACATGTGAATCACACACTAGAACCTTGCAGTTTGCCTATTGAGAGAAAGTGCATGTGGATGATGCCATTCTCTACCTTCTCCACCAGACCCACTGGGTTATATGGACAAAAGATGTAGTGCTATAACGACCATGTTCTTTGACTTGTACAGGACCTTTAACACCATCCATCCCATCCTACCGAGGGACAAGCTGTACAGATTTGTAATGGACTTGCAACTGGTGAACTGGATTACGGATTACCTCTTTGGTAGATGTCAGTTTGTCAGACTGGGGAAATGCACATCACAGTCTGCAATAAGTAGAACAGGAGCTCAACAGGGCACTGTTCTTTCCCCTTTACTCTTCACCTTGTATACATCGAACTTTAGTTCTCAGCTCACTGCCATTGTGTGGTGTGTCAGGGTTGGATAGGATATGGAGTATAGGGCTCTGGTGAATGATTAGGATGGTGTTGGTCAAACCAACTGCTGTTGAACATTTCCAAAACCAAGGAGATGTTCCTGGATTACTGTATGTCTAGACCACCACTGAGACATGTCTCCATTGAAGGGGTTGATGTGGAGTGGGTCAAGACCTGTAAATACCTTGGAGTGCAGTTGGATGACAGGCTGGACTTGTCAGTGTACACAAAGGCTTTGTTCAGGAAGAGGCAAAGGTGGCTCTGTTTTCTGAGGAGGCTGGGCTTCTTTAACATATGTAAGAAACTCCTGCAGATGTTCCATCAGTTGGTGGTTGCCAGTACTCTCTCCTATGCTGTGGTGTGCTGGGGTTTAACCTGGAGAAGAGAGATCCTGAGTGTATTGACATGCTGATCATGCAAGCAGGATCTGTGGTTGTTATAAAAATGGACTTTCTGGTGACATTTGTAGAGAGAAGGACACTATGCAAGCTGATATTTATTATGAACAATGAACATCACCCACTATACACCTCCATAATTAAGCAGAGGAGTTTGTTTAATGGTAGACTGCTATCACAGAATTGCAATGCGGACAAATACAAAAGGGGAGGCGCAGTGGCAGCGCTGCTGCATTGCAGTTAGGTGACCCGGGTTCGCTTCCCAGGTCCTCCCTGCATGGAGTTTGCATGTTCTCCCCGTGTCTGCATGGGTTTCCTCCGGGCACTCCGGTTTCCTCCCAAAGACATGCAGGTTAGGTGGATTGGCGATTCTAAGTTGGCCCTAGTGTGTGCTTGGTGTGTTTGTGTGTGTCCTGTGGTGGGTTGGCACCCTGCCTGGGATTAGTTCCTGCCTTGTGCCTTGTGTTGGCTGGGATTGGCTCCAGCAGACCCCTGTAACCCTGTGTTTGGATTGAGCGGGTTGGATAATGGATGGATGGACAGATACAAAAGATTTTTTGTCCCCCGGGGCCATTAGACTCTTTAACTCTTCCCAACAGGGGCAGGGGGTGGTTGAATTTGTGGGCCTGATTCTACTTCTCTGCTCATAAGCTATATTGGCTTCATTATGCACTATGCACTATATCTCATATCTCACTTCTTGGTCACTACTGTATAACCTTTTAACATGTTACCCTGTCAGCTTAAGCCATGTCACTTTATTTTATTTTACTTTAACTAGGGGGCTCCGCCCCCTGCTCGCTTCGCTTGCCCACCCCCGTGTTTGCTTTACCAAATATACAATTTAAAGAGATTGTTATTTTCATGGGAATTGTTACATATGCATTATTTTCACTTTTACTCTAAAACCTTTTGTAAAAACAATACTTGTCCTTTATTTCGGGCCCCAGGTGTAGTTACATCTCTTTCTTGCAGGACGTATAACGCTGCTCGTGTTGTGAAGGGGTTGCGGCTGAACGCACGATAAGAAAATGCTGTCGGATCATCTGCTGTCTTTCTGCTGCTGGCGAGCTGCCTGTTCTGCTTGTCGCAAGTCATTGTTTTAAGAGCTGTGAGCACACGATGCATGTCTGCCAAAAGCAATTCAACAACTGCTAGGTTAGATGTCCATGGACTTGTTTTAAATGATGGCTCACTGCCTTGTCTTGTGTGATGTTGTAAAAACAATACTTGTCCTTTATTTCTGGCCCTGGGTGTGGTTACATCTCTTTCTCGCAAGACGTATAATGCTGCTCGCATTGTGAAGGGGGGGCAGTGTCGATCATTTTAAAGCCTGTACAGCCGCTGTCCTTTTTGCTACTTCGTGTCTCTGCTGCTCTCATTGTGATCTCTTCTCTGTGATCATAAATATACACCTGACTGAATTGTGTTTTCTTTGAAATTAAACTTGTCGTTGTTTTAACTGTTGTGGGACCACAGATTCTCATAGCGTATGGTCCATTATTGTGTAAATCTACTTTTTGTGCATTAAATGATGCAAAGGCGAAAAGACTTTGTTTTTTGCGCTTTGCCTTTTATTTCTGACCTCACTTTGTCCTGCTATTTTTTCAGTTACACCTGGTCCTGATGATTAATTTCCTTTTGTTTGCGCTAATGCGATCTTTACTATCTTTTTTTTGATACTATAGCGACTGACATAATAAAGTGTCACAAAAGTTTTACTTGAACAATCGCCAACTTCGTAACCCCAAACACAACTTTCTAGCACCCTCTCGCACCCCTCATCACCCGGGTCTCGCCCCTCCCCCCCTTACTGTATCAATCAATACCCCACTAGCAGTCTTCCGTGCTGTACTCCACCCTCCCTCAATCGAACCTAGCGGTCACTTAAAACAAAAAAGGTGTCAACCTGGCTAGTATTGTCAGCTACAATACTTTGGAATTTTACTGCTTTCATATTCTTTACCTTTCTCTGCATGTGTATCACTCCATCGTTTGTTTGAGCCTTTCGAATTCCAATGCTTTCATAATCTCTTATCTGCCTTTTTTTCTCTCCAACGCTTTTGGGTCTCTTTTCTCCGCGCTGCTCTTTCTTCTTTGCTTAGTCGTTGATGTTTCATCTAGAACGTATTGTCTTTATATGCTTTATATGTGCTGAGAGCACAGGATCTGTGTGTGCTACGTGCCTTTACACGACTGAGTGTTTGCTGGCTGTGCTCTCTTATTTGATATTGTTTGCGTCTCGCGGGTCTTTTAAGAGTCTTCCGAGAAGATCATGTCTTGTTGCTCTGCTTTTTCTTTCCAGGATTTTTTTATAATACAGAGATATTAATGTCATTTTAGTATGTGTCACTTTAATATTACGTGTCATCTGCCACTTTGGTAGTATAATATTATTTGTTCAATTCCCATTTCACTGGCATTATTGTATGCTCCAGCTTTGTGATTACATTATTTGTATAGTGTAAGACGCTAGGGGTCACTGTTGCCCCGTTAACCCTAAAAGACAGATGCACTGGATACAGGGTAAAAGCACCAAGAAGTTATTTTAATTTCTTCTTTGAATAGTGCTCTTCAAGCACCACAGCCACCAATAAACAGGCAAGAAAACACTAATAACAATAATAATAAATACACATCTCTCCTCCACACCTCCCAGCAAGCTCTGTCACACTGCTCCCAACTCCGGCTCTCTTGCTGGGTCTCCAGCAGTCGTTTATATAGTCCTTGACCCGGAAGTGCTTCTGCTCTTCCACCCACATAACTTGCCAGCACTTCTGGGTCAGATGGAGAATCCCAATTCTTTAATCAGCTGCCTTCTAGTATTTTGGGGGAGGCAGTGTCCACATGTAGCTACCTTTTCCCATCCTTCTATTTCAGGGGCGTCCTGGCCTGGCTGAGCTGCCGGCTGTCTCTCACATTAGTATTTGTTATTTGTATGAAATGGTTGTACGCGTATTTACCTTGGTGTAACTCTTGGCTACTGGTAATTAAATTTCCCTCAGTATCAATAAAGTATCTATCTATCTATCTATCTATCTATCTATCTATCTATCTATCTATCTATCTATCTATCTATCTAT
>JANRMT010062837.1:20757539-20768417 GCA_026402145.1 Polypterus bichir lapradei | reverse complement strand
AGATAGATAGATAGATAGATAGATAGATAGATAGATAGATAGATACTGCTAATCTAACATAAAATTAGACACATCTAAAGGCAAATTTGGAAGTCAAACTCATGAGCTGGTAAGAACATAAGAACAGAACATGCAACATGAACAGTAATATTGTGGTGGGATCCTCCCAAAAGATAAAAAAAAATGACCAAACCATAAACAAACTGGCTTTGCAAGCAAAGGTGTAAACTTTGCTTATTTTATAGGTACAAGTGGAAAAAAAGAAAGCTACTAAGGATCCTGTTGAAACCACTAACAAAGTCTTCCATGTGTATACCCTTTTGTTATGAAGTTTTCAAGAGCCAATATCACCAAATTCTTTTTCTTGTTGTGTAGCATGGTGCGATGGCAAGGGACCAGGACACATTGTAGCAGTGCTACCAATGGAAGGACTTAATTTCCTGGCAGCCCCGAAGGGGATTGCCCTAATTGGATGTCTGAAACGGGCACAGGGGCTGCTGCGGACAAGATGAGCCTACAGGAAATTTGAAAAGGGACAGGCAAAGCAGTAAGAGGAGATCTTTACTTCTGTGTATTCCGTGTGTCCTATCCAATATAACCAATGTGAAGGCTTTTATACCCTGAATCATTTCTCAGAATGAAGAATGGACTGTCCCGTATCTGCCTGTCATGTGAATAGGCTGGATTAGTCGTTGTGCATCTTCGGAGGGAGCACTCTCATAAATCTCACCTCTTGCCACTCAGGACTACAGGTAGGACTTTTTAATTCATTTATTATGAAAGCTGTTCCCAGTATTGTCATTGTCATCTTTACACCATAACATTTCATCCATTCATTTCTGCAGAATTGGAACAATGATAAGGACATTGTTGTGACTGTTTATTGTTAGGGGTGATTGTTGTGTGTTATATTTGTATTTCTGAAGGGGAGGGTGAGGGGTGTCTGATTTTTGTGGTTGTTAATTGATTTTTCACTTAATATATTTCACACATTTGTGTGATTTGTATCTCTGTCTCTGAGTGTGTGCAGGTTGGGCCAAGGCTGGGTGTTTTCCTGGAATCTCCACCAAAAAAATAAATAAATCACTATCTTTATCGATGGTGGCAATCTCAGCGGCACCAGACCACTAAAGCATGACAGCATAGAGAATAAACTCTCACATGCAGCTGAGTATACACCCATCACCAATACAGCTACATACATTGCATAAAGTTTAGGAAATGCTTCCTTATAGACCTGAATATTTTGGTACACAGTTAAAAGGCTTACATAATTGTCAGGCAAGAATTTCTTTAGCAGCATGTTTTGCAGGGGAATTTCAAGTTGCAGACTATTGGTTGAAGCATCTATATCAATGAGGAGAGGGCCAAGAGTGTCAAATCTAGAAAAAAAATTTGACTGAGGAAGAAGACAATTTAGAGCTCTCATTAGATAAAGATTTTTCTTTGAAAATCTATTTTCCATTTCTTCAATAACTCTGTTCAGAATATTCACAAGTAATTTCCTCAAAGATTGTCTGGGAGTGCTTAAAGGAATCTGAGTCAGTCTGACCAAGACTAGTGAGAACAAATCAGTTTGGTTCTGGTTCTCTTTCTCTTTGCAGCAGGGTTATCTGTTGATGTTTAAAAATCATTCCAAAAATCATCTCCAGAGAAATCATTGATGACCTCCCCAGTATGACAAACATCCACAGATTGGGCTTGCTTCATGGAATTTACAGGCTTCAAGACAATAAGAATTTTATAAAGGAATTTTCCAGCCAAAAAAAAAAAATGATGCTTCCACAACTGTACTAGAAGCCCTGCTGCCTCTAAGTAAATAGCCAGCGCAGCCATCTGTCTTCAGAAACCTCATATAAAATGTTCAGGATAGCCTCCTGATTCTCAACAAGCCATTCTGTAACTTCATAGTGACTTGTCCTCCTTTTAATCTTCCCACTCATTTCTGTCAGAACATTTGCTGATTATATCATCAGGACTGTAACCCCCAGTGGATAGGTGTCTGATTATTTCTGTTGTTATATATTCAGCATCTAGCTGAGTCAAGTCCAGCTAACCAATTAAATGTTCCTCTGGAACAGAGTTGCACACAAACCATTTTACTATTGATAGATTCATGTATCACAAGTCTCTTCATTTTTATACAGAATCCAGGAATGTCTGTGTTTTCATATTTGTTTTTCACTTCATCGAAAACTAAACTGGCACGACTGTCAATAATCATATTTTGTATGTTTTTTGATGTATACTTTGCATTTCAGCAAGTTTGGAATCCTTGGACAATGTACATTCAAATAAATTCATGTCTTCATCATTATTTGTGTGAGACTGGGTGGATTCAATACTCCTACGAAAAGAAAGCTCATTCACACAGAGAAACTGCAGTACTTATGGTTTTAATGTAGTATTGATTTTTCGACCTGTGTTTCTTCCAATAAACATGATATAGTGTCACCATTTTTTTCTCTGAATTTCATTTTTGCCCATTTCTTTGCTTTGTTTAAATGGCATTGACTAGATGCATGCTTTTGGAATCCCCTTTCCTTTTCCAGCATGGCTTTCCAATTAGTATATACTGTCTTAGTGAACACCACTTCTCTGTCAGTTGTGCCAGCAAACTAGTTCCAACAGGGGAACCAAAATCATGAATCTAGTTTGACAACTGTGATAGGTACCGGCTTGCATTAAAAGCCAGCATAAGACATGTGACTAAACATTCATTTAGGAAAGACTTTTAGCATTGGTTGGGACAGTTCAGATGACTAATTTTCAGCCACCAGAACTACACTGCTACCTATGGTCCCCGTAGGCAGGAAAGATGTAACTTTTGAAGTGTGACAGTAGGGGGCACTATCGCTCCCTTGAACCCTCAGGTACCACGCCAAAAAACAGGTAAAAGTCCAATAATTCTTATTTTTATTATAATAATTATGTGCACCAAGCACCCTCCACTCCACACTACTCATTAAATAATCAATACAATAATCAATCCTCCAACTCCCAGACACTTAGCCTCCCTTCCTCCCAGCTCAGCTCCCTGTCTGGGAGTTCCCAGAGTTCTTATATAGTTCCTGACCCAGAAGTGTTTCTCATCCTTCAGTCCATGATTCCTTATCACTTCTGGGTCAGATAAAATGTTCTTCACCCCGGAAGTACGTCATTCCTACTGTTCATGTGACTAGGACGTACTTCCGGGTTATAGGGTACGTAGCACTCCCCAAGCCTCCCTACAGCGACTCCTGGTGGTCCCCATGGTATCCAGCAGGGCTGTTTATAAAAACTACAAAGTCCATGAGGTCTTGCTGGAATTCGGGGAACCGCCCTGCTGCTGGGAGGGCTCCATCTGGCGGCTTGGAGGTGTGGGCCGGAATATATTTCCGGCCATCCTTCACAGAAGCCATCAGTCCCAAAGCCTGGATGTTAGAGCTAACAGCAGTAGTGCCCAAATTGCTGGTAACCGACTTTGACTTTGGAACCAAAAATCGCTGCATGGTGTTTATGGTTTCTTTAAGGGACACCCAGCATGGACTTCAACCAAGTATTATTGGTTAAACCAGTGGTTTTCAAACTATGGGGCGGGCCCCCCTGCGGGGTGCAAAGTAACAAAAAGATGTGAAAAAAAGAAAACAAGAATCAAAAATATGAAAAATACATCTATTGAAACCAAAACAAATTAACTTAAACTACATTCTGATACTAGAAAAATAAATATAGAGTTAGATAAATGTCGATAAAACTTAAGAAGGTATAATAAAATATGCATCTATGATATATCATTAATTAAAAAAGAACAAATTGGTATTAGTGGGCTCATTTCAAAAAAACGTTAGGGGTTCGCGATTAAAACTGTAATGAAAACTCGGGTCGCAAATACTTAAAGGTTGAGAAACACTGGGTTAAACTGAGAACTAATATCAGCTTTTGTAAATGTGTCATTTTAAATACTTAAATGTTAAATAGTGTTCTAGTAAGCTAGCAAGATAACAATATCATTAAAACTTAAAGTAAATATTCTTTTTGTTTTTTTCATTGTATTGGATTTATTAAAATCAAATAACATTCCATACAAGCAAGTCAAATTTTATAAAACTAGATTCAAATCAAATCAAACCCCATCCTTAAAAAAGAGAGCTAGGCCAACAGAGTAAAACTTTAATAGTAGGAAAAAAAGTAAATAAATACATTGAATAAAAAAGGAAAGAGAATCTGTTTCCTCAATTTAATTGCTTACTCTAAAATGTTAATGATTAAATCCTGCCAGGTTTTAAAAATGTTTTGCACAGATCCTCTAAGTGAGAATTTGATTTTTTCCAATTTCAAATAATATATGACATCAGTTACCCACTGACTTAAAAGAAGTAACTTAGGATTCTTCCATTTCACCAAGATAAATCTACATGTCAATAGTGAAGTAAAGGAAATTACAGTTTCTTTGTCCTTCTCCACTTTACACCCATTGGGAAGTACACCAAACACAGCTATTAGTGGATTGGATTGTGACTCCAAGGCTGTCTGAAAGGCATTTAAAGATTTTGGTCCAAAATTATGTTAATTTTGTGCACACCCAAAACATATGGCCCAATGAGGCTGGAACTTGATTGCAACGTTCGCAGGTTGGATATTGCACTGGAAACATTTTGGACAACTTTAAATGAGACAGATGTGCTTGATACATAATTTTAAGTTGAATAATTGCATACTTTCCGCATAAGGTGAATTCTGTGCATTGCTACCTTCCATTCCTTTTCCAAAATGTTGAGTGAGATATCCTTTTCCCACTGTACTCTGGGATCTTTGAAAGGGAGAGACCTTAAAATGTTTTTATATATTACAGAAATGCTGTCAGACTGATCAATATTTTTCCGGAATAGAAGTAGGTGGGAGGTGAGGAAAACTGGGAAGATTTTGTTTAGCAAAGTTTCTAATTTGGAGGTAATGAAAGAAATGTGTTGCTAGAAAGTTAAATTTGGAGTGTAATTTTTCATATTGACGTTGCAAAGATGTTGGCTATGTACAGATCTCTAAGTGATTTAATCCCGAATGTTTTCCAGAGATTAAAAACTGCGTACATTTGAGAGGATGGAAAAAGGTCGTGCAGTATGGCCACAGATAAAAGCCTCTCTATCTTGAAGTATCTCCTACATTGGTTCCATATTCTGAGTGATTCGGTTGTAATGTACAGTATATAACAGCAACACTCATAACAGTGACAAAACAATTACATTGACAATCATGTTACGTTATTTTCAAAATGTTTCCTTTTCTTTTTCATTACTTCTTTAACACACTACTTCTCCACTGCAAAGCGCAGGTATTTTGCTAGTGTCTTATAAATGTAAAAATCATGCTGCTATGCTTTTCTGAATGTGGAATAAAAGAAAAAATAATACCAGCTAATTAAATGAGATCAATGCTATCAGGTGTTGTCACTGATTAGGAATATGGTTGGAACAAAAACCTGCAGCCACAGGGGGTCCCCAGGACCGAGTTTGAGAAACACTGGTCTAGGATAACCTGAATAGGACTACTGATTAGCTGTGCATACTGCTTTTCTGTTTGTTAGCTATTTACTCAGAAATGTAAGTTGAAATATTTTTAAAACTATTCTTTATTCTGTTTCTCTGCTCTGTATCTGGATGTGACACTTAGTGCTGCTCTCCTGCATATGGAAAAATCATCTTGGATAAAGGAGCATTGAAATCATCGGATGGAAAGATTCTCTCATCAGATTGGACAGCCAGCACAGACTCCACTTTAGAAAAACCAGGAGTGTGTAGGCAGCCAGTTGGCTGAGGTTTTCAGGACCGTGACTTTGTTTTTCACTTCCTCTTCTATAATTTTGATCTCCTCCATTATCAATTTGTGATAGTTCATCAATTAATTATTGGAACATTGTTGGTTTCTATTTATGTTTAATGAGTGGCTACCTTATTCTCTGTGTATTTTAACAAAACTGTATTTATATGTGTACCAGTTCTGTATTTAGTAATTAGCATAATCTACAGTATTTTGACTGATAAGTGTACACAGTGCCCTGCTCTAATAGTCAGTGAAGAGCAAAATAAACAAAATTTAGCTGTATAAATGATGATACAAACTAACAAACCAAAATAATAACATGCTGACCATGGCAGTGATGTGCAAAACATATGCAAAATACAAAAGTATTGCTGCATAGTGTTTCTGAAATATCAAAATACTGAAATTAGTGATGGGTAAAATATTCTGTATATGCATTTAATTATGCTTTTTTTTCACGTCTCCAAAATCAATACTAACCCCTACTTTCTTTGCTGTTCTTTTTCCAGTATTCTATGGTGGTGATCTGCACCATCACCACCACCTGATAAAAGCACCGTGCAGTCCCTACATTGATGGATTGAAGGGCAGAGGTCCACATGACCATCATCGTCTAATTCTTCCACGTGAAGCCTGAAAACCATGAGGGCTGATTTAGCCTAGTACATATTGTCGCAGATAGGGGGCTCTCTCGCTCCCTTGAACCCCTATCCACGACTCCAAACACCAGGTAAAAGTCCAAAAATCAACTTTATTTTCTTGCCACAGTGTACAAAACACCCTCTCCTCCACAATACTCATATAAATCAAATAATACAATCCTCCAGCTCCCAGACGCGTTGCCACCCTTCCACCCAGCTCAGCTCGCCGTCTGGGAGCTCCCACAGTCCTTTTATACTCCCTGACCCGGAAGTGTTCCTAGCCAACAATCCACAAGTCCTTATTCCTTCCGGGTCAGGGTAAATAGTACTTTTTTTCAACCCAGAAGCCCGTCGCTCTTCCTATGACGAACTTCCGGGTCATAGGGCACGAAGAACTCTTCGGTCCTCCCTGCAGCTCCCTCTCGTGGCCTCCATGGCATCCAGCAGGGCTGTGCATAAAACCTCCATAGTCCATGATGCCCTGCTGGTCTTCTGAGGACCTCCATGCTGCAAGGAGGGCTCCACCTGGCAGCTTGGGGGTATTGGCCGGGATAAACGGCCGGCCATCCTCCACAGTATCCCCCCCCCCAGCGACGAATTATCATTCGGAGCGGCCTGCCCCGAAAGGGAAGTCTTCCTCCAAAAGGACATTCCGGTTGAGCCTTGACTAATCTTTACATCTTGATCCCTGGAGAATCTAGGGGGAATATTATTCCAATTTGACATCTTGTCCCCCTCTCTCCAAGGACAGTTCCGCCAAATATGGCCCAACCTTCGGCATCCGTAACACTGCCTCTGTCCTCCTGGTATTCTCCCCCTACGGGACTGAAAACAATAAGGAAAGGTTAAGTCCATCCCTTCTCTTGCTGGGAGAGAAACCCCTGCCGCCTCTAACGGTGCTTTCTCTCTTTCTTTCTTGTCAGGAGACCCCCGTTTTATTTTCGGGATCTCCTGCTTAATCTGGGGCTTGTCCACAGCCTGGGTCTCTCTATTAAGTAAAGAGAGACCCTTTAATGTCTGCACCCCTTTTGATTTGCAATTTACCGGTGGCGGCGTCTTTAGAGCTGTCTCGCTCCGGGAGTCAGCACTGTGTAGCTGCCCTGAGTCGATTAGCCCTTCCGCCGGCCACTCAGTCATCGTACCGGCCTCTCTTGTAGGGCACGCCGTGTATTGGCACCCGCTATTTATTAAACGCGGGCCCGGATCACACCGCGTCCCTCTATTATGTACGATACGGGCCTCGCTTACCTGTATCGCCGCATTATTCATTACGGGAGGCTTCCCACCAAATCGCCGCACATAGGCCCTCACCTTCTCCAACGGCTCTCTGGCTGCCGTTCCCAATTCCCCGACGATCTTCTCAATGGTCGTCAGGACCTGTAAAAAACTTGCTACGGGCTCGATTAGTTTTTCAAGTTCCCATAAGTCCATACTTTTAATTATTTTGACCGGCAGAAGACTTACTTCCTCGTCTTTCTTACCTGCCGGCTGGGAGCCAATGAGCACGCCCGCTTCTGACACGTGATCTGACAGGTCTCGCGGAGGCTTCTGGGACTTGGAGTTCTTTTCTTCACAGGTTGAGGATCGGGCCGCTTCTTTTAGCAGGCTGCGGTCTGTATTTTTTATTATTTTTGTGACCTCCCGATCAGCCATTTCCCGACCCTCCTTACCTTTTCGTGGGGTGAGCGGTGCCTCGCTCGCCTCCCCCTTCTCCTTCGGAATGTCCGAGTCCATTCCTTCGGGCTCGAAGGCGCAAACAGCGGGACGCGGACCTCCTCCTTCCCAGAAAGCACCGGGTTTATTGCCGTGTCCCTCGTCGGCTGCCGTCATGCGGAAGTCTTTTCCCCTGTGCTCAGGCTCCGACAGGAGCGCGCCTTCGTCTCCAGGGTAGTCTTCTTTTCCCTGCGGAGCCTCCAGGTGATCTTCTCCGAGGTACATGCATGGGACAAAGTGAGTTATAATAATAGAATTCTCTATAACGTTCCCTGCACGTACCTCTGAGCGCTCGTTGAATCCTGGAGGTTTCTCCGGACTTGAAAGGCCGCTCCTTAACTCCTCCTGAGCGTCGGCCATTACACACATTTTGGACTCGGATTTTTTGGGGTTTGGCGATGTTGTGGTGATTCCTGACATCCTAGTCTTCTCAGGGTTCTCTGCCCACAGAAATTTTGAGTACAGGTCCTCTGCAATAGACGCTGGAGTATCCTGCCAACTACGCCACTGTCGCAGATAAGGGGCGCTCTCGCTCACTTGAACCCCTGTCCACGACTCCAAACACCAGGTAAAAGTCCAATAATCAACTTTATTTTCTTGCCACAGTGTACAAAACACCCTCTCCTCCACAATACTCATATAAATCACAATAATACAATCCTCCAGCTCCCAGACGCGTTGTCACCCTTCCACCCAGCTCAGCTCGCCGTCTGGGAGCTCCCACAGTCCTTTTATACTCCCTGACCCGGAAGTGTTCCTAACCAACAATCCACAAGTCCTTATTCCTTCCGGGTCAGGGTAAATAGTACTTTTTTTCAACCCAGAAGCCCGTTGCTCTTCCTATGACGAACTTCCGGGTCATAGGGTACGAAGAACTCTTCGGTCCTCCCTGCAGCTCCCTCTCGTAGCCCCCATGGCATCCAGCAGGGCTGTGCGTAAAACCTCCATTGTCCATGATGCCCTGCTGGTCTTCTGAGGCCCTCCATGCTGCAAGGAGGGCTCCACCTGGCGGCTTTGGGGTATTGGCCGGGATAAACGGTCGGCTATCCTCCACAATATATATATATATATACACACACACATATATATATATATATCTATACTAATAAAAGGCAAAGCCCTCACTGACTGACTGACTCACTCACTCACTGACTCATCACTAATTCTCCAACTTCCCGTGTAGGTAGAAGGCTGAAATTTGGCAGGTTCATTCCTCACAGCTTACTTACAAAAGTTAAGCAGGTTTCATTTCGAAATTCTACGCGTAACCGTCATAACGGTCGACAACATCCGCCATGTTGAACTTTCTTATTTATGGCCCCATCTTCACAAAATTTGGTAGGCGGCTTCCCTGCGCTAACCGAAACCGATGTACGTACTTATTTCGGTGGTATGACGCCACTGTCGTCCACCATGTTGAACTTTCCAACGGTCTTTGTTACTTATGGGCTCATCTTCAAGAAATTGTGTATGCGGGTTCCCAACGCTAACTGAATCCGGACAGACAGACAGACAGACAGATAATTTATTAATCCCAAGGGGAAATTCACAATATATATACGTCCATAGCCTGCAGCTCGGTTGCTGTGTAAGGCGGCGTTGGGTCCCCCATCCTCACGCCTCCATTCCCTTCCTTGCTTCGCCACGGGATTCACGTCTCCCTGCTGATAACTGCAGCCTTTTTATTTAATCCACGGTTTCTCTGCTGTTTAATTGTACGTTTATTACGATTATAGTTATTCTGTAGGTATTTTAGACTTACTTTACATTGTTCAGTTACCCATTTCCTTTATCGTTCCAACCGTACCCCCATTAACAGGTCTATCGAGGTGATCACCATCGATCAAAGAACTGTCACTTACTGAGCGGTTTCCATGCCCGGAGATGGCACCTGCCTTTTCCATTCTCTGTATTACATATTGCACGGCCATATCAGGCACACTCTTGATATCCGGAGGAACATTGTGTCTTATGTATTGAATGACTGGGACAGGTTCAAGGTGTAAACTAATGACGGTACAGGAGATAATTATACTACACAGAAGCACTATAAGAGTGAAATGCTTAAGTCCTTCACCTATGGTTCTGCATGTGAGTTGATGGCTGCTGCTGAATTGTTCGGTTGTCGCTTTCAAGTGTACCGAAATGGCCAAGTATTTTACACCTTTGGACAATTGCCAATGCCTCTTAAACATCTTAGATTCACAGGTGACGATTTGAGTAGTGGACACTTTGATGTTTATAAATGTTTAAACTCTCAAAAGCTGGATGCGAAGTTATCGATGAAACCATTTGTATTCTTACAACGCTTGACAGATGCCGAATGTCACTTCAACAAAACAACTCCTGCAAATAGTAACGTAATTGAAACAAACCATGAAACTCAAACCGATTATGACAGCAGCAATCCAAGCTGTGAGATTTGAGGCAAGATTGCTTTTCACATGGCCAACTGTACGTTGCATGCTCAAGAGTAAGTTCAGCGCACAGCTTGGTCATGTTACAACCGGAGGGCCGAACTGACAACATGGCATACAAAGAGATCCTTAACAAATAATTATTGGTATATTTTCCCTCAGTTTTAAAAGGTTTACTTTTCTTCTTAATAAAAATTTTAAGGCAGTAATTCACACTGCGAAGCGCAGGTATTTTGCTAGTATATACAGTATGCTAGTATATGTGAAAAACTATTTGCCCCCTTCCTGATTTCTTATTCTTTTGCATG
>JANRMT010062837.1:20739356-20753841 GCA_026402145.1 Polypterus bichir lapradei | reverse complement strand
ATAAGAAATCAGGAAGGGGGCAAATAGTTTTTCACACCACTGTATATTACTCGTGCTGGCGCCACGTTCAGGATTTCCTCCTGCCTTGCACACAATGCTTGCTGGGACCTTGCACAACCCTGAATGGACAGCATAATTAAACATGTATAACAAAGATTTTTTTGTAAAGTTCTGAACACTCCGTGGTCCAAGTTTATAACTAGTTTTAATTTCACAAGGACGTTTATCATGTGGTGATTGGTTATGTGGAGAAAAAAAAAGGAAGGATAGGAACTGGGGGTTTAATACGTCAGAAAGAGACAGCACGCATGCAATAAAGAAAGCCCACTCAGAAGAACATCCATTGAATTCTGTGTTTGTGTCTTCGATCACCAGATCACGAACCCAACATTTACACAATATTTAAGTTAAACCTGTGCAATACCCATTCATACATCCGGTTTTTTTGGAACCTCATCACATCTGCCATAAAGTTCTCTACACTGAACATACACCTGGGGACCCCTTAC
The DNA here is from genome assembly GCA_026402145.1 of Polypterus bichir lapradei. Classification (NCBI taxonomy): domain Eukaryota; kingdom Metazoa; phylum Chordata; class Cladistia; order Polypteriformes; family Polypteridae; genus Polypterus; species Polypterus bichir. Next base: position 20,753,332 of record JANRMT010062837.1, on the reverse strand, counting down.
CGCAAGGGAGCAGCACTACCGCCACACTACCGTGCATGTTTATTGCCTGCTTTAATTATCTTGGCATTCTACATTTTCAGAGAGCAGGAATATCATGAAGTGAATGTATTCTGTGTGGCAATCGCTGCCTCTTAGTGCAAGAGGAAGTCAGTTTAAGAAGAGCGTAGCAATTAACAACTGGGTCAGGGAACACTTAACAAAGCATTTAATGTGCTGCATAACTTATGATGGGGTTTGAGAAAATCTAGTGAATTAAACATTGATTTTAGGATGAAGTTTAGTTTACGACATTCTACTTTAATGACAAAATAAACTACAAGAATAAAGTGGAAATGTCGACTTTAATCTTGAAATATAGTTTTTTTTCTTCACCGTGGCCCTAATATGATTCCATAGGGCTATACCACAAATAGCATTAGAAATGCAAGTTGCAGTTTTATTATTTATGTATATAGCTTAGCTTGAAGCAAGGTCCATATTAATGCAGTTTGCTTTAATGATTGTTCAGTTGGTAAAGATGTCATCAACAAGTTGCAATTGTTTTATTTTATTTTATTTTTATTTGGTGAATACTGTGTAATGCACTTGGGCTTGAAGTTTTGGAAGTAATAGTATTATTACTGGAAGTTGCACTATTTTTTATTTTATTGTTTTTATTTATTAGTTTAAATATTATGCAGTTTAATGATGGTAAAGTTGTTTAAAAAGTCACTTTAACATGTCAGTGGACAGAGATTGTTAACATTAACAAAGTGTAGGTGGTTTACAAAAAATATTTACTATTTATTCCTTTTCTAAGACATGTTCAGTGCAATACAATTTTTGACAAGCATAAGTCTAAATGCCTCTTTGGATGGTTGAAAGTATGTTGTCAAAATTTTAGTTTAAGCTGTTTGCAAATATTGTTCAATAAAAAGGCTCTATATTTTGACTGCATCTGTCATGCAATGTGATTCCTTCTCTTTATTAGTGCCCCCCCCCCCTTGAAAACTATCACTTTATGGGGCCATGCAAACCTGTATTAATACTTGTGTGCACATTAAAATGTGTTTTTGTACAATGTACAATTTTCATGACAGTGGAATAGGTTATTCTTAGTCAGTAATTGCAGTGGAAATGTGGTTAACATCCACTCATGCATGGGGAAAAAAATACCGTCCAATATAATTTTGAAAAATACCGTGATATAAAATTTTGGTCATACCGCCCAGCACTATCATTCCTCCTCGCAAGCATTGTCCTCTACCTCCCAACTCTGGCACCTTGACTGGTGGTGAGGCAGCTCCTTTTATTGTGCACCCGGAAGTGCTCCTGGTATTTCTCAACCTTCTTCTGGCTGCACTTCCAAGTGTGGTGGAAGCGAAGCTACAAAGGAGTACCTGCAGAACCCAACAGGGCTGCTCCAAACTACAACTCCCTGCATGCCCTGTGGGGACCCATGGTGCTGGGCTACCCTCTAGTGTCTCATGGAAAATATTGTCCCAAACAGGTTCTCTCCCACGGTCCTTTCACCCAGCCACCGTGCAGGTAATAGCCCTGGCCATCTGTCACACATATTTTTAGTAGATGCCTCCCTAAATCTTGATAGCCCTGCATTCCATTTTAATGTTAATTGAAATTCTGCGAGTAACCACCTCTGAATACACTCATTGTTTATTGCGCATACTAGTCTATCCCAAATCATGTCATCCAGGGCAGCATAAAAGTCACAAAACTCTTTCAATTTATATAGCTCAGCTACAAATTCTGAAACTGTTTGCCCAGATCGGCACATTTAAGAATACATTTGAACCTCTGATCTATGATGTTGGACGTTGGAGAATCGTGATTATGTAATTTATCCAAAAGGTCAGACAGAGAAAACTCTGATGGTCTTTCACCTTGCATAAATCTCATTTGACCACATACCAGTTCATCCAAATCACTGTCATTGGTTTCAAAGTAGAACTCCACACATTCTATATACTGCATCCAGTTGTCTGTATCTAAATTGAACTCACTGATTTTTCCATATGTCGCCATTCTCATCACCATTGTAATAAATACTCCAAAATTACTCTGTGAAGCTCCTAATAACTTTTATATTGTTTAACTTTTATCTGGAATTAAACACAAACATGAGGCTTTCCAACCAGAACCCTCGAGCAATGACCTTCCTAATCTGCCTTCTGTTTTTCTGTTGTCCCAGGCCCCCATCTTGTTTCTGTGATGTGTGGTCCGTGGCGCTGCACCAATTTTAAATAAATAATCGCACCCTGTATAGGTGCAGTTTCCAAGCAGGTGCAAGGGTGCGTTTTGCTCTGCGGTTAGCAGAGGCACTGGTCTGGCTCTGTAGAGGGGTAGAGGAGAGGAAGGAACGTGTCAGAAGGAAAATAGCCTTGGAGGTTAAAGGGAAAATCAAGAGAAAAAAGGTGTAGATCTGTGAGAGCAGTCTCATTCAGGATGAACTGGCCAGCTAAAGAGAAAAGGTAGCATTCTCTAGTGCTTTGCAAAGAAGCGATTAAGTGGCGTTTCAGGGGCTGGTTCTCCAAACTGAATAACTGTGGAGTGGGTGCAAGCATGGTGGAGTCCTCCCAAGGGATTTGAGGTACAACTGTGGGTGCGTATAGGATGACAGGAAGAAGATCAACCTTGGACAGTCTGGCTAGAGTGGTGTAGGCTGCTAAGACAGAGGTCTTGTGATGAAGTTCGTGGCTGTTCTCCCCAGCTGAGCAAGCAAGGGATTTAGCCAGGCAAACAAAGGAAGTTGAGGGTGGAGTTGTGCTGGACTCATTTGACTATGCATGAAGGACCCAATAAATGTATGTTTTTACCTCTACTTTTAATGGATTTATTCATTACAACCTTCATTGTATTGGTTTATTTATAGTGGATTATGCACTGCACTATTGGCACTCTTTGTCACTGTTTGTTTTAGACTTGGATTTTTATAAAAGCACCTTTTTACCATTGCCTTGTTTTGTGTGAGTGTCCTATTCTGCCGGTTCATCCGGTCATGACTATCGACTGCGCCGGGTTAAAGAGACTCCCAGAACAGAAGTAGGAGCTGGAGCCAACCCACACCGTCACAGTTTTTCATACCTTTCTTTTTGGTTGTCCCACACAAATGCCAGCACCAAAAGATATAGCTTAAACCTTACAACAGAATCTATATGGTATTTATTGTGTCGGGAAATGCTGAAATCTAACATTTTCATTCTTTATGTCTCCTGATTAAGACATAAAATTATTTATCAAAAAAGACAAAAACATCCAAACAAGTGAAAGAAAGGCAAAAAATGATTTAAAATACACATGCAAAGGAAAAAATAAAACATTTTCTTACAAAATAGAACATTTACATTCCAAACTGTTGCTAGAATATGACAGCAGAGTGCCTTGTCCAGTTCTTTTTACAATATTCTGAGGTACACTAGGAAAGAGTACTTCCTCAGTAAGCAGCTCAGTTACCAGATCATGAAATGCCCTCTTAGCCAAAGCACCATAGTGCATTCAGTGATATTCAAAAGTTTGCAGCCTGCATAATAATTTACTCTACTTTCAACAAAAGAGATAACAGTGGTAAGTCTTTCATTTCCTAGGAACATCTGAGTCCTGGGGTGTTTTCCATAAAAAGTTTTTTAGTGAAGCAGTATTTAGTTGTATGAAATTAAATCAAATGTGAAAAACTAGCTGTGCAAAAATTTGAGTCCCCTTGTAATTTTGCTGACTTGAATGCATGTAACTGCTCAATACTGATTACTTATAACATCAAATTGGTTGGATTAGCTTGTTAAGCCTTGAACATCATAGATAGGTGTGTCCAATCATGAGAAAAGGTATGTAAGGTGGTCAATTGCAAGTTGTGCTTCCCTTTGACTCTCCTCTGAAGAGTGACAGCATGGGAGCCTCAAAGCAACTCTCAAAAGATCTGAAAATAAAGATTGTTCAGTATCATGGTTTAGGGGAAGGCTACAAAAAGCTATCTCAGAGGTTTAAACTGTCAGTTTCAACTGTAAGGAATGTAATCAGGAAATGGAAGGCCACAGAAACAGTTGCTGTTAAACCCAGGTGTGGTAGGCCAAGAAAAATACAGGAGTGGTATATGCACAGTATTGTGAGAATGGTTACAGACAACCCACAGATCATTTCCAAAGACCTGCAAGAACATCTTGCTGCAGATGGTATATCTATCTGTACATTGTTCTACAATTCAGTGCAATTTGCACAAAAAACATCTGTATGGCAGGGTGAAGAGAAAGAAGCCCTTTCTGCACTCACGCCACAAACAGAGTCGCTTGTTGTATGCAAATGCTCATTTAGACAAGCCAGATTCATTTCGGAACAAAGTGCTTTGGACTGATGAGACAAAAATTGAGTTATTTGGTCATAACAAAAAGCACTTTGCATGGTCGAAGAAGAACACCACATTCCAAGAAAAACATCTGCTACCTACTGTCAGATTTGGTACAGGTTCCATCATGCAGTGTGGCTGTATGGCTAGTTCAGGGACTGGGGCTCTTGTTAAAGTCGAGGGTCTGATGAATTCAACCCAATATCAACAAATTATTCAGGATAATGTTCAAGCATCAGTCACAAGGTTGAAGTTAAGCAGGGGTTGGATAGTCCAACAAGACAATGACCCAAAACATAGTTCGAAATGTACATGCAGTGGGAGAAGTACAATGTTCTGGAATGGCTGTCACTGTCCCCTGACTTGAATTTCATCGAAAATCTATGGGATGATTTGAAGCCAGCTGTCCGTGCTCTGCAGCCGTCAAATTTAACTGAACTGGAGAGATTTTGTATGGAAGAATGGTCAAAAATACCTCCATCCAGTATCCAGACACTAATCAAAGACTATAGGAGGCGTCTAGAGGCTGTTATATTTACAAAAGTATTGATGTAATATCTCTGTTGGGGTGCCCAGATTTATGCACCTGTCTAATTTTGTTATGACGCATATTGCATATTTTCTGTTAATCCAAAAAACTTAATGTCACTGCTGAAATACTACTGTTTCCATAAGGCATGTCATATATTAAAAGGAAGTTGCTACATTGAAAGCTCAGCCAATAATAAACAAAAATCCAAAGAATTAAGAGGGGTTCCCAAACTTTTTCATATGACTGTATATTTTACAAACTGTTAATTTCATGAATTAATGTAGTGATTATATATTTGGAAGTTTAATACTTGAATGTTTGTTGTGTTTTAAGGCTGCAGCAAGATTTAACTTAACTGTAGCACTTTCTATTTTGATAAGCAGTGTGAGGGATGTAGAACAATGGAGGAAATGGAAAATGAAAACAAGAACTTTTTTGGGCTTTAAGGTAAATGCGAGTCAACCGTAATAAACTGCAGAGAGGACTGTCTGCTCATTTGCTTTTAACCTGTATGAAACAAATGCAACTTTATAACACAACCCTCTGTCAAAGAAGGTTTTTGTGAGCAGTGAAATAGTGGAAAGTAAATATTTTATCTGTAATATGGGTCAACTCTGAAACAGTTTCCTTAACATTGTAAAAGTTAATTTAACACTGGTAATTTTGGTAACTCTCTGATTGTTGACACACTTATAGGAATTAAATTCCTCAGTGACAAACCTCGAATTCTGTGTTTGCAGAAAAGGATTTCTGTTAGAGATATTAGCTGACGGGCTGGTGCAGCATATGATGATGTCATCAGTGTTACATCAGCACCAGTATATTTATTCAGTGTATTTATCCAGCATCATACAACATGAACAGCTTTGAACTGAATGCCTAGCTATTGTCATTACTAACATGAAAAACATGGTGTCAGACTTTTAACCACATAGTTCCAAAGACTAGGAAGGCACTGCTTTTTTTTTGAATCCCAAGCACAGGCAAAGGTTGCACCACTGTGGATGAATTCAAGTAGGTAGTTTCATACCTATCCTTCACTCATCTGCAGCCATGGCTACACACATTCAACCTCCAGCAGGAATGAAAATCAGTGGCAACCTAGGTGCAAATTGGGATGTATTCAAGTTAGAATTTGAAGATTATGCCATTGATGTAGAGCTTAATATAAAGGACACTGCAATTCAAGCAGCTACTTTGCGGAGCATCATTGGCACTGAGTGCAGACATGCATGTCTACAAGCACCAACTGAGTCTTTCAGCGGCAAAATAGACAAATGTAACAGCCATCCTGAATGCATTGGAGGGATACTTTAAACCTACAATGTAATCTGATGGACTATTTTGTGTGCAGTAATACTGCAGTACATTTGCTATGCATAAAGCTGGCACATGAAAAAACAATAAAGTCAGTTGGCACAACAGTAGTGTAAGGTGTAGTCAGTTTTGTTGAAGCTCCATATTGTATTATTTTGCTTGTCTGTATACTCCACAAATACAGTCTTGCGTCCTTGAATTCACTGAGCATTACATGTTGCCAGAATTACTGAAATGACGAAGTTCAACTTCAGCCACCCAGAGCACTGGCCTGAATGGAGACAGTGATTCCACAGAAACAGCATTGCAACTAAGTTAGATAAAAAGCTAGGCGAGGTGCAAGTATGCACGCTGCTGTATTCCTTGCGTTGAGAGGCAGAACAAATAGTGGAGATTTTCATGAATGCTGTCGATGGTGACGAGAATAACTATGATATTGTGCTTGATAAAGTGAATAGTTTTTTCATACTGAAAGTTAATGTAATACACCAATGCATAAAGAAACAGGAAGAGAGTATGGAGGAATACATGCAGAGTCTGTACAATCTCATAGACCCTTGTGCTTTTGATAGTGTGAAGAATGAAAATATTAGAGACAGGCTGGTAATCGGTATTCTGGACAAAGAGTTGTCACAGAAAATGCAGATGATGTCTGATCTAACGCTCGAAAAGACCTGCAGACTTGTGCACCAGTTTGAACAAGTTAAAGTCCAAATCTCAGAGCATAGCACAAGTGCAGTGTTATGTGAAATGATGCATGGACAGAATTGCGAGCTGTCATGCTGAGCATACATTTAAGAAGCAAAAGGTTGAAAAACATGGAACTGCTGAGAAGCAAGCATAGAGACTGCCTAATGCATTCATGTCAATTGATAGAAAATGTAGACGCTGTGGCAGGCAACACCAATAATTAGAATATTCTACAGCAAGAAACACAGAATGCCACAAATGTGGAAAGAGAAACTGCTTTGCAGCTGTATGCTGCACTCTAGAAGTTAATGAAGTAAATGCTGACAGCAATGCAGAGAGTGGCAAACAGACATTTTTTTCTTGGGGCTATAACTAATGTGAAAGACAGCAGTAAGCTGTGGAGAGTGCAGCTAATCATTCAGGATAGAGTAATAGATTTTAAAATAGGTACAGGGTCAGATACATCACTAATATCTAATTCAATATTAACAAAACTGAACATTCAGCCACAGTTATGCAATACTGGAGCAAATGTGGAGAGTGTTGGTGGGGTAGTTTAGGACAGTTCCTTGTTAAAACAGCCTACAAATAAAAAGATTATCAATTTAATGTGCTTGTGATTAAAAGACTATTAGCCATTAGATCGTAATGCAGCTGTTGCAATGGGTCTTGTGCATCAAGTGGATGAGCTATACCGGGATCACTAACATAGCCTTGGGCTACTAAACATAACCCCAGTAAAGATAAAACTGCAAGAAGGAACCATAACACACTCCATTTCCACTGCAAGAAGAATATCAATTACCATTTCTTCCAAAAGAAAAGCAAGAGCTGGATCGCAAGTGCGGAGTTATTGAAGAGATAAGTGAACCAAAAAAGTGGCGTGTGGCAGTGGTTCCAGTGGTAAAAAAATGGATCAGTGAGAAAATGTGTGTGCAGCCTTTTTAGTCCCTCCTTTCTTCTTTCCGTGGCAGACAGTAATAGACCATACACCATGTATTTTATGTATGCTTTTGGGAATCTCAACCACTTTATTTACTCCTTCATGACAAGTACACCCTCTGAGAGAGCAAAGGAAAAAAACAAAGCAATCGTAGCATAAAACAAGGCTCTTTCACAACTTTCTGGGGTGCTTCTATTCATCTTTTTTTGAAATAAGGACACGAATACCCAAAAATGCACCCCAATCGAGAGCCTGCAACACATGCTCTCCCAATGATTGTTTCCTACCTAACATTATGTACATACTATATAAAAATAGTATAACAATTTTGGGGAAAAATTAAAAATAAAACCCAAAGTACAAAAATAACATAGAAAACCAGACCCTGTTACATGTGGACCTTAAAGATCTTAAGAAGGCTGTACAAAGAGAGAAGTACAGTATAGCTTGCCAAAACTAGCTAATGCAACATTATTCTCATTGCTTGATGCAGCAAGCAGATTTTGGCAAATCCCTTTAGACAAAAATAGTGCCAAACTCACAACATTTTTTTTCCCTTTGGAAGGTCCTTCTTTTCATCTTCAATTTGGGATCACTAGTGTACCTGAGATTTTTCAAAGGGAAATGATAAAAGTTTTCAAAGATCACCCAGGTGTTGAAATATACATGGATGCTATTCTTGTCTTTGTCGACTCTGTTATGGAACACCAGAGAAAATTCAGGAGAGTTGCGCAGACAGTTGGGAAGGCTGGATAAAAATTCAATGAGGAAAAAGTGTCTGCTGGAGCACTATGTGGATGAGCATGGTATCAAACCTGACAGCAAGAAAAGAAAGAATCCATTGCCAATATACCTCAACCAAAGAATGTGACAGACGTGAGATGATTCTTAGGCAAAATACATTACTTTGGTCTCTACCTCCCCAACCTCTCAGATGTAACCCATCCCCTAAATCACCTCCTAAAGTCAAATACAGTGTGGATGTGTTCTCCTATGCATGAACAATCCTTTATAGATGTGAAACAGCTGATGTCAGATGCACCCGTTCTTGCCTTTTAAGATGTACAGTAAATAAGCCCACTGTAGATGAGTGCTGACGCAAGCAGCTATGGACTCATCCAGAGTCATGATGGGTAGCCTGTAGTCTATTGTACACGGACACTGACAAATACAGAAACTCCATGTACACAAATCGAAAAGCAATTCCTAGCCACTTTTTAGGCATGTGAAAACAGCCAACTGCTAGAGCCGAATATGTATGTTCCTGGAAAGCTCCTTGTTGGTATTCTTCACCCACTCTCCAAATAAAGACAGTTGAGCTCATTGATGACATCAAAGCCCAAGAAAAAGTAACACAGGCAGCATGGCCTATCTCTCATTCACAGCTTGACAAGGTTAGAGAACAAGCAAAAGAAGATCCTGTATTGCAGTTATTATACAATTAGTTAACAAAGGATGGCCAAAGTACATTTCTAAAGTACCTGACTGCTTAAGGCTTACTTTCTAGCCAAAGATTTGCTCAGCACATCCAATGGGTTACTATTACATGGTGACATCAAAATCTATGTGCTGAAATCATTGAAAGAATTAATGATGGTCACCAGGGACTTGTGCCAAATAGAGTGTCTGGTTGTCTGACATAGGCAAAGATATTAAAACTTGCAGAGACTGTATGACAACGAGACCATCACAAAAGAGAGAACCACTCGTCACAACAACAACAACAACAACATTTATTTATATAGCACATTTTCATACAAACAATGTAGCTCAAAGTGCTTTACATGATGAAGAAAGAGAAAAAAGACAAAATAAACAATTAAAATTAGGGAACACTAATTAACATAGAATAAAAGTAAGGTCTGATGTCCAGGGAGGACAGAAAAAACAAAAAAAAACTCCAGACAGCTGGAGAAGAAAATAAAATCTGCAGGGGTTCCTAGGCCATAAGACCACCCAGCCCCCTCTAGGCATTCTACCTAACACCCCTTCCAAGTCAACCTTGGGAGGAAATTGCTACCGATATCTGTGAAGTTAATAAAAATAATTACCTTGTGGTATTGGACTATTTCTCCAGATATAGAGGTGACATTCTTGCCAAACACATCAGACAAGACTGTGCAGTCCCATCCAAGTAATATGTTTGCAAGATAAGGATGTCCCTCCATCTTAGTGACGGATAATGGTCCTCAAATTTCTGGTAAAGATTTCCAAGAATTTTCAAGAATCTATGACATTCAACATCTCACTGTAAGCCTTCACCAACCACAGGTCACCGGAGAGGCTGAAAGAGCTATACGAAGAGTCAAACACATCCTGAAAAAGAAAGACCCTTTTCTTACTTTGTTGAGTTATAGAGCTACACCCCTCTAAACAACTGGCTTTAGTCCACACCCATCCCAACTCTTGAAAAGAACTTGCTTTCACAATGGCCAAATCTAAATCAAGATCAAATTAACAACAAAAGAATGAAAGCTAACAACAAGCAGTATTACAACCAACATTATAATATTGCTCTTTTTCCAGAATTAAACCTAGTGATGAGGTCCTGGTGAAGCTGGACAAACAGCAGGATTGGGCAATACCTACAAAGGTAATCCAACAGTATACCACACTAAGATCTTACCTAATTCAGACAAAGCGGCATTCTTCACAGGAACAGGAGACACTTGTGCCTCCTGCCCCCAACCACGGTATTGCCTATTGAAGAAGAAAGGAAGTGGACTAGATAAAAACAAGCCAACCAGAAAAGGGAGATGACGCCCTTGATAAACAAGAGGTACCAGTTCAGAAGACATGAAGAGGGAGAATTGTGAGAGCATCTTTGCGATACAAAGACTCTGTTAATGTATTAAGTCAATCTGAAAATAATTGTCAATGTTTTAGGTAAATAGTTGCTGACCTATGTACTGTATCTCTTATGTTAAAAAAATTGGGGCATAGATAAATACTAGAGAGGATTGTCAAGTTTGTTTGAATAGATAACATATATATAGAGCTAAATATATTTTTAAGTAAATCCTTACATTTAACATCTCAAAGGAGGGTAGATGTAATGTAACGGACTATTTAATGCACAGTTACACTATAGCCCATATGCTACACATAAAGCTGGCGCATGAAAAAATAACAAAGTCAGTCAGCACAGCAGTAGTGTGTGGTGTAGTCAGTTTTGTTGAAGCCTCGTATTGTATTATTTTGCTAGTAAGTAAACTCAACAAATATACTCTTACCTCCTTGAATTCATTGATCATTACATACAAAGAATGTGATTTATGAACACTACGTATTTGGCGGTTGCAAACAGGAGGAAGGGGAGCTCTTTGACAGTTCCCATACATAGCTAAAAGAAAAATCTACCACCTGTGAGTATGGAGTGTTAAGAGACAAACTTATTCACAATAAAATTGTGCTAGGTATATCAAATTAAACAACACGCAGGCAATTACTATGTCAGAGATCTCACCTTGCCCATTGCAGTGGAGCAGAGCTTACTGATATGAGACTTAGGTCAATGGAGCTTGACAGAATGTGTCATTCATGGTTATAAGTATAGATTTGAATTTGAAATTGTGGAGGGTAGTCAGAAACCTGTACTCTCATGCTCAACATGTGAGAAGCTTTGTAATGTATTACAATTCCAGCTGCACTTCACTGACAGTAACTCATCAGTGCCCCTCACCTGCAGCAGTTTATTTAAAATGTATCCAAGATGTCTTTACAGGACCATTTCACTTTCTCTCAGGCATTATACATTTCAACCTGGACAGGTCAGTACAGCCAGTTCAGTGTGCCCTACATAATGTGCCAGTTCCTAGGAAGGATCCTGTTAAAGCCCAGCTTGACATATATGAAGTTGATGGATATATTGCCTCAGTCTCTGAACCGACTGATTGGATCAGCAACATGGTAATTGTGAAGAATCCTGATAAATTGTGGTTATGTGTTGACTCAAAATGTTTGAATCACTGTGACATTCTTGCTATATTATGCCCACCCTTGAGGATGTATTTTACAAACTGCCTAAGGGTAGGCTCTTTACGTTATTGGACAAAGAGATACCTTTCTACAGTTAAAGGAAAAGCTGAGGAAAGTAGCTTTATGACTACATTTTTGACATACTGGTGCTGGAAAAGGTGCCTGCAGCATCCTTTTGGTATTAGTATTGCATCAGAAGTGTACCAACATAAGCAGCATGAGTTGTTGGCAGGGCTCGGGGTGTGGAACTAGTTGCACACTGTAGGCTGTGGTGATACTGATGAAAAGGCTAATAATGACCATGATACAAAGTTGCTTACCTTCATGGAGCGATGCATAAAAGTCAGGCTGAGGCTTAGTGTTAAGAAATTGTACTTTAAAGTGCCTGAAGTTCACTTTCACAGACACATTTTGTAATCCATTGGCTTAAAATACAGAAAAAGAGGAAAACCGCCAGGCACTTAAATCCGCAGTTGTATAGAACGGGTCAAACCTAAAAGAAGAGACCAACCTAACTGTGAGAGAATATTAGTTTGAAGAGCTACATAGGAGGGAGGAAGAAGAAGAGACAAAGACGTCAGGAAAAGGAATCAGAGAGACATCAGAAAATGGCGCTGGCAACATATGGCCGTTTCCATCTGATCATCAGAAAAGCATTTAATGAGCAGCTACAAGTGCTAGATCACAAGACGCCTGTGTCATTCATCCTTGTCAACTTTATTTTTTCATAAGCTTTTTCTAAAGACTATGCAGTATATATCCAGACTTTCCTCTCTCTATATTTTCTATTATTTTTTGTTCTACTGGTATTATTTCTGTAATAAATACCATGCTGCTTTCAACTTTCTATGCTTTGTCTTAATGTCTAGAGTGATCGAAGTAATAAAGTAGATTTCTTTGAGCACCTGGTGCATTACCTCTGTGCTGCGAGGTTAATTAAGGGCTGAGGGTGTTGAGCTCCACCTAATAGTATGGAACAGTACATAAAGTAAGGCAGCGTTTCTCAACCTTTAAGTATTTGAGACCCGAGTTTTCATAACAGTTTTAATCGCGCCCCCCTAACATTTTTTGAAACTAGGGTGTAGATGCATATTTTATTATACCTACTTAACTTTTATCGACATTTACCTAACTGTATATTTATTGTTCTAGTATCAGAATGCAGTTTAAGTTAATTTGTTTTGGTTTCAACAGATGTTTTTTTCATATTTTTGATTCTTGTTTTCTTTTTTTCACATCTTAGCATCCCCCTTTTTGTTACTTCACGCCCCCCTAAGGGGGCCTGCCCCACAGGTTGAGAACCACTGAAGTAAGGTATTCTTGGCTGATAAATGGCCTATAGTCAAGGATGCTGAGCCTTTGCATGTTTAAATGTTTTCTTGTAGATCATAAGTAATATTTAGGTATTTAGATATCTTTAAAACATTGTATGTTGTTTGTGTCGATAATAAGTAAGTCTCTTGAAGTGCTGAGAGAGTGACAGGCTGTGTTATTTCTATAGCACTTATGTGGTTTAAAGTGCCAGAGGTTAACCAGCTGTTTGTTTTTAATTCATAGGACACTTTTGAGTTTCTGTGTGTTACATAGCTATGTATGTGTGTGTTACTCTTAAGGTGTAACAGTAGGTCACCCCGGTAACGAATCTGATGAGTACACTTACCCCTAGGTAAAGGGTAAGTAGAGGGAAATGCCACGATAATACAGGGGCCCAGTTTGCTTAATAGACATACCTCAGTATATAACTATGCAATGGTCCAGTTTATTGACTACTAGCAAAATACCCGCGCTTCGCAGCGGAGAAGTAGTGTGTTAAAGAAGTAATGAAAAAGAAAATGAAACATTTTGAAAATAACGTAACATGATTGTCAATGTAATTGTTTTGTCACTGTTGTGAGTGATGAGTGTTGCTGTCACATATATATATATATATATATATATATATATATATATATACACACACATATAAACATATATATATACATATCTATACATATACACATATACACATATTTATTTACACACACACATATATACATACATATATATATCTACATATATACACATACATATACATACACACATACATACACACACACACATATATACACACAAATACATATATATATATACATACACACACATATATAAACGTATACATACATATCTACATATATACACACACA
>JANRMT010062837.1:20727725-20739256 GCA_026402145.1 Polypterus bichir lapradei | reverse complement strand
AAACGTCCTCTGACTTTCAACTGTTTTTACTTTCAGTAGACTTAATGTGTAAATATTTGTATGAACACTAAAACAGTCAACACCATAAGACATAAACTAAAAATGTTTCACAATGTGTCCCTGAATGAAGGGAGGCTCAAAATCAAAAGTACCAGTCAGTATCTGGTGTGACCACCAGCTGCTTGAAGTACTGCAGTGCATCTCCTCCTCATGGACTGGACCAGATTTGTCAGTTCCTGCTGTGAGATGTTACCCCACTCTTCCACCAAGGCACCTGCAAGTTCCTGGACATTTCTGGGGAGAATGGCCCTAGCCCTCACCCTGTGATCCAACAGGTCCCAGACGTGCTCAATGGGATTGAGATCTGGGCTCTTCACTGGCCATGGCAGAACACTGACATTGCTGTCATGCAGAAACTCACGCACTTTTTGCCACTCCTGTCTGGTCCAGCGAAGGTGGGTTTGTGCCCATTGGCGGCACTGTTGCTGGTGATGTCTGGTAAGGACCTGCCTTACAACAGGCCTGCAAGCCCTCAGTCCAGCCTCTCTCAGCCTATTGCGGACAGTCTGAGCACTGATGGAGGGATTGTGTGTTCTTGGTGTGACTCGGGCAGTTGTTGTGGCCATCCTGTACCTGTCACGCAGGTGTGATATTCAGATGTACCGATCCTGTGCAGGTGTTGTTACACGTGGTCTTCCACTGCGAGGATGATCAGCTGTCCTTCCTGTCTCCCTGTAGCGCTGTCTTAGGCGTCTCACAGTGTGGACATGGCAATTTATTGCCCTAGCCACATCAGCAGTCCTCATGCCTCCCTGCAGCATGCCTAATGCACGTTCACGCAGATGAGCAGGGACCCTGGGCATCTTTCTTTGGGTGTTTTTCACAGTCGGTAGACAAGTCTCTTTAGTGTCCTGCGTTTTTAGAACTGTGACCTTAAATGCCTACTTTCTGTAAGCTGTTAAGGTCTTAACGACCATTCCACAGGTGCATGTTAATTAATTGATTATGGTTAATTGAACATGCATGGAAAACATTGTTTAAACAATTTACAATGAAGATCTGTAAAGTTATTTGGATTTTTAAAACATTATTGTTGAAATACACAGTCCTGAAAAAGGGACGTTTCTTTTTTTGCTGAGTATATATATATATATATATATATAAGATAACTCTTGTAGTTGCAATAAATGCCTTTATTGAATAGACAAACCAGGGGTGAACAAGTTCCTTTCTACTGCAGCCCCAGCCGCGACACACATAAAAAACATCAATAATAACTCATACACTTGCAATATTGTTTAGGAAAATCGCAACATTTTACTCACCAAAAATTCGGATTATTTGTAAACAAAACTCTTTCCTCAAAAACAGTTCAATTACTCTGTCGTATGGATTATCTGTGCAATTCAGTTCCATCAAAAAGTCCCTTTCTATCGCCATCGAAGCTAATGCTGAAAGTTGAACCTGCCCTGTCGTATTTCTGGCATAAGTTTTAATTTGCTTTAGGGCTGAAAATATCTGCTCGACAGAAGCAGTGTACACGGGAATGGTCACCGCCAAATATACCAATGTGAACAGCTGCCCCATGCTCTCATTCAGATTTTTCTGATGATGGAAATCAAGGAGATCATTGGGAGATTTTCCTGAAAAATCATCCATGGCATACATTACAGTTAGTTCTGTTTTTAGCAGAGACAGATCAAAAACCGCTCCGTGGCTCTTGTGTTAAACTGGAGAAGGCTGCATGTGTGAAATTGTTCTTGTATTCCCAAAACTTCTGGGGCTCGAGGAGCATGACAAACATCAGGTTTTCGTGGTCTTGAAATCTGGTCTGTGTCTGGCAAATAATATTGTCCAGAATCCTGCCATGGAGTTGGCCGTAGTGCGCGCGAGGATCTTACGCTCGGAGCGTTTGGGGTGCATTCAGTGGCCTCGTAGAGTTCCTCATATCGACTTCTGTCCAATCAATGGGTCTGAATACGGTGACGTTGCCGTACGCCTGCTACAGGGCCCTACTGACACCAACTCAAAATCTGATTGGTTGAAGCAACAGGTTAATAGACATTTTATTCTGTGTTAGAGTGCCTGCACAATGGATTGTGAAGGCCTCTCTGCCTGGCAGCAAATGATGGCTGAAATGTGATTGGTTAAATGCTTTAATACGAAAATACATGCCTGGAAGCAGCACAACCATCGGAAAAGCTATGAAAGGAAGCGGACAGACTATTTGGAATTATTTAATAAGTATTCATGTACAAAATATAATTAACATCAGTTTGTGATTCAGATATTTTTACTTATGAATATGCTAAGCACAGTCCTTGACCCGCGAATATTTATCTTATATGGGCAGGCACTCAATTACGTGGGAGGCGTGATGACGCGAGACGCAACTCCGCCTCCCACGGCCATCGAGCTGCAGTCTATTACAGTATATGGATGAAAATAGGTTCCAGTTATGACCATTACGCATAGAATTTCGAAATGAAACCTGCCCAACTTTTGTAAGTAAGCTGTAAGGAATGAGCCTGCCAAATTTCAGCCTTCTACCTACACGGGAAGTTGGAGAATTAGTGATGAGTGAGTGAGTGTTATAGATTTAAATGCTTAACTTCCTTTTGTTGATTTCATTATACTTTGCCCTTTCTCTGTGCAGTTTTCCCCCTTCGTTGTATCTTAATAATGACAATTTAAAATGAGCAGATCAGACACCCAGGCAAAAAACACTGAATAATCAAAGGCTGCAACTACTTTAGCGTCAGACCCACTAATTAGTAAATAATGGATTAATTAAACAATTAGAACACCTTGAAAAGCAGAATGAAAATCAAGATGAAAATACTGTTAAAAGCAAAAAAATACATTATTCCTATATAATTGCTTGGTACATTTTAATATATTTTTTTTTAGCAAACTTAGTTTTCTAATTAATATATTGTCCCCTAAACAAAGAACTTGGGAAATATCAGTTCACTTAATTAGCCCAGGAGTTCAATCAAAAACAGAAGCTGATTGGAACAAAAACCTGCAGCGACAGGGGGTCCCCAAGACCGACGTTGAGAACCCCGTCCTAGACTTAAGTGGATTTAGAAGCTGAGTCTGAATGGCATCTATTATATTAGCAGGATGATCATTCTACAGCTTCAGGTCCCTGTAACTAAAAGCTCAACTTCCCAATGTTATTTTATTAATCCTTGAAATCTTAGAAATTGGACAGATTTTTTGACCATATTGTTCTGCATTTTGGTTAATGGGTGTACTAAAAACAGGCTCCACAGCACCCAAAAAGTGTTGTTTTGCTCCTGAATCTATTCCGGTTCATGCTTGAACCTGAGATCTCTGATTTGCTGTTGTTTTATATAGAAATCGTTAAGCATTCATCATAGAAAACTGCTGGTTACCTTTCTAATTAGATATTTTGGGAAATAACTACCATAGTATCATAAGGGAAATCATTGACTATGTGTTATATTACTGGGATGACTTCACCACTCATGTATGTTTGACATAAGAAGCACAAAAAGGCTGGGGGATCTTCAGGAGTAGGTTCAAAGACTTTCGGAAGTATCATGTAAGGGTGACAAAGCCATTGCATATACAGAGACTATTTGTACTCAGAATTGGGGATTCAATTACTGCAGAGACTCCACTGGCTGGGTAGTATAGACTAAATAGCGAGGGATTTGGAAAGAGAGCTTAGAACGTGATTAGCAGGGTTTTTCTGGTGCAGCCATTGAATTGTGGATAGCAGAAAATTGGATTAAACACTTCGCCTTATTGACAATGTCCATAATGTGCAAAAAGCAGTTTGTGAAAATGGCCATTACAAATAAAGCAGCATAAGCTATAATAAACCTGCAGCATGGAAAGAAAGTTTATAGAGAAGAATGTGTCACTATTGGCTATCTAAAATATATTCCTGCCCATGTGAAAATGATTGATGCAGTTTTTGTTGGAAGCAGTTTTGAAAGAGACAGGAGGGAGGATGGAGTTTTGTTAGAGGTGGAGGAGGATGACTTAAAATGGTACAGGTGGTCTGAGTCCAATCTCTTAGAAAGATCCTGCCATGTCTCAAATGTGATAAGACCAGCACAGAGGAGCATTGGTGCTTTGTCCTTTACTCTTCTCTGTACATACCATCTCACTAGGTCCTATCATCCAGTTCCATGGTTTCTCATATCACTGCTATACCAGTGATACACATCTATATCTTTTGTTCCCTCCAGAGAACACACAGCATCAGATTCACTGTAAGTCTCACTGACAAAGCAAATTAAATGAAGTAGCACAATTTCAAACTCAACCTGGTAAAGACAAAAATACTTCTTATCCCAACTCTTTTATTTAGTCAACACCAATCTCTGTTCAGCTTGGCCCACTAGTGTTAACACTCGCCAAATCAGTAAACAGCCTTTGGGTGGTGATCAATGACCAGCTTTTCTCCACTAATCAAGTTCCAACTATCTCTCAGTCCTGCAGATACACTCTGTACAACATCTACAAGATCAGACTGTATTTGATGGAGTATGCAGCACAACTGTGCAACCATCAAGAACAGCATCCACTTTTTGTGACACATGCAAACTGAACTGTTGTATGTGAAAGGCTGCAACAGCACTGCTATAATCCTTTCCTCCTGCTGAATTCTGACTCCCTTAAATTGTGCACTTGTTCATCACAATAACGGACTTGTTTTAATATAGACACAACATCCACAAAGTTTAAACTTAAACTTAGGATGCTCTATGCTTTACCATGTCCAAATTGCCTAATATTTAACTTTAGCATCATCTTCTCAAATGAGTGGCACAATTATATCTTGTCACACATGTGCGAGTAGGAGGAAACTGTATAAACCAAGTGAGGGTAATTCCACGTCAGGCCAGCGGGTGGCGGGGCACGCTAAACCTTCTTCTGTTATCTCTGCAAACCAAACACGGGAAAACCTGTCTGATTCATCCCTGAAGATATCACTTCTGGTTCCAGCATCCAGAAGCACATCACTTCCGGTCTTGGCATTTAAAGCTGCCATCTTAACAGCAGTTCTTCAGTTCTTCTTTGGACTCCATCGAACACACATCTGTGTTAATTTTCAAAACCCATTGCAGCCAGGGATTTTACACGGGTGGCTGCCCTAAACCTTTTTAGGTGTGTTGAGTCTAATCTTTTCACAACCTACAAAGCAATACTGATTATTTTTATCTTATTCAGGGCCTGAAAATAAAAGCCAGGTGGATAAACTGAATGTCCTTCTTTCATTCACAAAACTTATTTCTTTTTGGGAAGTTATACATACCAGTTTTCAATGAGTTTTAATTTAAGATTTGCTGTTTGATGGATAGGAACATCCTTTAGACCTCTCCCCCCCTTCCTGTTTCCTGCACGGAATCCCTTGGCTACATTATTGTTGTACTCACAGAAATCAGACATATAAAAGCCATTTTATTGCCATCTGTCCAAATTGACTCTGCAAATTTTCAGTGGACCCAGAGTGAACATCATTAAATATTTTATCTTCTCAATTTCAAAGTGCTGCTAATCAATTAGACCATTGATTTCTTTGTATGTTATTTAATCAAATATTTAATATAATAGCTCAACTACTGCCTTCATTTAACCATCACTGCCATAACTGTGTTGGAATATTCATTTTACATTTGCTAAAAACACACATGTCCTGTACTTGCCTAGTGGCACCAGTCCAAACATCCTTTCAACCAATATTGGCACACGTGGAAAAAATTTGACTGTTTGTCCATTATCATTAAATACTTTCTTCAAACGTGTATAATTCAACAGGGTTCCTATAAGAAGTAAAGGCCATGTTAAGTGAGGAGAAGGTTTAAAATTGTAAAAAGACAAAAGTCAATGAAGACACAAAATGCTCATATTGAAAATAAAAATACATACATATTTTGATATGTCAGCAAAGAATCTTTCTTTTATATAAAAAGATATGGTTAAACTTATGGCAACATGATGCTGGAATGGATAGTGCTGATAGTGATGATGGATCAAATCTAGTGATTGGTTGTTATCGTTGTTTGTGTATTTTCTTGATTTTTTCTTTTTTTTTCTCTGGAAACTCCGGTTTACTCTCATATTCCCAAAAAGATTGGTTTGGTTAAATAGTGATTGCAAGTTTGCCCTGTGTGCACAAAAAAGCTCCTTGATGGACAGGTGCCCCATCTGCCATCTAACTCCCTGTGGCCCTGATTTGGATAAACTGAGTTTCAATATGTTATGTTATTTTTTAGATTGTAATTGGTAGCCTATTTCTCATTTAATACATCTGTTGATTGTTATGAGAAGTATATGGGCCTAATAAATTATATTAATCAAAATAGATAAGCAAATAGTCTATATAGATAATAGTTATATTACATTTTCATTCTTAGGCCCCAAGATGTACATGATTAAAGAGTCTTATTTTATCTTGAACTGTGTTATACCTGTGAGCTGTTTGGATACATCTACATTTTTTAACATTTTAAAAATTTTATTTAAGTAACAAAGCCTAATAACAAAGCACAATTAAATCATATAGAAATAACATAGCAAGTACAATAGTTTGTTCCAAAGACCCACACTGAAATTCATGAAAATCAGTAATCATCCCTGCAAAGACATCCATACAGTTACAGAGCCAAATCTAAAATAATTCTTTACAATACACCAGCAGTTAAGATAAAGAGATCTTTGATGAGCACAGGCCAAACACATTTGCTTTAAAATTATTTGAATGAGCTCTTGCCAATTTCTGAAAAATTATGATCAGATACTAAGAAATAAAGAATTAGATTTTTTCCAATTTGAGATAACATAGGACATTTCTCCCGAGCGCTACAGATGGTAGATTGGCATCCTTCCATTTAAGCAGAGTAAGTCTTCATGCAAATAGTGCGATGTAGGATATAACAAGGACACTTTTTTCAAAGGACAGTTTTATGCCATCTGGTATTACTCCAAATATTACTGTATTAGGAGTTCATTTAAATCCAAGGCTATTTGTGAGATATACAAATACTGTTTATACATGAAGTCATTGCCCACTGGTCAATCTTCCCCTTTGTGCATTTTGGGTAATTTCCAATAAAATATATGTGATTGTCCTGGTGTGCAAAATCTGCAATTGTGTAAATAATAGATGCCTACATTTTCATTATATTTTGCTCTTGAAAAACAAAGATGAACTTAAATACAGGACACTAGAATGGGCAATTTAACATCAAAGCATATTCTTTTTCTGAATTGTATCACCTTAAACATCTGTACAAACAAGGAAGAGGACCAGGATGCAAGTATTCAAAATCGTCTCTAAATATCAGCTAATGGTGCAACATGTAGATATCATTAAATAGTAACATTTGAGACAAGAAAGACAGCTTTGAAGAAAAACAGTTTTGCAAATAAAGTGCATTAGTTGATAAAAGGCTTTTGAATCATGGAAAAATTAGCACATTTTTAAAACTTAAACCATGTTTAATATGTTAAGAAATAGAAACAGAAATAGAAAAATAGAATGTTGATTAATTACAGTAACTTTTTTGTGGTGAAGCAGAACACCTTTAAATACATGAGTTTTGAAAATGAAAAAGAAATAAAAATAAAAAGCAAAGCACATTATACGTATTTTTAGGAAATGGGGTATGTGTTAAATGTACCTCACATTACGCAATGAAGAGGAACAGCTTTTTAAAAATAATGCCTTCTGTCATAGTAGCTTATCCTTCTGGTAACTGGGCAAAGCTTGGTTCTTAATGAGAAATGATTATCAGGAATTTACTGTTTCAGTGCAATTAACTATGATTTTTAAATCATTTATGCTGTATAACGGCCCACAAATTTAAAAAATCAACTTCTGTTTATGTGTTTTTGTAAATTTGAGGAAGAGTTTTTACAAGGTTTTCAGATACAGTTTACACCTAATAATGAACCTTTTTTTTTCTTACAGTATGTCCTTGAGAATGAACAGCTCTGCAGTGATGTATAGTATTGCCTCTCTTTTGCTTTGCACCATCCACCACCATAACCTATTCTCTGTGGGGGAGGAATGAAAGCTTTATATTCGTCAATAATTTCAATCTCCAGTGTTCAATGGATCACAGTATTTTAGGGTCCCCTGATACTGACAATAGTGTTTGTTTGTGTGTGTGTCTGTGTGTCACAGTCCCTTGAGGACAGTCTAGAGCTAAAACAGCTGGATGGAAAAATACCAAACACGAAACTTAAGCCTGCTATGAGATGACGATGTGCTGATTAGTTTTTGAGCCAAATCATGCAAGAGAAAGAGGCACTCTAGAGGAACAATCAAATACTGTAATTCTGCAATTAATTATTAATTCTTCTCATCAATTGCTATTGTAGTGACCTATTTTATGATCAGAAAGGTCAGCATCAGAGCGATAAATAATAAGTAAAATGCTATAGAATAGTTTGAGTAACTTGGTTCCTAGGGCGCAAAGTCTACTGACGCTCATGTCCAAATTTTTTTTTTAGAGTGTTGCTGTTACCACTATACTTGGAACTTTCCACTGCATCTTCTGCTACACGTATATCTCTGCGTGCGTCAGAAACCTACAGTCACAGTAAACAAGAGGCAGGATCAGGGCCTCTATCTATACTAATAAAAGGCAAAGCCCTCACTGACTGACTGACTGACTGACTGACTGACTGACTGACTGACTCACTCACTCACTCACTCACTCACTCACTCATCACTAATTCTCCAACTTCCCGTGTAGGTAGAAGGCTGAAATTTGGCAGGCTCATTCCTTACAACTCACTTACAAAAGTCAAGCAGGTTTCATTTTGAAATTCTACGTGTAATGGTCATAACTGGAAGCTGTTTTTCTCCATTTACTGTAATGGAGATGAGCACGAAAGCCGTGGGGGCGGAGTTTCATGTGACATCATCACGCCTCCCACGTAATCACGCAGTACATAGAAAACCAGGAAGACCTCCAAAAAGCGCTGAAGAAAACATGCATTATATAATTGAGAAGGCAGCGAAACAATAAGAAGCGAGCGAGTGATATACAACCATATTCATGAGTTATGCTACTACGGAAACAAAGCACAGTGTAAACCTAAACTTTAAATTAAGTTCATAGACAGGCTGCCGCTGGCGTTTGTAATTTAGTGCCTGCCCATATAAGGCCGTCCGTCAGCGGCAATCCACTGCCACTAAATATTCACGGGTGAAGGACTGTGCTTATGCAGAGGAAGATGAGATGGTCAGGGTGGTGTTTGGCACAAATTCAGCGAAACTGCGAGAGAAAGTTTTAAGTGCCAGGACTTCGGTAACATTAAATACAGCCATGGACATAGCACGACATGGCACCAGCATAGCTGGGAAACTTCGATGCAAGAACACCGAGCGGCTCACGTGAACTGACGCAGTGCACAGACAAAAAGCAACAGTTCTAAAGAGCGCTGAACAAAAACCGAATTACACAATTGAAAAGGCAGCAAAAAAATATGAAGCGTCTGATACATACAAGCATATTCATAAGTGCAGCTACTGCAGGAACATAGCACACGGTGGAAAAAGTCAATGTCCCGCTAAAGGAAGACAGTGTAAAAAAAAAAACCCGTGCATGCAGTGTGTCAGGTCTCAGATAAAGAAGAAGACGAGCTGTTTATTGATGCAGTAAGAAACGAATCGATGAATGAAACCTGTTATCTTTACAACGATTGACAAACACGGAATGTAACTTGAACACAACACATCCTACAAATACGAACCTGATTGAAAGAAATAATGATAATCAAGTCCTTGATGACAGCAACACTCAATAACACTCACAAAACAATTACTGTATATTGACAGTCATGTTACGTTATTTTTAAAATGTTCCCTTTTCTTTTTCATAGCTTCTTTAACACACTACTTCTCCGCTGCGATACGCGGGTATACTGTATATATATGTATATATACCCCGATCTACATACTCGAATAATGGATACTTTATTCGCCATCAATGATTGTTTTGGTAAAGCCATACTCAGTGTATTCATTAGATGAACGGTAAAAAAGTAAGAGCGAGGGGAGGGTGACTTATTGAGGCATGCGGGCAAAACCACAATAGCACGCGGGTTTGATGTACGAAAAAATATATCTTTTCAAGTTCTATTTAGTCCATATGTGTCAAACTCAAGGGCCGCGGGCCACATCCGGCCCGGCGTGTAATTATATCTGGCCCGCGAGATCATTTTATATACTGTATTATTGTTATTAATGGCCCGGGTATATGAAGCGCTGGTAACACAATAAACTACAGATCCCATAATGCAGCGCTTCAGCTGCCTTGCCGAACACTTACCGCGTTAATCAAGTCTAGCTTATGATGCTGCAAGTTATTGCGAAGCTAGCCCACACGATGCTGAAGAGAAAAGTTGATTCTGAAAATAGAGCCTTTAAAAACCGATGGGAGGCTTTGTATATGTTTACTGACATTGCCGGTAAACCCGTGTCTCTCATTTGTGGAGCTAATGCGGCTGTAATTACAGAATTTAATCTAAGACGGCACTATGAGACAAAACATCAGGATAACCTGAAAGATCTGAATGCAATGCAGAAGATACAGAAAGCAGAAGAGTTAAAGAAGAATCTGACACTTCAGCAGACGTTTTTGCCCGTGCACAATCACAAAGTGATTTCAAGTGAAGCTGCTTTTATGGGAGACACAAATGCACCAGTGCAACTTGACCCACTTTCCCTGTTGCCAAGTAATGTTTAACCAATTCGGCACAACGGTGTTCCCAAATACGCACTTTGCTGATAAACTGAGCGCACTGCGCACTGAGTTCGCACGGCACTTTGGTGACTTTGAAGAACAAAAAAAGAATTTTGACTTGTTTCGCAACCCATTTGCCATCGATGTGGAAACTGCACTTGTGCAGATTCAGATGGAGGTGATTGAGCTGCAGTGTAATGGCACACTGAAGGCAAAGTACGATACTGCAGGGCCTGCACAGTTTATTCACTCCATTACCGCAGAAATGCTCCAGCTCCATCTACATGCGGCTTGAACCTTGTGCATGTTTGGTAGCACATATCTGTGTGAGAAGCTCTTCTCAGTCATGAAGACTAACAAAACAGCACACAGGAGTCGCCTCACTGATGAGCACCTGCAGTCCATCTTGAGAATCTCCACAACACAGAACCTCACACCAAACATAAACGAACTTGTTGCCAAAAAAAGATACCAGGCGTCCAGCTCTAAAATGACATATGAGCAAAGACAACTGAATGATTTGATTTGTTATTGCTGAAAAGAACACATTTTATTTATATTTCCAGGTTTTGTTATGCAGCATGTTCATATTTGAATTTGTATAATTTTGACAGGATATATTTTTATGGAGAGCAAAATCTTTTGGGATATTTAAAATCTAAGTTTATTTTTTATATAAAATTACATAAGAGTAAAGAAATTTGAATGTTTGTTCTTTTAACGTTTACTTTATTTCTAACTTGTATAATTTAGACAGGATATATTTTTATGGAGAGCAAAATATTATAAGTT
>JANRMT010062837.1:20697957-20720796 GCA_026402145.1 Polypterus bichir lapradei | reverse complement strand
TTTGTGTGTTGAAGGCGCTACTGCGGGTATGCAGGACCGGCTAGCGGGTGAGCGCTATGAGGCACGGTAGGTTTGGGCACCTGTGGAGCTGGTATAATGGCCAGTACAGGCTCCTCCACACGTGTTCAGTTTTACATACCGGTGTCCTCGCAGCCTGCCCCAGTGCAGGTGGTTTAAGGTGGGGGGGTTTACACGCACGTGACCAGCAGGGGTTCGATTTTAAATACAAAGTTGCTAGGGGCATGTTGCGGTGCATAGCGTGAACATGCTTGCATCTACCTAGATAGGTGTGTGGGGTAGATGAGGTGGCACATTGGCTGGACAATCTTGCTAGTTATATTTAAAGAGTTACCGGCCAACAGGGGTCGTCAGTGGACCTAAAGGCGAGGTAGGATTAAGCACTGCTGAGCAATTGGAAGAGCAGTTGTGATTTTGATGGCTTTGTATATATTATTTTGTACATATATTTATATATATCTGAGTAATAATTTTGGTGGAGGTCTATATACTTATTTGGTATAGGAATAGTTTTTGATTTTGGGATTGGTGCAATTCTTTTTTTTCTTTTTGTATATACACACACTTGTTTTTTTTCTTGTGCATTTTTTTCTTTTTCTTTTTACCTTTTCTGTTGGAGAAGCTTCTTGAACCGAAGATAAAGAAAGAAGACAAACTTTATTTTTGTAGTGTGTGTGTTTTTGTAGGAGTGCACTGTTTTTGTAAATACACCATATTTTTCCTTTTTGTTTTTATTTATTTTTGAAACCCAGCCATAGGGGATGCACAAACCAGTGTGTTTCTGTGTGCCTGTCGCAAACCTGGCTAAATGGGGAGGGTTACTTAGGAAGGGCATCCAGTGTAAAATTTTGCCAAATCAATATGTGGACAACAATACAAATTTCCATACTGGATCTGTCGAGCCCTGGGTTAACAACGACCGCCACCAGTACTGTTAGCCAACAGGTGGCTGACAGAAATCGGGCTACTGTTGGCCGAAGAAAAAGAAGGAGAAGAAGAGGTGGGAGACAGGTCCAGAGGCAGGAGAGAGAGGAGGAAAGTAAAGAGAGTGGAACTGAGGGTAGGAACTTTGAATGTTGGCAGTATGACTGGTAAGGGGAGAGATTTAGCAGATATAATGGGAGACAGAAGGTTGATATATTGTGCTTGCAAGAGACTAAATGGAAGGGGAGTAAGGCCAGGTAGATCAGAGGTGGATTCAAATTGTTCTGTCATGGTGTGGATGGGAGGAGAAATGGCAAAGGGTTATTTTGAAGGAACAGTATGTCAAGAGTGTTTTGGAGGTGAGAAGAGTGTCAGACAGAGTGATGATTATGAAGCTGGAAATTGAAGGTGTGATGATGAATGTTGTTTGTGCATATGCCCCGCAATGTGCTTGTGCGATGGAGGAGAAAGAAGATTTTTTGAGTGAGTTGGATGAAGTGATGAACAGTGTACCCAAAGGACAGAAAGTGGTGATTGGAGCTGTTTGTTGTCATTTTGCCGTAAGAACAGATTGCCAGATTGTCCTCTATTGCGGTGGAACATCAGCAGTGCGAGCAGGAGGCACGAAAATGTAATTATGACAAGACGAGTAAACTCGCGAGTTTAAGAAGGGGGATTGCATGCTAGTGTTGATCCCATCCGATCCACATAAATTTCAGGTAGAATGGCAAGGGCCATTAGTGATAAAAGAGCGTATATCTCCAGTGAATTATAAAGTCAGAATTCCCAAGCTGCGGAAACCAGTACAAATTTTGCATGTTATTCTTTTTAAGGAGTGGCACGAGTGGCAAGTCCTAGTCATAGCTGCAGCAGTCCCCCAGACTGAGGTCACTATTGGGGATGATTTAACTGACACCCAGAAAGCAGAATTGCTATCGCTGATTGAGGGGAACTTGGATGTCTTTTTGGCAATGCATGGCCGGACGACAATTGCAGAACACAAGATTGTCACTCAGGTATCGCATACCAGAGGCAACAAGGAAAGTGATACACGAGGAAGTCCAACAGATGCTCCAATTAGGCCTTATTCACTCAAGCAAATGTGAATGGAGAAGTCCAATTGTATTTGTCTCAAAGTCTGACGGTGTGGTGCTGTATTGATTTTAGGCATTTATATAAGATTTCCAAGTTTGATGCATACCCGATGCCATGCATGGATGAGCTGTTGGAAAAGCTCGGGCAGGCTTCATATATCTCCACCCTTAATCTCATGAAGGGTAATTGGCACGTCCCCTTTCAGGAGTCTAGTTGTGAGAAGAATGTGTCCACCACTCTGGACAGGTTGTTTGAGTTTATTGCACTCCCTTTTGGTCTCCATGGTGCACTGCTGACCTTTCAGCGAATGATGGACCAGATCCTGCATCCCCATTCTGTGTCTTGATGATGTGGTAATTTTCAGTAATGACTGGGAATCTCATCTCATCTGCCTTCGGGTGGTGCTTGACAGTTAACGGCTGGCAGGGTTGACAGCCAACCCTAAGAAGTGCAAGCTGAGTATGCTGGAAACCAACTATCTGGGATATTCCATGAGAAAGGGTTTAATCAAGCCTGAAATGGTCAGGGTGGGGGATGTGCTTGCATATTCCCGTCCCAAAACACAGAGGCAGGTTCGTGCCTCCCTCTGGCTCGCGGGGTATTACAGGTGGTTTATTCCCAATTTTGCACATCAGGCCGCACCCCTCACTGACTTGACAAAGGGCAGAAAGAATCGCAGTGTTGTCTGGACCAACGGCTGTGAGAGCTTTTGAGGACCTAAAAGCCGCTTTATCATCATCATTCCAGGTTTTGCGCAATCCACACTTTTCGAAGGAATTTATTTTGCAAACAGATGCTAGTGCTTTCAGTTTGGGAGTGATGCTCTCACAATGTTTTGAGGGGGAAGAATACCCCAGCACGTTTCTCAGCAGAAAGCTGCTACCCAGGGAGCATAATTATTTGACTATTGAAAAGAAGTGCTTAGTGATTAAGTGGGCAGTGGAAGCCCTCTGTTACTATCTCTTTTGATGTTCGCCACCATGCTGAGCTGCACACACCTATGCTGACGTTCTCTCCAGCATTGTCGAGCCCGATGTGGACAAAGCTGAGAGGGGAAGACATCTGTGGAAGACAGCTTATCCATCTCCAGGCCAACCGATCTAGCAGGTGAGGGGACGCTGGTGCACGCAAGTTGCTGCCGCTCCTCCCTGTCAACAACTAAGTTCCTTGAGCATGGGAAAGGCGCTATATAAATAAAATGTATTATTATTATTATTATTATTATTATTATTATTATTAACCGCAGACTTGCTGCAAAAGCAAATCCGAGCCAATCACGGTCACGCTGTAAGCACCATCGTCAGTGGGTGATGCAAGGAACATTATAAATGCAGGGAACAGTATTACTTGGCCAAAACCTGGCCACGACCCTGCCTGATTGCTGTATCTGTGTATAGGAGAGTGTTAGATCCCACTACAATAAATAACCGTGCTGTTCCTGTTTCAAGCTGAATAAAGCTGGTTTTGCTAAAGTACTGAAACTCAGGCACATCACAATATATAAATGAAATCAAACTTACAATTATCTCTTCCATTAATCTTAAACCTGTTAGGAGAATTTTATGAAATCTCTGGATTTTAAATCAGTTTGAATAAAAATGTGGTTTTTCCAGTTAACTCTCTAGCACATCATACCAGCTTTAATACCTCTTTGTTAATAATTATCAAAACAGTTTAAATATCTAGGAATAACCAGCACAAGTAAATATAAAAATCTCTTCCAATACAATTTTAGAAGTTCAATGGAAAAAATCTCAAGAAAGCAAATAATAATCAAACAAAGTAAATCTACAGAATGTATACAACAAATAACTTCAAAACCTAACAAAGCAAAAATTCAACCCAGGGCTCAGGAGAAAGAAAGAAATGTCAAGAGCATAGGAAAATAAAAAATTTGTAAAGGAAAAACCCTAAATAAATGTTTGTTCTAAATTATTTTAAATGCATTTTCCCATGGTTTAAAAATGTTTTAGACAGAATCCTCAAAGAGTGAATTTAATTTTTTACAATTTCAAATAATATAGAATGTCAGTTACCCACTGACTTATCAAAGGTAAGTTGGGATTCTTCCAGTTAAGCTGGTTAAGTGTATGTGCTAGAAGTGTGGTGTAACCAATTACAATCAATTTGTCTTTCTGTACTTTAAGTCCATCTGGAAGTACACCAAATATATCTATTAACAGGTTAGGAGTTATTGTGACACCAAGATTGCCTGAAAGGAATTCAAAGATTTTTGTCCAAAATCATATAAATTTTGTGTGGCTTAGTGAGGCAGGAGTTAGATTGCAACTTTCACAGGTTGAATCTTGGCCTGGATACTTTTTGGACAATTTTAAACAAGATAGATGTGATCGATAAAATATTATAGGTTCAGTGATTGAATGCTTTGCACATATAGAGCTAGGGGATATTCCATGAATGGCTGACATCCACCTCTTTTTTGAGATATTGCCCATTTCCTAGCACCCAAGGATTGTTGAAGGGAAAATTCTTTGAGATAGTTTCACATACAGTATCGTTGAGTCTTCAATAGTGATCAGTATTTACTCTGGAATAGAAATGGGTGGAATGGAATTTGTAGTTAATATATAATGATTTTTGACATTTATTATCTATACTAATAAAAGGCAAAGCCCTCACTGACTGACTGACTGACTGACTGACTGACTGACTGACTGACTGACTCACTCACTCACTCACTCACTCACTCACTCACTCACTCACTCATCACTAATTCTCCAACTTCCTGTGTAGGTAGAAGGGTGAAATTTGGCAGGCTCATTCTTTACAGCTTACTTACAAAAGTTAAGCAGGTTTCATTTCTTCGCATAACGGTCATAACTGGAACCTACTTACCTACATATATACAGCCATAGCCTGCACGCCTCCCACGTAATTGAGTGCCTGTCCATATAAGGCCGTCCATCAGCAGCAATCCAATAGACACGCTACCGCTAAATATTCGCGGATGAAGGACTGTGCTTATGCAAATGACGATGAGATGGTCAGGGATAGACTAGTGTTTGGCACAAACTCAGCGAAAGTGCGAGAGAAACTTTTAAGTGCCGGGTCTTAGCTAACATTAAATAAAGCCGTGGACATCGCAAGATCGCACGAGATAGCACAAGCAAAGCTGAGAACCTTCGATGCATGTACTCTGAGCAGCTCACGTGAACTGACTGTGAACGCAGTACGCAGAGAACAAGCAAGAGCTCCAAAGAGCGCTGAACAAAAAACGCATTACACAATTGAGAAGGCAGCAAAAGAATATGAAGCGAGTGAGGCATACAAGCATATTCATAAGTGCAGTTACTGCAGAAACAAAGCACACGGTGGAAAAAGTCAATGTCCAGCTAAAGGAAGACAGTGTAAAAAATGTGGTAAATTGAACCAATTCGCTATAGTTTGCAGGACTGGGAAAGGTAAACTCGTGCATGCAGTGTGTGATGTCTCAGATAAAGAGGAAGACGAGCTGTTTATTGATGCAGTAAGAAAGAAACAACCCTCTGAAGCTGAACAAGCCTTTGTAGACATATCAATAGGAAAGCAAGGTGTAAAGCTTAAGTTTAAATTATGTTCATAGACACGCTGCCACTAAATATTCGCAGGCAAATCCACAACTTAATACCAGGAATGCCTGTTAAACATCTTAGATTCACGAGTACCGATTTGGGTAGTGATAACTTCGATGATAAAACAGGAGAAGGTGGGAGCGGAGGATGCCATCATCTATATGCTACACTGATCCCTCTCCCACCTGGACAGAGGCAGTGGTGCTGTAAGAATTATGTTTTTGGACTTCTCTAGCGCCTTCAACACCATCCAACATCTGCTCCTTAGAGACAAGCTGACTGAGATGGGAGTAGACTCACACCTGGTGGCATGGATTGTGGACTATCTTACAGACAGACCTCAATATGTGCGTCTTGGGAACTGCAGGTCTGACATTGTGTTCAGCAATACAGGGGCGCCGCAGGGGACTGTACTTTCTCTGGTCCTGTTCAATCTATATGCATCAGACTTCCAATATGACTCAGAGTCCTGTCACATGCAAACGTTCGCTGATGACACTGCTATTGTGGGCAGGAGGAGGAGTACAGGAAGCTAATTAAAGACTTTGTTAAATGGTGCGACTCAAACCACTTACATCTTAACACCAGCAAAACCAAGGAGCTGGTGGTGGATTTTAGGAGGCCCAGGCCCCTCATGGACCCTGTGATCATCAGAGGTGACTGTGTGCAGAGGGTGCAGACCTATAAATATCTGGGAGTGCAGCTGGATGACAAATTGGACTGGACTGCCAATACTGATGCTCTATGTAAGAAAGGTCAGAGCAGACTATACTTTCTGAGAAGGCTGGCATCCTTCAACATCTGCAGTAAGATGCTGCAGATGTTCTACCAGACGGTTGTGGTGAGTGCCCTCTTCTACGCGGTGGTGTGCTGGGGTGGCAGCATAAAGATGAAAGACGCCTCACGCCTGGACAAACTTGTTAAGAAGGCAGGCTCTATTGTAGGAGTAAAGTTGGACAGTTTAACATCTGTGGCAGAGCGACGGGCATTAAGCAAACTCCTGTCAATCATGAATAATCCACTGCATCCACTGAACAGTGTCATCTCCAGGCAGAGGAGTAGCTTCAGTGACAGACTTTTGTCACTGTCCTGCTCCACTGACAGACTGAGGAGATCGTTCCTCCCCCACACTATGCGACTCTTCAATTCCACCCGGGGGAGTAAATGCTAACTTTTTTCATTTTTATTACTATCTAATTTAATATTGTTTCTTTGTGTCAGTATACTGCTGCTGGATTATGTGAATTTCCCCTTGGGATTAATAAAGTATCTATCTATCTATCTATCTATCTATCTATCTATCTATCTATCTATCTATCTATCTATCTATCTATCTATCTATCGATCTATGATGAAACCTGTTATCTTTACAATGGTTGACAACGAAGATGAGATGGTCAGGGATATTACATTATTTTTAAAATGTTTCCTTTTCTTTTTCATAACTTCTTTAACACACTACTTCTCCGCTGCAAAGCGCAGGTATTTTGCTAGTAATTAAATATATTTGAAACCATAACAGAATGAATTATTAAACACAAGGAAAAGGACTGGATGCAACTCAAGGGTTAATTAAATGCAACATAAAGCTGAAAGCGCAAGAGTTCTCTGTCTCGTCTTAGAGAAGCTTCCAATGAGGTTAGAATGAGGTAAATGAGTAACAAAAACCACTCCAGAAAGCTAGGATAAACTGATGGGAGAGCTGCCCTTCCTATGAATTGGACAATCCAAAAAACACCCTTCTTAATGAAGCAGTATTCAGAATAATGGGAGAATCGAAATTAGTCAGAAATTACTGGTATCATTAGTTGGTTGGATAAAGTAATAACGTTCTGCATATTAATAGTCAGATGATGTGATTTATTAGATAAGGTGGTGTAATTAGAAGAAAGTATAAAGCCAGATGAATTGTTTAATCAATTGCTCACTCCATGGACTGAGCATGACTAAAGGCTCATTTAGGCTCCATGACTGGTAAAGCAGTTAACTCACTCTTCTTTCAAGTGCATGTCTTTCTGTTTCTTTATAGGCATTAATTTGTTTCCAAATACAGTGTGTAAGTAAATATATGTCTTAACGTGCAAATTGATTTGCCCTTCTCGGTCACCATAGTAAAAGCTCTGAATAGTGAATACTAGAAAAAAATAAATAAATAAAACGTAAATGAGTTTAAATGTATAAATGACAGTTTACATGACTTTGAGTGTGTTATATAGTATGTGAAAGGAATACTTGTGACTGAAGTGGATTTAAAGAAATTCAAGTGAGCCTGAGAATATGTTTTGTTAAAGATGATGTGTGAATATAAGTGGTGTTGTTTGAAAGAATGAGACAATTGATAAAAATGTGCATAACATTGGGAACATACTGTATATATGTTGTTTGTTTGAATTAAAAGTGCTCTGAATTCAAACTGAAAACAACATGTATACGATGATTATGTGTAACGGTGTAATGAAAAAGCCTCCAGATTTGGTATAATGTGTGCACCACATTAGTTAAATATCTACAGAAAATGGTTTGTTTTGACTTTGGAAGTGCATTGCTACAGCATAAGAGTTCACTTTAAAAATACTGAATGGATAAATAAATATGTGCAAATATTTGGTCATTTAGAAAATTATGATGACTTTCAAGAGGACTGAATACTTTTGCATACCAATTTATATATTAAGACTGACTTTATTTTTTATTGTGATTTATTTTCTTGTCCTTTTCAATTCAGTGGAGGTCACAACAGCAGCTAAACTAGATACAACTATGAAGGATACATTTTATTGAAGGATCTATTTTGAACATAAACAAAATGAGAGGAAACTTCCACATTGTGTGTGCCACCTGCAGAATTCACTTTGACTATTAAAAACAAATTGGCCAAGATATAAGCCTTACTGTTAGTAACATGCATACCCAATGAAACAGGCCTAACACCTCATGAAATATTAATATGGGATTCATAAATAACTTTCAGCAATTACAGTTGAAGTGTTACAATACTGACTAATATTGAGCAAAACTTTGAAGTTTTTATGCCCGCCAGAAGAAACTGCTCTTCCTAGCCCATAGACTGGGATGTAATAAAGGTCTGCAAACAAACTGACTCCAAGGAGAAACAAGTCATGCCAGAAGACACTCAGATCAAAATGTCTAAATCCTTTTGTATAGAGATTGTCGCACACAAGCGATTAGAGGGCAGCCAAAGGACCTGATGTGCCATGTGAATCCGCAAGACAGGGGAAGGGAACAGTGTACTAACCACTCTCTCTTTTCTTTCACAGGAAAGACGAACAGCAAAAGAGCCCAGTACCTTCCATCTAGATGGCTGGGCTACTTCCGCGTTCCTCAGTCGTGTACCGTCCCTTCCTGATGATGTCAGGCATGCTCCTCCTGGCATCCTTTCTGCTGTCCCCGCCTCCATAAATACACCCATCTATCACCAGAAGGTGGCTTGTAAATGTCTGCTGTTGTCAAATCACTGTATAACCTTGACCAAGCTACACTATACGGGGACAGATCCCCAACCCTTAACACACTGTCTGTGTGCTTTCTTTGCAAGATATATTTTGAACTAGCAGCTGTTGGTGGTAATACAGGACACATAATTAATATTATGGCTTCTTGGACCTAAGTAGTATAGAAAATAGCCAAACAAAGTAATAACTGGGCACTACAGAAAGAGTGTCTTATGTAAGAGTTGCGGAGTGTGCAGTTTGTAAATTGGAAAGTTCAAATACAAAGCAAAGATCCCAGTGTTGGCAGTAGATTTTTAACATCAGTAAGAAGCTTGGGTACAACTCTTGCAATTTAAATGTGACCAGTGACTTGCATTAATGACAGTAGTGATTATGTCTTCTGAAGGGAGGACTGACATCTACTGTGAGGGTGTATACTACCGTTTTTAGTAGAAAACAAAGGTGGTAACATATTATAGACCATAACTGGATATAAATCAGGGTGACTTTGAGGATGTGAGCATGGTTGTTTGTAGAAGGACTGTATCTCTGGTCATTGTTGTACATGTTACTGACAACATAAACTAATAACTTTTGAAGTTAATACCTGTGCTATCTGTGTTGCTACCAACAGTTCTATTAAATGGTTTGACCACAGACGAAATTCAAGACAAGGTACCTTTCTGAGAATTAATATAGCTAATGTTTATTAGATAAGAAGGAGATCAAATGGGGGCGGCACGGTGGTGCAGTGGGTAGCTGCCTCGCGGTTAGGAGACGCGGGTTCGCTTCCCAGGTCCTCCCTGCGTGGAGTTTGCATGTTCTCCCCGTGTCCACGTGGGTTTCCTCCGGGTGCTCCGGTTTCCTCCCACAGTCCAAAGACATGCAGGTTAGGTGCATTGGCGATTCTAAAGTGTGCTTAGTGTAAGGGTGTGTGTGCGCACCCTGCGGTGGGCTGGCGCCCTCCCCAGGGTTTGTTTCCTGCCTTGTGCCCTGTGTTGGCTGGGATTGGCTCCAGCAGACCTCCGTGACCATGTGTTAGGATATAGCGGGTTGGATGGATGGATGGTATCACCTTGGCACTAAAATATTGGTTCTTGTAATTCCCTACTCCTGATTTCAACAATAAATACTGTATTTCAAAGAATCTCCCCTTCAACAGTGACAGACCTTTCAATTAGCACCGTTATAAATGCAAATAACTTATTATAGCTAATACCTCAACTTTTCCAAAATTTTGAATACAGTGGTGTTCTGCTGAACCCCTCAATATGGCTTTACATATTATCAGAGCTTTAACTAGTAAGATGTTTTACTTTAATAATCATATCCGTCATTGGAAATTAGACTTATTACAACTTTAGTTCGAAATGTGGCTGAGCAACGACAGTCCTGAAATTTTCATGGAAACATACCTTCCAATTATATGTTTTTCAATCTATTTATCAATTAAAGAGTATCAGTGATTTAGTGAGTATTTTCTGAAGCCATTTACACTGTAAGAATACCAATCTTGGCACTCTCACATCTGTTGAGTATCTTGCTGTAATGGAGTATCACATTCTTATTTTAATAAGCTTTTATCATCTTTCAAAATGAATGCATCTTACTAATTATAAGTGCCTAATAGTAGACCTTTTACTATAGATAACCAGTTTGACCCTCAAACGTGTGCTTATTAACTTACTGCGTTCTTTAGATCTTAGCACGTCACCCAGCCAACCCACAAAAGGAAGGACAGTATTTTGAATGGATCTAAAATCAATGTGAAATAGGTCTTGGACTTCAGCATATCTGACCATTTTGCATTTTATTTGATTTAGAAATATCTATTACTAGAACAAAAGAAGCACACACTTTAAAAGTACATTATTTTAATGTTTCAGCTGTTTCTGAACAGTTAGGTTGAATCTGGTACTTATTCTAATATAATCAGCAATGTAAACAATAAGATGGCAACTTTAATGCAAAGCTGAGGACCGCAACCAACATAGTAGGCCTGGAAAAACTGTGGAGAAATCATCTATTATTAAAATTCCATGGAAAACTCAAACAGTCTGTAAAATGTGAAAATGTAGGTGATCTAAATTAACAGCAGTTAAACTTATCCATCCATTATCCAACCTGCTATATCCTAACTACAGGGTCACGGGGGTCTGCTGGAGCCAATCCCATTTTTCTAAAATTATAAATGAAAATGTGTGAAATCTGAGAGTATTGTTTTTCAACTATTGATCATCTATTAAACCTAGTTCCATTAATGCAATGGTTTATGAAAACATCAGCAGATAAAAGTGAGGCGTTTGCAGCATTTTTTTAAATAAAAAATAAATAATATTAGATGTAATATTATGCAGCCCGCATAATGGGCCAAATGTAGTTGACTTTAGGCAATTAATGTTCAGATATGGCAATAGCAAAGGCATCATGGCCCAGAAATGGCCCAGATGTAAACAGCCACATTAGTAATTTATGTATGGACACAATCTGACGCATGTCAAGTATGTCTGACATTACAGTTATGGGCCAAATATGACCCAACTGTAACTAGCCACATTTAGGAGTTTTTATGCAGTTGGTATACTGGGCCAAATGTAGCCCATATGTAACCAAGAACATGTAATATATTTTGCCAATTTGATTGCGGACCAAAAGTAGCCCAGCTACATATTCAGCAATAAGTAAGGATTGCAAGCCATTTAAGCATAGGTCCAGTATGTTTGGCATTGCAGTTTTTGGCCAAATAAGGCCTAACAGTTACGAGAAACGTTTGTAGGTTTTCATGGCATTTGCATTCTGTGACTAATGCAGGCCAAATGCAAAATTGGTGTATGTCATTTCCATTTTGGGTCAACAAT
Organism: Polypterus bichir lapradei; assembly: GCA_026402145.1. Lineage (NCBI taxonomy): Eukaryota > Metazoa > Chordata > Cladistia > Polypteriformes > Polypteridae > Polypterus > Polypterus bichir. Next base: position 20,708,877 of record JANRMT010062837.1, on the reverse strand, counting down.
GTCCCTTCTGTAACTAGAAACATGTATCTATAAAAGGCCTCCTTGGCAAGGACACTTTAACTGTATAAAATAAGGAAAAATCACCCACCAAATAATCCAAACAGTCAAAATGTTTTATGCACAAAAATAACAAGTGAGAAAAGCAAAATAAATAATAAGTAACCCCCATCCCCCACACACACCAACCAAACTGACCTGAGTACAGAGCAAAACTCTGCCTTAACACGATTTACAAAAATTTGGCTCTGATGCAGCCTTGAGCAAAAGAAGCTCCAGAACAATGAGGAGCCTCCGCTGACTAACAGGAGTAAATTAAACTCCATTAAAGCATCCAGCCACTGAGCCATGCTCCACCAAGACCTATCCCATGTACTCTTCCCCCAAGCAGATGATATCTTAACAATTATAAACTGCATGTCATTTCCTTCCAGGACTACCCTGCAGCTGGATTGAACTAAATGCTTTCCTAAAGGGGAAAACCCATTTAACTCAAAACAAAACTGTACACAATGCAACCTAATAGAGGCAATTTAAACAAAATAAACTTTTAACATGTAAATATGCTGCATAAAGACTTGAAGAAGACTGGTAAACAAATTAAAAAAACTTTATGCCAATAAAATGGCACACTAAATAACCTCCCCAGGGTCATATTTTCTGGCTTCCTGTTCCCCCCGCATGGGCCGGAGTGATATGGAAGGTTTGAAATTATCTTCTGACCTTCACACACATTTTTAATTGTTGGAAGCTAGAATACAGAACACCAGTGATACCTCCATGTGGTTAATGCTACTGTTCAAATTTCTTTACATAGTTTTATGCTGTTGCTGGAACTTCAGCATTTAAGCCTCTAATCACGCTGCTGTGTGGTTAGAGTACGGAGCTTCTGCTGCATGTGTTGCCTTGGGGTGTAGGAATTTTGATGATAAATAATCAGTAAGACTCCTATGCAGGAAGACAACTTAATAACATGGGATTTGAGAAAGACTTTTTAACTTGTTTTAACTATTAGTTTTACCTTTGGCATTACTGGTAATTACTCAAATAATTTGGTAGAGCTCCTACTTTATTTGTAGGTCGCCAGACTTTAGACTACTATCAAGGTAACTGAAGCACAGTCATTTTAAGAAATAGAATAATACAATTTATTGATAAACGAAGGGATTATAAAAGTACAACCCAACTTCCAAAAAACGTTGGACACTGTGCAATATGTAAATAAAAACAGAATGCAATGATTTGCAAATCTCATAAACCCATATTTTATTCACAATAGAACATAGTAAACTTATCAAATGTTGATAGAGAGACATTTTACAATTTAATAAAAATATTACACCTCATTTTGAATTTAATTTAGATGCTTGAGGAGCAGAACTGACAAGGTAGTCTTCTCCAAAGTTTTGCCTGTACTTTTGCCTTCCTCAGTAAGTGTGATTATCCAGTGGTTGGTGCTGTCAGCTAATACTTTCCACCTTTCCTCCTCTGCAGACCATCAAAAGGAAGTTCTGCCTGATGATCACACTTCTAGTCCTGACTCTACTGACCTCCCTTCCTGTTCAGACCATATATAACCTCTATCTTGTCTGTTAGAATTTATTTCTGTATTGAATTCAGTTTGAAAAGACATTATATTCGTACTTTCATTGAATGACTTTCAAGTATATAGGGTGGCTGCCCAAAACCTATATTTTTGTCATTCTGTACAGTTGAAGGGTATTTGGAGCAGATGGGACTTGTTCTGCAAAAAGCAAAAAGCAGTGACCCAATCCTGAGTCCACCAAACCGGACCCCCTCAACACTCTGGCTGTGTCTAGAAATTCTGTCCATAAAAGTTATGAACAGAATCGGTGACAAAGGGCAGCCCTGGCGGAGGCCAACTCTCACTGGAAATGAGCTCGACTCTGCTTTTTGCAGATGATGTTGTCCTGTTTGCTTCTTCAGGCCGTGATCTGCAGCTCTCTCTGAATCGGTTCGCAGCTGAGTGTGAAGCGGCTGTGATGGGAATCAGCACCTCCAAATCCAAGACCATGGTCCTCACCTGGAAAAGGGTGGAGTGCCCTCTCAGGGTTGGGGGTGAGATCCTGCCCCAAGTGGAGGAGTTCAAGTATCTCGGGGTCTTGTTCACGAGTAAGGGAAGAATGGAGCGTGAGATTGACAGACGGATTGGTGCGGCGTCCGCAGTGATGCGGGCTCTGCATCGGTCTGTCACGGTGAAAAAGGAGCTGAGCCGTAAGGCAAAGCTCTGAATTTACCAGTTGATCTACGTTCCTACCCTCACCTATGGTTATGAGCTGTGGGTAGTGACCGAAAGAACAAGATCGCAAATACAAGCGGCTGAAATGAGTTTCCTCCGCAGGGTGTCTGGGCTTTCCCTTAAAGATAGGGTGAGAAGCTCAGTCATCCGGGAGGGGCTCAGAGTAGAGCCGCTGCACCTCAGCATCAAGAGGAGTCAGATGAGGTGGCTCTGGCATCTGATCAGGATGCCTCCTGGATGCCTCCCTGGTGAGGTGCTCTGGGCACGTCCAACCGGGAGGATGCCCCGGGGAAGACCCAGGACACGCTGGAGGGACTATGTCTCCTGGCTGGCCTGGGAACGCCTTGGGATTCTCCTGGAAGAGCTAGAAGAAGTGGCTGGGGAGAGGGAAGTCTGGGGGTCTCTGCTCATGCTGCTACCCCCGCGACCTGACCTCGGATAAGCGGAAGAGGATGGATGGATGGGTGGATGGATGGATGGATGGATGGGACTTGTTCTGCCATGTTGAGTTCCTTCTGAACTAGAGGGACACCAATATATTAGGGAGGCATAAGAGAAGGTTAGTTGAGGATTGTTTAAACTAAGGTATTGGGATGGGGGGAGTTTAGGACAGGCTCTCTCTCCCTCTCTCTCTCTCTCTCTCTTCTCTCTCTCTCTCTCTCTCAGGTTTAGAACTGTACATATAAGAACAAACAATAGTGTAAAAATAAAAATGCAAATTAAGGTAAATTGGAACCCAATGTTTAAATGTAAAATTAAAATGAGTAACACATTAAAAATATCTTGCCTTAATGCTAGAAGTATTAAAAATAAAACAAGTGAGGTAGAGTTGTATTAGCAAAGAATAATTATGATATTATATTAATAGCAGAAACAGGGCCAAATAGCGATGGAGATGAGTATAACGTAGAGGATTACACATTTTTCAGGAATGACAGACAGAACAGAAAAGCAGATGGGGTTGCTGTTTATGTCAAACAGAATGTAAATGCAAGTCCTCTTCAGTTGGACGATGAGTCTCATCTTAGTGAGGACATGTGGATTTGTCTGGAAAGCATTAGGGAAAGAAGGCTTATTTTAGGACTGTGTTATAGACTGCCCAATATAGATAATAATTGCAATGCACATATTTTTGGTAATATTAAAAGGGCATGTTTACAGGGGGATGTTAAAGTCATGGGGGACATTAATAACCCAAATATTAACTGGGATAACCTTGCAAATAGCGAAGCAGAAGAGTTTTTAGAAGTAATCAGTGACAGTTTTTTTAACACAGTAAGTTAAAGCACCAATGTGGGGTGAAGCCTGTCTCTAGATTTAGAATTTTGTAATAATCAGGATATATTTGAGGGTGTAGATGTGAATGAACCACTAGGGTCAAGTGATCATAATATAATACAATTCTTATTGTTTTGGACAAGTGTGGTTGTGAAGACTAAAACTGTTAAGTTTAACTTTGGTAGGACAAATTTTGAACAGATGCAGCAAAGACTAAGGAGGATAGACTGGGATAAGCTTTTAAGTGTGGAGACAGTTGAGGAGCAGTGGAACAGGTAACATAATGCAGGACAGTTACATACCTAAATGTGGAATTAGTAAGAAATTTAAAAAAAAAAACTCCAAAGTTAGTTAATAAAGAGTTGAAAACGAAGTTCCAAAGGAGAAAACAGCTGTATAAGGCATATATGACTAACAACTCCATTGTGAATCATAGGTCATATGAAAACATAAGGGCAAACATTAAGAAGGTGTCAGAGATGGCTGGGGAGGCGACCCGGACCCAGACCATGTGGGGGCGACTGCCCTGGTTGCTTTGGGGACCACGGGTAGGAAGCATGGAAGCTCAACCCTGTAGGGGCCCGTGGTTACCGCCAGGGGGTGCCCCAATGCCTTGGAGACCCTGGACCTCAGCACTTCCGCCACACCTGGAAGTGCTGGGGGGATGAGAAGCAGGGACACCCGGAGTGCTTCCAGGGATACAGCCGGCACTTCCACCACACTGGGGCATGTCGGCGGGAGATTGCCAGGAAGCACCTGGAGCACATCCGGGTGTATATAAAAGGGGCCGCCTCCCTTCATTCAAGGCAGGAGTCGGGTGAGGAGAGGACGAAGCAGGAGAAGAGAGAGTGGAGGCGGCCGAAGAGAAAGGCAAAGAGTGTGAGAGGCCTGGACTTTGGGGAAGTCTTGGGGTTTGTGTGGCACTTATTGACTTTTGTATATAGTGTGGACTGTAAAATAAACGCGTGGTGGTGAATTTGCCATGTCTTCCTGTCTGTGTCCGGGGCTTAGTCCACAAAGGATATTAGGGAGGCTAAAAGGCAGTTAGGGAGGAATATATCAGATAAGGCAAAAGATGATCCAAAAGATTTTTTCAATATTTTAGCAGTAAAAGAACGGTCAAGGAAAAAGTGAAATGCATCAGAAATAGTAAAGGGGAATTTAAAAAATACAGACAGTGGTCTGAGGTCTTCACAAGTCAGGAAGTAGATAACCTCCCAGCGGTAAAAAGGACTAGTAAGGAGGTACTGAGTGATTTAGAAATTGTAGAGGTGAGAAATACTGTTCAGATTAAATAAACTGAAGTCAAACAAATCACCAGGACCAAATAAAATGTACCATCAAGTTCTTAAGGAGGTTAGCAAGTAGATATACCAACCTTTGATGCATAGTTTTAGGGTGTCACTGCACAACGGGGAAATTCTGAAGGAGTGGAAAATGGCAAATATTATCCCATTATAATAAAAGGAAATTGGGCAGTTCCAAGCAACTATTGCAACGTAACATGCATCACATGTAAAGTAATGGCAGAAATTATTAAGGAAGAGTTTGAGCAACACATGGGAAGAATAAGAGTTTTACTGAACAGTCAGCATGTGTTCTTAAGAGGGAGGTCATGTTTTACCAAATTGATGGAATCTAAGTATTAAAAGAATATAATCAACGTGGAGCCTAGATATTATTTATCTGGACTTTCAGAAAGAATTTGATAAGGTACCCAATGAGAGGCTGGACATCAAACTAAAAGAAGTGGGAGTTCCGGGTGTTATTTGATAGATAGATGCAAAATTGGGTCAGACGCAGTAAGCACAGGATTAGAAGATACCAAGATAGGTGGTTCGGCAGATAATTTAGAATCAGTTGAGTCATTACAGAGGCACTTGGACAGCATACAGACTTGGACAAATCTGTGGAAGATGAAATTTAATGTAAGTAAATGTAAAGTATTACAAACAGGAACTAAAAATGTTAAGTTTTAATATACAATGGGAGGTCTGAAAATTGAAAGTACACCATATGAGAAGGATTTAGGACTTATTGTGGACTTGACACTATCAACTGCCAGACAGTGTTCAGAAGCCATTAGGAAGGCTAACAGAAAATTAAGTTATACAGCTCAATCTGTAAAGTACAGGTGTAAGGAGGTTATGCTCAAGCTTTATAATGCACTAGTCAGACCTCATCTAGAGGACTGTGTTCAGTTTTGGTCTCCAGGTGACAAAAAGGACATAACAGCGTTAGAAAAGGTCCAGAAAAGAGCAGCTAGGAGGATTCCAGGGCTACAGGGGATGTATTATGAGGAAAGATTAAAACATTTGAGCCTTTACAGTTTAAGCAAAATAAGATTAAAAGGAGACATGATTGAAGTGTTTAAAATTATGAAGGGGATAGTACAGTGGATCAAGATTGTTATTTTAAAATTAGTTCAACATGAACAAGGGGACAAAGTTGGAAACTTGTTAAGGGTAAATTTCACACAAACATTATGAAATTTTTATTTACACTGAGAACCATAGACATATGGAATAAGTTACCAAATAGACTTTAAGGACTTTTAAAATTCAACTTGATATGATTTTAGAAAAATTACGTGGATAGGAATGGCAAACTTTGTTAAGCTGAATGGCCTGTTCTCGTCTACATTGTTCTAAAGTGCTAATTACAGAGGATGAGCCACCATGACTTTCAAGACTAATTCAGGAGCAGTCACACTAGTGATGTCCGAAATCACTTAAGAATTTAACACTAGAATTGCTAGAGCCTGCTAAAAAACTTGTAGATCCAGCCCACTTTAAATCCCTTCACACCTCTCCATCAGCTTTTTTTGTCCTGTAAATGTGCCGATAAAGACAAGCAGCAAGCATCCTACTATTCCATCCCCCCACCACCACAGAACGTGCACAAAGTTCTCCCAGCTCTTGCCTTGATTATCTGGGAGTGAAGTGCTGGAGTTTTAGAGTGGACCTAATAGATCGTTATTTGGAACACATACATTTCATGTGTGTTCCATTTGTACAATAATCTATGTAAACACATTTTTAAAACAGAAACGTTTGTCATATTTTAGTAGTAAATGACAAAATGTTGGCATAAGCTATAGAATGTGTGAAGCCTGAGGTCCAAAGATCAAATAAATACTTTCACTAAAGGTTCAAGGATGACTTGTAAAAGTTACCATTATTTTTTTCACTTTTATTCTCTCACTCACGATCACGATACATTCTACCACCATAGGGATCTGACACTGTTAGTTTTTATTTGAAACTGGGAATAACTGTAGATGTGAGTGGTGTTTTTCCGGCAATGGAACAGGACATTCTCTGATCTAAAGGGATAAAAGCTGACATACAAACACTGGTGAATATGCCTTCTTCTTATCTCACTGTCACTTGATTTTTTTTTTTTATTCAGTTTTATTGAGTGTTCCTGCTCATGCTGAATTACTATGCACCTTATGGTCCATGATGTCAAAGCCGCACTGACAAAAAAAAACATTGACATAGGTATATATGATATTTGGAATTATTTATTTTATGACCTGTATAGTACAATACGGAAAACATTGTGGCATGGATGCAACATTATTCATATTATTCATATCATTCGCATAACATCTTGTGGTTGTATTCAGTGACCACATTTTTTTTTTTTTTTTTTTTTTTGCGATCTTGGACCTTTCATCCTTCAGTTTTGTTCTATGTCTCTTCTCTCCACTGATCCTGTTCAGCTTGTGATCTTGAGATGTCCTGAGTGCAGACTGGGGTCATTTTCCCACTACACAGGATATCACACCATGACTTTACTAGTTTACCAGTGGGGCTACATAAAATGTCAGTTGTGTTTGTTTAATGTTTGTAAGTGTTGTGTTTGTCTGACCTTTTTTGCGTAAAAAATGTATAGATACCTGAAAAAGAGTTCCCTCTTTGCATTGGCACTTGACCCTTTTAATACTGCATTTTTCAAAAATGGAAGAATGAGAAAGAAGAGAAGAATCATAAAATGACCATGATACACCACATCAAGCATTGCTATTCTTCCATCAAAGGTACCTAGATAGAATGGGGCTGTGTGAAAGTTTTTAATGGGGACCCCAGGATATCAATATACATATATGCATATCAAACATTTTGTACGTTTTTATTCAAAGATGTTATTACATCTTGCCTGAAGAAGGGTTTTGAGTTGCCTCAAAAGTCTGCATATTGTAAACTGTTTAGTTAGCCAATAAAAGGTGTCATTTTGCTTGACTTCTCACTAAAAGACCTTAAGAGAAAGCAAATGAATTACAGGGATTGTGCTCTATAAAGTCATCACTATTTTGCTGAAAAGTCCTTTTCATAGTTAGGTTAGCCTTAATCATGGGTATATCAGCCACTGATTTTCTTGAAAGATATTCTTGACCTTTCCTTCTTTTTTATTTGCATGTGCCACTGATTTCAAGCTTACAGGCATTTCCATCATAACCATTTTAGGGAAATTGTGATTACATGTCTCAGTGCAGCCAGAAATTGGCAGTGGTTGGTTAACCAAATAAGAAACTGAATATGAAATCACTAAACAATCTCAGTCAGTTCCTGGAATTTTTGTATTGATTTTAGTAAAACAATATACTTTAAACAGTTTTCAGGCTTCAATGAGTTTTTTTTTAAAATACAATTTAAACAAAAGGACACCACAAGTCCCATGTCTTTGATTCCAGATCCACTAAACAGCTGATAGCAGAATTTTAAAAGACATGCTATACTAAGCGTGTAAGTTTAACAAAACATACGCAATGAAAAAATAAATTCCTAAATAACAAATTAGGCGCAATTATAAAATAGTAATTTTAAAAGACACTGACTATTGCTTACTTTGTTTGGGATGCCTGCAATCCTTCCAATAGGAACGTGTTACTGCTGAAAGGTTAATCTTTGATACCTCATGAGAATTAAAAGAGATTCTTTTATGTTTCATTTAAGAATCAACTTTGTTGCATATGTTTCTCCTAAAATTCCATGGGTAAAATAGCATTTGACAGAAAGGGGACATGAGATACAACTACGTTAAAAGGAGTCAAAATTGAGAATTTGATTTGAAAAGCATATTATATTTTGTGAGATATATTTCTAGTCTTGTAATCTCTCAAGGCTTTACATTATTTAATTATTGTTGGACTGATGCCTTTATCCGAAGTGACATACAACATTTGAGTTACAGTCAGTTAATTTGTTGTTTCTCTGATTGGGTTTGCTCATGCTCAAACAGTGTTAGTAGCATGATTTGAACACATAACCTTAGGGTTTGAAGTCCAAAGTCTGAACCACGCTACCTAACTTTACTTCCAAGATGAGTATGATCTAATTAGAGCACATCAATATAATTTAGAGAAACTAAAAGTATTATTCAGAAGCAAGGACAACAAGTCTGTAATCATAATAAAGTGTTTTATACCACAAACAACTGTCCATACATGTCACCATACTTTCAAATTACAAAAAAAAAAAAAATGTCAACAGACAACTTGGAAAATCTGAGCCCTTTTTATGACTTTTCTGAGATCTCTGATCAAACTCAGCAGTAGACACTTGTGAGAATACTGGGGTATTTTTTCTTAGGAGAAAAATCTGCGAAGCATGCAACAAAAGAAAATATCTCCATTTTATTTCTTTCTGATCTCATTGTTGGATTTGAGAAACCAAAAAGATATTAAGAAGATTCTTTGATTTTTTTCATTCCTGCAAGCTTTCCAAGTTTAAAGTCGTGCACTTGTAGTCAAAAACTTAGTAGCACATGTAACGCTGAAGCTTCATATTGATCAGTGATTACCAAGTTAAACTGCAAAGATTATGTAACCATTAATTTGCTGTAGAGCAACAGCAACAATTTGTTTTTTGTATAGCCCAAAATCACTCAGGGAATGTTTTTTTATAGCCCTCATCCTTTACTCCCTAACAAGACAAAACCCCCAAAAAACCCTTGTATAGAAAACATATAGAAGAAATCTTGAGAAAGGCAATTCAGAAAGAGACCCCCTTCCAGGTAGGTTGAGCATGAGGTAAATACAATATACAAAACAGAACACAAGTAATCATCTTAACAGATCAAGATGGCCAATCTATCATTGCTACCACAGTAAAAAAACAACAAAAATACAAGAATAGATTATACCACTCATTAAGTACAGAACCTATTAGAATTGTGGCCAGACTGCAGAAAAGAAGTCAGACAAGCCAGACACGGTCAGCAGGTAATTGTCTCGAAGATAAATTATTAAATCTGATCTGTTTTCCCCTCTCACTGTAACTTTTTTTTCACAGCTTCTTTAGGTAGAGTAGTCATCTCTCTATTATAATAAAAAAATCTTGAGAGACAAGATTTTTTTATCCTGCGACGAGACATGATCTTTTCAAGTGACTTTTTGGAATGAAGTCCTGCGAGATGGTGACTTTTGCCATTAGATTCTTTCAAGTCATGCCCTACTTACAACCATTCTCAATCAAGACCTCTCAATCTTGTGAATGCTTTTGTCAGACATACTTCTTGTGCCCTCAGCTCTTGTAAATTTTAACATTTTCCTCACTTTAAATTCCCAATTAAAGAAGATGTATTATGTCCAAATCTTATTGAAGAATTTCATCACAAAGGGTTATCAACTGAAAAAATGAATACACTGGCATTCCGAGCACCTGGAAACGAGGAAGTCAAACGAATTTACTCCAAAAATGTCGATCAGTAACACTGCAAAACATAACATTAGACACCAAAGGAGATCTTGACATGCCATTCGTATTAAAACGTTAACAGTTTCCCATTAGAATAGCTTTTGCAAAGACAATTAACAAATCTCAAACATTCAAAAAAGTCGTATTATTTAAGAGAGAAAGAAACAAAATGCAATCACGGGCAGTTATACATGCCGCGGATGCAAAAGTAACACTTCACATGAAAATTAAAATCTGTTTAAATTGTACATTCACATCCCCATACGCAAGCAGCAGAACCGCAAAGAGGCTAGTGCGTAGCACTGGTTAGGGGGTTGTCAAGCGAAGCGAAGTAATAATTGAAATGTGAAATGGTGTAGTAAACTTCACCGCAGCTAATTGTACAAACTGGTAAGCACTGCATCCAGACACATGCAGGTTAGGTGGATTGGTGCTGCTAAAGTGGTCTGTGTGTGTGTGTGCGTGTGTGTGTGTGTGTGTGTGTGTGTGTTTGCCTTGAAATGGGATGGCAACCCATCCAGGGACTGTTTCTGCCTTGTGTCAAATATTTGCTGAGATGGGCTCCAGCTGACCTGTGACCCTCTGTGATGCCTGGGTTGCTGGCAGCTGGTATTTCCCCTTGGGATTAACAAAGTATCTATCTATCTATCTATCTATCTATCTATCTATCTATCTATCTAT
>JANRMT010062837.1:20681572-20697947 GCA_026402145.1 Polypterus bichir lapradei | reverse complement strand
CTATCTATCTATCTATCTATCTATCTATCTATCTATCTATCTATCTACTCTCCTTGGAACCTGAGTCATTGATAATCATGTACAGGGATAAACTAGTGCAATGAGAACTCAAACAAGCATAATGTTGGTACAAAAATGCTTTTATTTACAATGTCCAACAATAAAGTGCAGTGAGGTCTTCAATAAATAAATAGTTTAAAATAAAAGTGTTTCTCTGTGGAGGCTAAAATCCCAATAAATATTTAAAAAGCAGTTAAAATCAAGGCTTAAAATAACAGTATCAATCACTTACAAAAAATTGACCCTCAGTGCATCCTACCATGACCATACCTCCTCTGCTCACCCTTAGGGCCTGCTCAGTGGCAGAAGACCCTCTCTGGCAAGCATGGCCAACCATCACTGGCTCTTGTCCCCACCACAATCCCTCGATGTCCATGAGACCTCTCAGAATGAATGCCACTGCTCCACACAGGGTTTCTTCACTGACCAACATGCCTACTTTCTGCCGCACCAGCTCTGCCATGATCCTGATTTTCTTTTTTTTTTCTCTTCTCTGATTTCATCTTCGTCCTTCTCCTATCCTTTTTACTTTCCTTTCCTCTCTTCTGCTCACGCTCCTTTTATACCTTATGACAACCAGCATAATGTCAATGGAAAACAGCTAAGCTGACAGTTCCTTCATGTAACAAGACAATCATGTTGACTCCCTATTGAACATCCCACGGTCTCACAGCTTTGCAGTGGAGTGCTCATGCACCCTCAAGCAAGAGCCACAGCACTGTTTCTAATCTAAAAACACACCCTGCCACTGACTACTAATACACTTTATGTGTTAGATGGATGGATGAATGGATGCCTATAACATCTGTTCAGATGATTGTGTAACTTCATTGCATGCTACATGCCTGTTCAATATTCTCCCTCACTGACGCACACATGTGCAATTTTAATCTAGCGGCAAGTGAAATAAAGAAATACATTTCCTTATGGTGAAAGAATATAAGTGTGTCTTTTTGAGTTATTATTGCCAATTTGTCTAAAGACAGAAATTCACATCTAATGTCATTAACGGCACTTGACTGTGACTTTCCAAGGTGAATCCATGTCCTTGGGACTGAAAGGGTGCCATGAAGGATGGCAAACTGGGTAGCTGGTAAAGATGAATGGACAGGAGATCTCCTTTTAAAATAACTGAATCTTATAACAATGGTTTGCTTTTTGCTTTATGCCTTCTTAAAACAACATGGATATGCTGTTTTGCTATAGGTGTGTAATCGATACTCAATAGTATTTTTGGCTTGAAAAATGAACATATTCAGTAAGATAAGCACTTTGAGCATGAGTAAGGTACTATATAAACAAAATGTATTATTATTATTATTATGATGTTTTAAGGCTTTTCTTTATAATGGGACTCCAGTACAATTGAGCTCCATTATGAAACACAAGAGCAGGCTAGTTATTTTTTTTTTAAATATGCTTCACTTTAGAATGCAAATTCATGTGGCCTACTAATATAAACATTAATTGTAAAGAATTAATTCTGGCTTGAAACATACTAAACTTTCCCAGCCATGGACTAAGATAGTTAAAGGATATTTCTGGAAGTGCTTAAAACTGGTTTTAGTCTTACATAAAAATTAGAAAATTCCTTGTAAATTGTGGTAATTGCATGTTAGAGGTATATGATGCCATATGCAGTGTACCACAGGGATTAATTCTTTGGCCACTTACATTCTCAATCTAAATGCATCTATTAGGCCAGATTATTTCCAAACACAAGATGAACTACCACAGCTATACAGATGGCACACAGCTTTAATTATCTGTAGCAGTGATTCTCAACCACTGCTGCTTTCATTTGGTCACAGGTTGCCATTGTTGGATGCTGAACTGCACAATATCTATCCCCATAGTTATCTGTGATTGTCTCACAATCATACACCAACTCCCCCCAATCCCCCCAAACACTATATTATACATTCTGTTTTAGCCACGGTTCCTATCCTGGCTGGGGTTGAATTCTGGCATGTGTGTTTTATGGGTGGTTCCCCAAGAGGCAGGATCCCCTGCCAATCACCACCAGGAACTGCCTACAGCTCTATAAAGGAAAGGGTTTTGAACAGTTTCTGTTGGTTCATTTGAATGTGCTAGGGAATCTGTGAGTTTCATTCAGATTTTGCTTTGCTGGTACATTTCTGTGCTGTGCTGTGGTGTGCTAGTGATTTCTTTAGATTTTTGACCTTCTGCTATGTGTTTGACCATTCTGTGGATTACTGTTTTGGGGCTTTGTTTGCATTGAATTGCCTTATTGTTTGTACTCCATTTTGGAGCTTTACATTATGGCAGAGCATTTTTATTAAGAATAAAAGGCCAACTCCAAAGGACTTCTCACTCTGTCAAAAATCTCACTCTTTCTAGTTTTGGGTCCTTTGCCACAAAAATTGTAAAAATGTTAAACATTTGTTTATTTGCTACTCAAAAACCAGTTGTATTGTTCTACAATGCAACCTTGCAGTCTTTGTGTATGCCAACTTCAGACTTTGCCATTCTTCTCCCAAACAAATTTCCCAAGCATTAAAACAATATGAGCTCCATTAATAATCAAAATACTAATCAACACTTCATGGCCATAAGCCTAACTGATAGTGATTTTCATGCTCATAAGCCAAATTATTCATTAATTTGTAACATTAAAAAGCTGTGACGAGAACAGATTATTCAGCCCAATAAACCTGTCCATTCTGTTTATTTGGTTCATCCAAAATAACATCAAGTCGAGATCTGAAAGCACCTAAAGACCTAACAGACCCACCACACTATGTGTCTGATGCTTTGCATAAAGACGAATGTTCTAACATTTGTGTGAAATCCACTCTTAAAATGTTTTCAACCATGTCACCGTGTTCTTGTTGCTGAATTTATTTTCCAGTTACAAATTAGATTTACTGTACTAATTAATTTTACATTTTTTAAACACTTCAATCATGTCCCATCTTAATCCCTCTTTGCTTAATCTGCATAGATTCAGTTCCTTGAATCTCTTCTCCTAGGTCATGACTTTCTGTCACAGAACCAGTCTAGTCACTCTTTTCCAAACTTTTTTTGCACTGCTATATCTTACTTGGAATATGGATACCAAAAATGAACATAGCACTCCAAGTGAGGCCTCACTAGTGCATTATCAAACTTAAATATAACCTCCATTGACTTCTATTCCACTCCTTGTGGTATATAACCAAACTCCTTATTAGCTTTCTTGATCACTTCTGTACACTGTGTCACACCCATGTACATGGGAGACAACTTTAGGGCTCCAGTAAATGTACAGTAAATACCTGCCAAGCCAGGGGTTAGCACTGTTCTCTGATTCATTCTCTCTTTCTCCCTCTACAGTGATTGATGACTCTACCATCACTGTGTGGTGGTGTGAAATTTTGCATATAAGTTGATAAATATTTTGCATGTCTTTATTTGTATCTTAAAACACTAATGTACATCATTGATAAGAACAGCAATGGTTAGATGGTTAAGAACTCCTACCCCCTTTTAGGACTAAGCCTCTTTGTAATTTTAAGACAGGGTTAGGGGAAGTACCTTAAACAAGTTTGGTAGTTTGGTAAGTGTTTCTCTGCAGAACTCTTTCAATCAACCACCAACTGGAAAGCCAATCTAGCGACCTGGCAAGCTTCTCCTTAACAAATGGTTTTGGGGACAGGTGTGAAGGTATACTGTGCCCCATTGGTGTGAGGTATGGCTGTTTGGAATTGGCTTGTATCAGAAGCCGTTAAGTACCATGAAGACCTATTGGCTGTAGGGTGTGGACAGAGAGTCCAATTTGCTTGCTTTACCCCTCCCTAGCTCTCTCTCTCTCTTACAAACATCAGATGAAAGAGCATCTCACACACCATGAACTGAAAAGGACAACAAAATGGAGAGCACAGCTCGGCAGCCATATTCAGACAGGCATGTGGCCTGTAGAAAGCTGACCGCACATGATGCCTTAACTAGTGACATTTAAAGTAAATACAAGTCTGTGTATGCCTGAAACTACACATCAGCATTTATCAGGTTGTATGGTGGCCAATATTCAAATGTAGTTTGCGTATTGTTATTATTTATGAATATTATCAATAATACATTATTTAAATTGTAACTTAACTCCTGCTTGTTTTTTACTACACCTAATTGCCGGAGGTTATAAATGTGTGCTGCATTTGACACCATTGATCATAATATTCTTAGAAATCGCCTTAGTCAATGGGTGGGCCTCTCTGGCAGTGTCTTAAATTGGTTTGAATCCTACCTGACAGGGAGAAAATTTTTTGTTAGTTGTGGTAATTACAACTCAAAGACACATGATATCCGATTTGGTGTTCCACAAGGCTCTATCCTGGGTCCGCTGTTATTCTCAATCTACATGCTTCCGTTAGGTCAGATTATCTCAGGGCACAACGTGATCTACCACAGCTATGCTGATGACACACAGCTGTATTTATCAGTAGCACCTGATGACCCCGATTCTATTGATTCACTAACACAATGTCTGACTTGTATCTCAGAATGGATGAATAGTAACTTTTTCAAGCTAAATAAAGAGAAAACTGAAATCTTAGTGATACAATGAGGCTATTAGAAATAAACTGGATACATTAGGATTAAAAGTCAAGACGGAGGTAAAAAGCTTAGGGGTAATGGTTGACTGTAATCTGAATTTTAAATCGCATATTAATCAGATCACTAGGACAGCATTTTTTCACTTAAGAAACATAAGTAAAGTGAGACCTCTTATATCACTGAAAGATGCTGAGAAATTAGTTCACGCGTTTGTTTTCAGTCGACTAGATTACTGTAACGCACTCCTCTCAGGACTACCCAAGAAAGACATAAATCGTTTGCAACTAGTGCAGAATGCAGCTGCTAGAATCCTAACTAGGAAAAGAAAATCCGAACACATTTCTCCAGTTCTGATGTCACTACACTGGTTACCTGTGTCATTCAGGATTGACTTTAAAATTCTGCTTATGGTTTATAAAGCCTTAAATAATCTCGCCCCTTCTTATATATCGGAGTGTCTGACACCTTATATTCCAAATCGTAACCTCAGATCCTCAAATGAGTGTCTCCTTAGAATTCCAAGAACAAAACTTAAAAGAAGTGGTGAGGTGGCCTTCTGCTGCTATGCACCTAAAATCTGGAATAGCCTGCCAATAGGAATTCACCAGGCTAATACAGTGGAGCACTTTAAAACACTGCTGAAAACATATTACTTTAACATGGCCTTTCTATAACTTCAATTTAACTTAATTTAACTTAATCCTGATACTCTGTATGTTCAATTTCCTCATAATAACTATTCAGGGTAGCTCTAAATCCGTACTGACCCCTACTCTCTTTTCTGTTTCTTTTTCCGGTTTCTTTGTGGTGGTGGCCTGCGCCACCTCCACCTACTCAAAGCTTCATGATGCTCCAACAATGATGGATGGACTAAAAGGCAGAATTCTACATGACCATCATCATCAAGCCTTTCCGTGAGAACCCTAAATCCAAAGAGGACTGTTTCATTTATGTTAGGTAGAATGCCCAGAGGGGACTGGGCGGTCTCATGGTCTGGAATCCCTACAGATTTTATTTTTTTTTCTCCAGCCGTCTGGAGTTTTTATTTTGTTTTTTCTGTCCCCCCTGGCCATTGGACCTTACTCTTATCCGATGTTAATTAATGCTGATTTATTTTGTTTTCATATTGTGTTTTTTATTTTTTTATTCTTTATTATGTAAAGCACTTTGAGCTACTGTTTGTATGAATATGTGCTATATAAATAAATGTTGTTGTTGTTGTTGTTGTTGTTGTTGTAGAAGGGAAGGTGGGAAAAAGTTGCATGGTACAATACCTTATAAACAGTGGTAAGTCTGTAAGATCTGAGGCATTCTGACAAAGGCTACATATTAATAATACAAAAGGGGAAAGTAGAGTAATATATTACTCTACCAAGACAAAGCAACTGATATCTGTCCTCCTGGACCTGCCCCTTCCTACCATCTTCCTTCATAAACCGGCCAACTAGTTACTTACCTCGACCAACACCCTCCGAACCCCATCTCATCAATTCCATCACATCAATCTGTCCTCCCCTTCCTTATTTTCTATATATTGCCTTGGATTCCTGTAAGTCTAATCATTTTCCTCTGATGGTGATTCCTGGCAGGACTCGAAAGCTTAGGAATAAAAAACTGTTTTAAGATGCGTGATTCATTTGCTCCCTTTTTGTATTTCCAGCTACAAATATGCAAACCCTTTCACAGACCTTCGCCTCCATATATATATTTAGAGTCACACGCATCTCTCTGTGTCCATTTTCCTGGACCCTACACTTCCTGCCTCATGAACTCTTAAGCTGAAATCAGCCATCTTTTTTCATTTCAGTTGAAAACACCAGTCTGAAAATACAACTTTGCATTTATTGTGTGTTTTACTTATCTGTACAACTTTGAATTTATTGTGTGTTTTCTTTGTCTGTTTTTTATCCAGTTATACGGGGACACCAAGGTGGTGCCCCAATCTTTATCTTTGTTTCTGTCCTCTTTTACAATACAGTATAAGAATTCTTATATGTACACTCTATGGACAAAGGTGTTGGGACACACCTCTTAATTACTGAGTTCAGGTGTTACAATCAGACCCATCGCCACCCACAGGTGTATAAAATCAAGCACCTAGCCATTCATTCTTCATTTACAAACATTTGTGAAACAAAACGAGTCATTCTGAAGAGCTCAGAGACTTCAAGTGTGGTATTATTATAGGATGCCATCTTTGCAATAAGTCAGTTTGTGAAATTTCATCCCTGCTGGATATTCCATGGTCAAATGTAAGTGGTATTATTAGAAAGTGGAAGCATTTAGGAACAACAGTAACTCAGCCATGAAGCAGAAGACCATGTAAAGTCACAGAATGGGGTCAATATCTGCTAAGGTGCAAGGTGCATAAAAGTCACCAACACTCTGTTGATTCCATAGGTTTTCCAAGCTTCCACTGGCATTAATGAAAGCACAAACACTTCATGGAATGGGTTTCTATGGTCAGCTGCATTCAGGCCTCACATCACCAAGTCCAATACCAAATGGAGTGGTGTAAAGCACACTGCATTGGACTGTGGAGCAGTGGAAACGTGTTCTGTGGAGTGACAAATCACACTTCACTGTTTGGAAATCAGATGGGCAAGTCTGGGTTTGGTGGATGCCTGGAGAATGTTACCTGCGTGACTACACTGTGCTAACTGTGAAGTTTGGTGAAGGAGGGATAATGGTGTGGGAATGTTTTTCAGGGTTTGGGCTAAGCCCCTTACATCCAGTGAAGGACAAAAAAAATTAAAGGAACACTTTGAAAACAAATCAGATCTCAATGGGAAAAAATCATGCTAGATATCTATACTGATATGGACTGGGTAATGTGTTAAGAACATAAGGATGTCACATTGTTTGATGGACATTAAGGCTGAATTCAAAGACACCCCGAAAATCAAAGTGAAAAAATGATGCTTCAGGCTAGTCCGATTTGCCAAAATTTCATTGCAGCAACTCAAAATTGTACTCAGTAGTTTGTATGGCCCCCACGTGCTTGTATGCATGCCTGACGATGTCGGGGCATGCTCCTGAGACGACAGACGGTGTCCTCGGTGATCTCCTCCTGGACAATTTGAGGTGCAACCTGGTGGCGTTAGATAGACTAAAACATGCCCCAGAGGTGTTCTATTGGATTTAGGTCAGGTGAGTGTGGGGACAAGACAAAGGTATCAATTTTTTTATCCTCTAGGAACTGCCTGCATACTCTTGCCACATGAGGCCGGGCATTGCCGTGCACCAGGACGAACCCAGGACCCACTGCAACAGCACAGGGTCTGATAATAGGTCCAAAGATTTCATTTCGATACGTAATGGCAGTCAAGGTGCCAATGTCTAGCCTGTAGAGGTCTGTGCATCCCTCCATGGTTATGCCGCCCCCCCCCCCCCCCCCCAGACCATCACAGACCCACCACCAAACCGGTCATGCTGAACGATGTTACAGGCATGAATAACATTCTTCACAGCTTCTCCAGACCCTTTCACGTCTGTCACATATGCTCAAGGTGAACCTGCTCTCATCTGTGAAAAGCACAGGGCAGCAGTGGTGGACCTGCCAGTTCTGGTATTCTATGACAAATGCCAATCGAGCTCCGCGGTGCCAGGCAGTGAGCACAGGGCCCACTAGAGGATGTCAGGCCCTCAGGCTACCCTCATGAAGTCTGTTTCTGATTGTTTGGTCAGAGACATTCACACCAGTGGTCTGCTGGAGGTCATTTTGTAGGGCTATGGCAGTGCTCATCCTGTTCCTCTTTGCCCAAACCAGCAGATACCGGTCCTGCTGAGGGGTTAAGGACCTTCTACAGCCCTGTCCAGCTCTCCTAGAGTAACTGCCTGTCTCCTGGAATCTCCTCCATGCCTTTGAGACTGTGATGGGAGACACAGCAAACCTGGCAATGGCACATATTTATGTGCCATCCTGGAGAAGTTGGACTACCTGTGCAACCTCTCTAGGGTCAAGGTATCGCCTCTTGGTACCAGTAGTGATACTGACTGTAGCCAAATGCAAAACTAGTGAAAAAACAATTAGAAAAGATGAGGAGGGAAAAATGTCAGTGGCCTCCACCTGTTAAACCATTCCTGCTTTGGGGGTTGTCTCATTGTTGCCCCTCTAGTGAACCAGTTGTTAATTTCATTAACATCAAAGCAGCTGAAACTAATTAACAACCTCCTCTGCTACTTAACTGACCAGATCAATATCCTAGAAGTTTCATTGATTTCATGCTATACTCTGATTAAAAAGGGATCCTTTAATTTTTTTGAGCAAATTCGCCCCCTGCTCGCTTTGCTAGACAACCCCTTACACCTGTGCTTCGCACAGTCGCTCCTCCGAAACCCCTCTTTAATGTTGATACAATGGGAATCAAATAACATTTGTTTTTTGCTCGATCAGCTGCTGGATTGCTGCTGCTCCTGTGCCACGTTATCTGCATTTCATGCGGCACTTCAAATGTTTTAAAGTCACTGCCTTGTCTCTCTTCTCCCCCAGACATCCTCAAACACTATTCAATCTCTTTTCACTGTTCTGTTATTTAATCGAGTAATATTTTCCGTTTGTTTGCGCTAATGTGATCTTTACTCTCATTTTTTTGAGACTTCTGAATTTTCCTACTTCCATTATCTGTAACCTGCTCTGCATGTGTATCACGGTACTTGCATTCAAACGTTGTCAGTATGACTTGACTTGACCGTCTCGCAGGACGTGAAAGTTTCTGTCTGTTTCTCTTCAAAAGATCTCTCTTCAAAAGATCATGTCTCGTCACAGGAAATATATATATATCTTATACAGTGCATCCGGAAAGTATTCACAGCGCATCACTTTTTCCACATTTTGTTATGTTACAGCCTTATTCCAAAATGGATAAAATTCATTTCTTTCCTCAGAATTCTACACACAACACCCCATAACGACAACGTGAAAAAAGTTTACTTGAGGTTTTTGCAAATTTATTAAAAATAAAAAAATTGAGAAATCACATGTACACAAGTATTCACAGCCTTTGCTCAATACTTTGTTGATGCACCTTTGGCAGCAATTACAGCCTCAAGTCTTTTTGAATATGATGCCACAAGCTTGGCACACCTATCCTTGGCCAGTTTCACCCATTCCTTTTTGCAGCACCTCTCAAGCTCCATCAGGTTGGATGGGAAGCGTTGGTGTACAGCCATTTTAAGATCTCTCCAGAGATGTTTAATCGGATTCAAGTCTGGGCTCTGGCTGGGCCACTCAAGGACATTCACAGAGTTGTCCTGAAGCCACTTCTTTGATATCTTGGCTGTGTGCTTAGGGTCGTTGACCTGCTGAAAGATGAACCGTCACCCCAGTCTGAGGTCAAGAGCGCTTTGGAGCAGGTTTTCATCCAGGATGTCCCTGTGCATTGCTGCAGTCATCTTTCCCTTTATCCTGACTAGTCTCCCAGTTCCTGCCGCTGAAAAACATCCCCACAGCATGATGCTGCCACCACCATGCTTCACTGTAGGGATGGTATTGGCCTGGTGATGAGAGGTGCCTGGTTTCCTCCAAACGTGACGCCTGGCATTCACACCAAAGAGTTCAATCTTTGTCTCATCAGACCAGAGAATTTTGTTTCTCATGGTCTGAGAGTCCTTCAGGTCTTTTGAGGAATTCTCAGACTTAATGTCAATTTTAATTACGAACTATGGCACACTCTTAATAGTCAGCGACTTTAACTTTCATATCGAAAATCAGTGTGACCCAAAAGTAAAGGAATTCATGAACCTCCTAGACTATTTTGATTTGAAACAGCTCGTTAATCAGTCTACACATAAAGCAGGTCATACGTTGGACTTAGTAATTACCAAAGGACTAAAAGTTGATGTGAAGCAGATCATTGATATTGGTCTATCAGACCATTTTCTTCTACTATTTAATATAGAAATAATGATAGAAAACATTCATGAGAAACATATTGTTAAAAAACGCTTCTTTGACTCATCAGCAGCTTTAAAACTTACAAACATTCTAAGCAATCAGTCCGTTTATAGTGCTAAATAATAGTGTCAAATAATCTTGACCCCTCTGCTTTTAAAAATTTTAGACCCATCTCTAACCTGCCCTTCATAAGTAAAATTCTATAGAAGGCAGTCATTATGCAGTTAAATAACCACCTCAATAAACATGCTATTCTTGATAAATTTCAGTCAGGTTTTAGAACAAATCACAGCACAGAAACTGCACTCGTTAAAGTAGTAAATGACTTGCGGGTAAATGCAGACAGAGGCCATTTATCTGTTCTCATCCTCCTAGATCTGAGTGCTGCGTTTGACACCATTGATCACAACATTCTTAGAAATCGCCTTAGTCAATGGGTTGGCATCTCTGGCAGGGTCCTAAATTGGTTTGAATCCTACCTGGCAGGGAGAAACTTCTTTGTTAGTTGTGGTAATTACAACTGAAAGACACATGATATTCTATATGGTGTTCCACAAGGCTCTATCCTGGGTCCACTGCTCTTCTCAATCTACATGCTTCCGTTAGGTCAGATTATCTCAGGGCACAACGTGAGCTACCACAGCTATGCTGATGACACACAGCTGTATTTATCAATAGCACCTGATGACCCCGATTCTCTTGATTCACTAACACAATGTCTTACTTGTATTTCTGAATGGATGAATAGTAATTTTCTCAAGCTAAATAAAGAGAAAACTGAAATTTTAGTAATTGGCAATAATGGATTCAATGAGGTTATCAGAAATAAACTTGATGCATTAGGATTAAAAGTCAAGATGGAAGTAAAAAACTTAGGGGTAACTGTTGACTGTAACCTGAATTTTGAATCACATATTCATCAGACCACTAGGACAGCATTTTTTTCATTTAAGAAACATAGCAAAAGTTAGACCTCTTATATCACTGAAAGATGCTGAGAAATTAATTCATGCTTTTGTTTTCAGTCGACTAGATTACTGTAACGCACTCCTCTCAGGACTACCCAAAAAAGACATAAATCGTTTGCAACAAGTGCAGAATTCAGCTGCTAGAATCCTAACTAGGAAAAGAAAATCTGAACACATTTCTCCAGTTTTGATATCACTACAATGGCTTACCTGTGTCTTTCAGAATTGACTTTAAAACTCTGCTTATGGTTTATAAAGCCTTAAATAGTCTCGCTCCATCTTATATATCGGAAAATCTGTCGCTCTATATTCCAAATTGTAACCTTAGATCCTCAAATGAGTGTCTCCTTAGAATACCAAAAGGAAAACTTAAAAGAAGTGGTGAGGCGGCCTTCTGCAGCTATGCATCTAAAATCTGGAATAGCCTGCCAATAGGAATTCGCCAGGCTATTACAGTGGAGCACTTTAAAACACTGCTGAAAACACATTACTTTAACATGGCCTTCTCATAACTTCACTTTAATTTAATCCTGATACTCTGTATGTTCTATTCATTATAATAACTATTCATAGTGGCTCTAAAATCTGTACTAACCCCTACTCTCTCTTCTGTTTCTTTTTCCGGTTTCTTTGCAGTGGCGGTCTGCGCCACCACCACCTACTCAAAGCATCATAATGCTCCAACATTGATGGACTAAAAGCCAGAAGTCTACATGACCATCATCATCAACTCCTTCTGTGAGAACCCTAAATACAAAGAGGACTGTTTCATTTATGTGAGGTAGAATGCCCAGAGGGGACTGGGCGTTTTTTTTTTTTTGTTTTTTCTGTCCTCCCTGGCCATCGGACCTTAATCTTATTCTATGTTAATTAATGTTGACTTATTTTATTTTCTTACTGTGTCTTCTATTTTTCTATTCTTCATTATGTAAAGCACTTTGAGCTACATTTTTAGTATGAAAATGCGCTTTATAAATAAATGTTGTTGTTCTGGTGCCTTTTGGCAAACTCCTGGCGGGCTGCCATGTGCCTTTTACTAAGGAGTGGCTTCCGTCTGGCCACTCTACCATACAGGCCTGATTGGTGGATTACTGCAGAGATAGTTGTCCTTCTGGAAGGTTCTCCTCTCTCCACAGAGGACCTCTGGAGCTCTGACAGAGTGACCATCGGGTTCTTGGTCACCTCCCTGACTAAGGCCCTTCTCCCCCGATGGCTCAGTGTAGATGGCCGGTCAGCTCTAGGAAGAGTCCTGGTGGTTTCGAACTTTTTCCACTTACAGATGATGGAGGCCACGGTGCTCATTGGGACCTTCAAAGCAGCAGAAATTTTTCTGTAGCCTTCCCCAGATTTGTGCCTTGAGACAATCCTGTCTCAGAGGTCCACAGACAATTCCTTTGACTTCATGCTTGGTTTGTGCTCTGACATAAACTGTGAACTGTGGGACCTGATATAGACAGGTGTGTGCCTTTCCAAATCATGTCCAATCAACTGAATTTACCACGGGTGGACTCCAATTAAGCTGCAGAAACATCTCAAGGATGATCAGGGGAAACAGGATGCACCTGAGCTCAATTTTGAGCTTCATGGCAAAGGCTGTGAATACTTATGTACATGTGCTTTCTCAATTTTTTCATTTTTAATAAATTTGCAAAAAGCTCAAGTAAACTTTTTTCATGTTGCCATTATGGGGGGTTGTGTGTAGAATTCTGAGGAAAAAATTAATTTAATCCATTTTGGAATAAGGCTGTAACATAACAAAATGTGGAAAAAGTGATGTGCTGTGAATACTTTCTGGATGCACTGTAGGTTTCACCCAGGATGGTGCACCCCAACTCTTTAACTTTGTTTTGTCTCCTCTTTATACTCATATATATGTTTATGGCTAATATGTGGTATGGTCAGAAACAACCATGGCAATAATGTTTAGGATTTATCACTGTAATGAATGTAAGTACATATATATGGAGATAAGTAATACATAAAATACTGCTTTAAATATTCTTACTAGTTAAATGGTACTGTATCCTTCCAAAGTATCCTTTCTTGTCCAAAAGGCAGTCACAGGCGTCCTTTTGTCTGGGTACTTGCATAATATAAATACTTTTCTGAAAGAGTGTCATAAATATTTAAATACGCTTTTCTGAACAACTGCAAATTAGAGTGTAAACTTACTAAAAGTTCTCCTCTGACCCATCTGATGTCCTATGACATACCCCTTGCTTATATACTATTCAGTTAAGAAGTTAGTGGCTCTTGGCTGAATAAGAGCTTTCTAAAATAAATAAATATTAAAGCACTTAGAAAGACTTCAGATGAGTTCACATCCTGCTGTAGTAAGCAAGGCATCAAGAGATTACTAAAGATTGAATAAGACAATTCTGATGCTGGCCTGGCTGAGATGTACATTTCTTTTAGACTAACTGTAACTAATTGTGTGAATCTAAGAATAAGGGATTTGATGGGAATACTAATAACAGAAAATAGGTAAGAAGCACTGAATGGATTTTATAGGCAAAAGTGTACAGCACTTAAACTACATGGTGTAGCATGGGAAAAATCATGAGTACTGTATAGTCAGATGACCATGAGGTAAAACAGACTTGGCCATTGAGATTCTTTGGGTACAGCATATATTGGATAAATGCTATCTAGCAGAAGGGCCTTTCAAGGAGAAAAAGAAAAATTAGCTATTAAAACCTTACATTTAATGCTTTCCAGCTCTGAAAAAACTGTGACTGTCAGCATTCAGTGTTACCTGTTTTGACTTGTTTATAAATACTAATTTAAGTTTAGATAGTAAAATTCTTTTGTGAACATATTTTACTTGTATTTTACTGGTGTAAGCACATTTTACAGTACAGTACAGTATATAGTACACTGGTCAATACTGGTGCTTAACATCTCCAAGGGGTCTAAATGAATGTGTTCTGCAATGAATTGGCTCTTCATCCACAACAGATTCTTGGCTTGCATCCAGTGCTACCAAAATAAATTTTAGCTCCCAAAATCTCTGAAACAGAGTAAACAGGTTCACAAACTGGTAGATATCATAAGCCAAGTGGTCTGATTAAGGCCAAAGCACAGCATTGTATATGCTGGAATGTAACTGATTTTGGAGGAGCCACAACTAAGTCTAATTTATTTGGTGGAGGTGCACAATTAGGATGTTTTCATTAATGATGGTTTATTGGATTTGGAGCTGGGTTCTTGGTATTTGTTTCTAGGACTCTTCATGACAATGTTATACTGTATGATGCATGAAACAAATTAAACTAAACTGATCAATGCAAGCAGCCTATTCTGCTCTCCATCCAATTTTTGCTAGGTCACAATGTGATTTTAACCAAAGCTATTTCTCTCTGAGCTTTTAACACTTAGTATACTCTGCATACCTCTACAACCACCTTGCACAATTCACTCTTCCTTTTTAGTGATTACTAAATTGAAATGATTGCACAATGATAATTTATTATGCTTATCGCACAAAACATGTTTTCAGAGTTTACCACTTAGCCACTGTATGATGTAATTGCCTACATACTGTATTTCTGCAATTGCAGGACTGGCCTGTTAAATTAAAAACAATCAGTGATGATAAATGGAGTGGTTACCTTCACTAACTGCATACCTGTTTCAAGGTTCTGATGTATTTATTCATATAGCACCAGCAGCATGGACATTTGGATAAAAAAAACAAGGCTTTGATCTTGCATATTTTTGCTGGTTTTAAATAATCAGCCAAATATTCCAGGTGCTAGTATTATATGTGTTCTGATGCAAGATGGAGATGGCCGACACTTGAAGGGGATTAGGAACCTAAGCAGTGAAGGCATTTCTGCAGTCTTCATAGGATAAAAGGCAGCCCGCAGAGAAATACATGACAATTTTAGAAACTGTATTAAGACTTTGCTCTAAGCAGAGTGTCAGTGTCAAGACAAAAGATATCGGGCAAAGGAAAAGGTGATGTTCACCCAAAATCCCATTAGGTGCCTGCCTCGTAGCTCATTGGGGACAAAAGAATAGTGGAATTAAATGCATCAAAGGAGGAGGTGGAGGAACACTGCCAAAAAGTGCACAGTGACCCAAGGCAGGAGACAGAGGTTGAGTTTGGAGAAAAGCTGTGCCACCCTAATGAATCAGCTGTCCTGTTTGACATTGTGGAGCCCAAATAGCAGAAATTTAACAACTTCATTTGAAATACTAGAGGAAGACCTGTACCAGGGCCCAATGGTATTCCCAATAGGGTGCTGCTAGAGGCTAAGACAGAACATGTGGAAGCTGCTGAAAATGGAATGGAGGAAGAATTACATCCCAATGAACTGGCTTATTGCCAAGAGTTGTTTTATTCCCAAAGAACTCCTCCAGATTGAAGCTGTTTTGTTCCATCTCACTTCTGAATATGGAGGGAAAGGTTTTCTCTAGGATTTTAGCAAATAATGACAATCAGAGATGAGTTACAGTATATACTGTTTTATGACTTCACAGTCATTTGGATGTATAGGACTTGACCACCATTTAAAAGGCATTTCATCCTTAAATTTTATGTGATGCCTGACCTTAGTGGCATGATCATATTCCAGGTTATAAAATGCAAAAACATGTGAAAACTGGTTGAGTGTGCCATGATCCTGAGCTTACATTCATATGACAATGATGAATAACCAAACTCGTAGCTTAAATGCAAGTTTTCAGGTGAATTTTGGGTATGAGAGGATAAGCCACAACACCCCACATTACAAGGCAGATCAGGGGTGCCCAGACTTTTTCGGCTTGCAAACTACTTTTAAAATGACTAGGTCGAAATGATCTATCTGCATTAAAAATTACATATATATATTGTCAAGGATGCCAGGGAAGGGTGTCCAGGCAGTGGTTCTGCCCCTCTCTTTCTGTT
>JANRMT010062837.1:20607402-20627095 GCA_026402145.1 Polypterus bichir lapradei | reverse complement strand
CTTTAACACACTACTTCTCCGCAGCGAAGCACGGGTATTCTGCTAGTTCCTGTATAAAGATAAAATACATTACTGTATATGAAGATGCTACTCAGGTATGTATGATGACTGCATCATGCTCTCCCACCTCCCTGCTAAGTAAAGTTCCATAAAATGCTTACTGTTATGTTGCAAACCATACGAGCGGACAAGCAGCAGATCAAAGGAGATAATAGCAGCATTGGCTTCCTATATCGCAAAACACACTTTCGCTTATTTATCTTTCACCCTAAAATCATTTGTACTTTGCCAGTAATACATCCATCCATCAATTATCCAACCTGCTATATCCTAACTACAGGGTCACGGGGGTCTGCTGGAGCCAATCCCAGCCAACACAGGGAACAAACCCCAGGCAGGGCGCACACACACGTAGGACAATTTAGAATCGCCAATTCACCTAACCTGCATGTCTTTGGACTATGGGAGGAAGCCGGAATACTCAGAGGAAACCCACGCAGACACGGGGAGAACATGCAAACTCCATGCAGGGCGGACCCAGGAAGCGAACCCAGGTCTCCTAACTGCAAGGCAACAGCGCTACCCACTGCGCCACCGTGCCGCCCGCCAGTAATACATTAACCACTAATTCACACCAACAGTGAGACAATCTTCTGCCGAAACACAAGGGAACAGGCAAGGCTGAAGATCAAAAACATAGTGGTCAGGTACAGAAGCTGAGTGCAGCAAATAAGACATACAGCTTCTTTCTCCTTCAAAATTGGAAGATGTCCAGTATCTCTATTATCTCTATTAGAACCAACAGAAACCACAGAGACCCTGGTACACTTATCCATAGTCTGGCAGAATCTTATCATAAATTGTCTTAATGGAAAACCTTGGTCAAAAAGTCAATCCCCTGTAGTGGAAATAAAGCCACATGACTCAAAAACACAAGGGCTGGTCTGCAGGAAAATGGCAACAGGTGCTTTGGACTGATTAATCCAAATGTTTTATTTTTCACTCTAACGGAAGACAGTTTTTTCCACCAAAAAGCTGGAGAATGGTACCAGAATGAATGTCTGTAGACGGCAGTGGTTTACTGCAGGTTTGGAGCTGCATTTCTACAAATAGGGTTGGCAATTTGATTCTAAATGTATGGCCCCTTCACTGCTGAGAACTACAGACAGGTTCTTATCTATCATGCAATATCATTAGAGAAGCATCTGGTTGATCCCAGCTTCATTTTGCATCATGATAATAACCCCAAACACAAAGCTAAAATAATAAAAAAAACTATCTGCAGCAAAAACAGGAAGAAGGAATCCTGCAACTCATGGCATGGCCCCCAGGCAGCCCTTCTCCTTCCATTATCAAGCTAGTCTGGGATTACTTGCAGAGAGGGAAGCAAGTAAGACAGCCAAAGCCTGCAGTGGAACTGAGGCAAGAACAATCTGCCACATGAGTACCTTTAGAAACTGTATTCAAATGTACCTAAGAGAACTGATGTTGATTATAGGATGAAGGGTGATTACACCAAATATTTAAGTAATGTTGTGTTTTTTTTCTATTTATTGTACTTTCTATGAAGTTTATTGATTAATTAAAAGCATTCATGACATTGTTTTAAAGTATTCTCACTTCAAAGCATTTTTTCTGAAGTTCTTAAGACTTTCACACAGGACTGTATATAATTCACCACCACTGAATTCTGGCTTAATGGTATACCATTTTATTATTTGCAATTGTAATTTTACTTCCTATTTTAAAACTCATATGCTGATTTTAACAAAAACACTTCACCTAATAATTAAAATAAATACAATTTAATTTGATTCATGACAGAGTTGTAGGGAGCTGGAAGCTGTCATTAGGTACAAGGCAGAACAGAGCCTTAGATGGGACAGTGGAAGATGCAGAATGG
The DNA here is from genome assembly GCA_026402145.1 of Polypterus bichir lapradei. NCBI lineage: Eukaryota > Metazoa > Chordata > Cladistia > Polypteriformes > Polypteridae > Polypterus > Polypterus bichir. The sequence continues at coordinate 20,625,192 of JANRMT010062837.1, read as the reverse complement.
TTTTGAGCCATCTCTGAACTCTGTATAATATATGATTGCAAACAGTTGTGTTTATTTAATAAAAAATAAACTACACTAGGGGAGACAAACACAGGAATCAAATCGGGTACAACAGAATACAAAAAGCAAGCCTACTGCCCAATAATCTATACTAATAAAAGGCAAAGCCCTCACTGACTGACTGACTGACTGACTCACTCACTCACTCACTGACTCACTCATCAGTAATTCTCCAACTTCCCGTGTAGGTAGAAGGCTGAAATTTGGCAGGCTCATTCCTTACAGCTTACTTACAAAAGTTAGGCAGGTTTCATTTCGAAATTCTATGCATAACGGTCATAACTGGAACCTACTTTCGTCCATATATACGGCTATAGCCTGCAGCTCGGTCGCTGTGTGAGGCGGAGTTGTGCCTGCCCATATAAGGCCGTCCGTCAGCAGCTATCCAATAGACACGCTGCTGCGAAATATTTGTGGGTGAAGGAAAGTTCTTATGCAAACGAAGATGAGATGGTCAGGCACAAACTCAGTGAAAGTGCGAGAGAAACTTTTAAGTGCCGGGTCTTAGCTAACATTCAATAAAGCTGTGGACATCGCAAGATCGCACGAGATAGCACAAGCACAGCTGAGAACCTTCGATGCATGTACTCTGAGCGGCTCATGTGAACTGACTTTGCAGGACTGGGAAAGGTAAACCCGTGCATGCAGTGTGTGATGTAACAACCCTCTGACGCTGAACAAGCCTTTTGTACACATATCAATAGGAAAGCAAGGTGTAAAGCTTAAGTTTAAATTACGTTCATAGACACGCTGCCGCTAAACATTCACAGGCAAATCTACAACTTAATACCGGGAATTCCTGTTAAACATCTTATATTCACGACTACCGATTTGGGTAGTGATCACTTCGATGAATGAAACCTGTTCAAGAAACGCATTACACAATTGAGAAGGCAGCAAAAGAATATGAAGTGAGTGACGCATACAAGCATATTCATAAGTGCAGCTACTGCGGAAACAAAGCACAGTGTAAACCTTAAGTTTAAATTAAGTTCATAGACAGGCTGCTGCTGGCGTTTGACATGCCTACGACGAATACGATATTCGCGAGATACAAGTATAATGAGAAGACGCAGGGTATAAACGAGACTTTTGATCACTTTGTAGCAGAGTTAAAATTGCTGTAACGGAGTTAAAATTGCTGGTGAAGGACTGTGCTGGTGTAAAGCTTAACTCTAAATTAGGCTTATAGACATGCTGCCGCTGGCGTTTGTCATGCCTAAGACGAATACGATATTCGCGAGATAGATTGCACTAGATAGCACAAGCACGGCTGAGAAGCTTCGATGCATGAACTCCGAGCGGCTCACGTGAACTGACTTTGTTCTGGCTTTAACTACTGTGAAATAAACAGACATAAACTGGAAGCGTGAGTCTGTGCCTTTTAATAACCTCGAGAGAGAAACATGGTGGCAGCGTAGGTGAGGGAACTGCGCCAAAAGTCACGCCAGTTTGCTGTTAAAAGTTCAGGACGCGGAGACGCTTACACAAAAGGAAAATGGAGGGTCTGAGACCGCTGCTGACATTAAGCCTCGATGCTAAAGACCTGGCGAAGTCATGGAGAACATGGAAGGACTAGTTCAGATTATTCACAGAACTTGCAATGCCGGAGGCAGAGGAAAACACTAAGGTCAGACTATTCCGTTATCTTATTGGAGAGAGCGGCAGAGAATTGTGTCAGGTGCTGACCGGTGATGTAAGACCTGATGAGTTAACCATGAGCTTGATGATACGTAAATTTGATGAACATTGCAACCCGAAAATAAATGAAACTGTAGAGAGGTACAGATTTTTTTCAAGAAATCAGGCAAGGGGAGAAAATATAGACGACTACGTCACAGATCTGAGAGTGTTAGCAGGCACATGCAATTTCGGGGAGATTAAAAGTTCCCTTATACGTGACCAAATTGTGTGCAGAACTAGTGATGCAAGTTTAGAGAGGAGCATACAAATATGCAGAGCCACAGAACTGTTGAAGGAGAACAGCAGAACAGTCACACGGGGTTCCCTATTTTATACTTCTCCCGGTGCGTCTCTTAAACCCTCCGTGTGGGAACATTATCACAAGGCTTAACAATCCTATTGTTACACCTTCTACGTGCACCCAACCGTCCTTATTACGGAGTCTTCCTTGCTGTACCGCTGGCTGCTTCTGTCCATTCACCTTCCCAGCTCTTTATTTAAACAGTTTTCCTTCTCACTTTTCCGCTCCTTTGCTGTCTTCTCCCTTTTCATTCAAAATACACGCCTCCTTGCCTTTAGCGATTTGGGTAGTGAACACTTTGATGAATGAAACCTGTTATCTTTACAACGATTGACAAACACGGAATGTAACTTGAACACAACACGTCCTCCAAATACGAACCTGATTGAAAGACATAATGATAATCAAATCCTTGATGACAGCAACACTCATAACAGTCACAAAATAATTACATTGACAATCAGGTTATGCTATTTTTAAAATGTTTCCTTTTCTTTTTCATAACTTCTTTAACACACTACTTCTCCGCTGTGAAGCGCGGGTATTTTGCTAGTCCTTAAAATAAAGGTGCTGCTCACTTGGGTTAACTTTTCCTATGACTCTGTAGAACAATCTAAATCCCACTCCACCACTATCCTATCCTAAATCTAGATTGTTTTCCTTCCACCACCTCTCCTTTCAATTCTACATTCAGTTTCCTATGATTATAAGGAAGATTTAAACCCTTCTCAGGCTCACTTCCAGTCAGTCCTTTGAACCAGGTCTGGGGACGGGGTAGTTCTCTTTCCTCCAAGAGCACCAGGTTAATGCTTGACTCTGTAGCCTCCAATGTCTCTGGAGTCTTGACCCTTTCATATGCCTAAAACAACAAAAAAATCAGAGTACCCTGAGAACACCTTGTCAGATACAGGAAGAACATGCAATCACCACATAGAGGCCAAACTGGCATTTGAGGCCAAAGAGTTGTATATTGAAAATATAAAATGTAATAATTTATTCCATAATGTAAAAAAAATATTCAATATTAAGGAGAAAGGTTAGTTTGAAGAGTAATCACGTCATGTATAATGCTAAAATACCTACAATACATGGCTGTACTGATATTTGAAACAGCTTCATTAAATACTGTCTACAAAATATTTCTTTCATTCTTGAGGATGTTTAAAGGAACTCAACATATCAAACCAGAATCACCCTGCATTACCTAAACAATTGTCCTTCAGTTGGCTTTAATATGTTGAAGGTTTTCTAAAAATTTTCATGTGATTTTCAACAGCACATAATGTTTTTTTCTGTGGTTACCTAGCAACAGAGGGGATATTCAAGTCATGAGAAAGTGTGCAGGTCTTCATTCTTGACAGTCTTTGAGTGATGGACGTTCTATACTAAGAAACTGGCAGTTCTTCCCTGCATATGCAGTAGTAGACACACGTTCTACCATATTTCTAGTATGCTATGCGTTGTCCACCATCTTTTCTACTTACTGGCTTAGGTTACCACCTGGACCTGCAAGAGAGCCGCAAGAATAGAGAGTTGCTGTTGCTTTTTGACAAACATCAAATGGAGGAACTGAGGTATCAAACAAGGGAGAAAGATGTGCAGGAACACAAACACAGACTGTCACAGGGTATCAAGAACGGCATTTTAAATATAGAGGTTACAGGTCCAAAATCATTAAGTGAGCAGCAGCAGGAAAAACAGAGAATCAACAAACTGAAAGCAGAGGTCCGCTTTCTTAAAGAGCAGAAGCAAAGGTCCAATATCCAAATTCAGGAGAATGAATGGAGAATTGTGGAATTGGAAGAGAAGATTAAGCTTATATTGGGAGACAAAAATATGAAAGAAATTCAGTTTGATAACAATGCCCATATAATCAGAGAGCAGCAGAAGGAAATTAAATTTCTACGTGACCAAGGAAAGAGAAAAGATGCCCAAATTGAAGAAGAGAAGAGAAGGATTGTAGCACTGGAAGAAGAAACACAGTTTCTTAGAGAGGAGAAGGAGAGAAAAAATGGCCAAATTGAAGAAAATACACGAATAATTGGTCAACTACAAAATGAAAACTATGACCTCAAGGAACAAGTGCAGGACATACGGAAGCAAGTGGAGGCAGAAGAAGAGCTACAGTGGCTTTGGTTGTGATGAGTCCAAGCAACAAAAAGGTATGGAAAGCAAAAAGTGAATTATTTATGTTTTGTACATTTTTCTTAATACACTCTGCTTCTTCAGACAGTGACACACAATTTGTGCAGAAACAGAACAAAAGCACATGTGATTATTTTGAATCATACTGTGTTGCAGCACACATTTTATAATATGTTGTATTTATCATTTGTTTGATTTAATTATTGGATGAAATGGAAAGTGAAACAGTCACTATTTTTAAATTGCTCATTTCATATCTTTCTCCTACAGAAAAGCCTCAGTTAGTGGTCTGCATCATGTTCCCTGTCTTAATTTATAATTTGTTTCTTTACCATGTCTCTTCTCTGACTCCCTGGTGTGCAAGGCATCAGTAGCTTTTGATCTTTAACAGGGTAGTTTGCTACTTACTTTCATTATTAATATTTTACATAAATTGATTTTCATGACTGCTGTTTTTATTTATTTAATTTCAATCAAAGGTTGATCACAGAATAAAAAGTCTGTGCTAGGCTGACAATTACAATTGATATCATGTCTTTAAAGTTAAATAAAAAAATAGTTAAGATTGGCTCAGACATATTAACATATTTTATCCAACACATAAATTGCAGGATATCTTCTCAGTGGCCATTTAACTAAATACACCTGCTTGCAAATGAAAATGGCCCACTCCTCCAAGCAACCAATCACATGGCTACAATTAAATAACTTCTTCGACAGTGGTATGATTGTTTGTGTTTATTGTCATGTTTACATAATACACAGTGTACAAAGTACAATAAAATTCTTACTTAATTTTCAGTGACAGTAATACAACACCAGCACAAAGACACAAACATACACTAAAACTATGCATAGTGTACAGTAGAATATGATAGATAGATAGATAGATAGAGGGTGGTCCAGATCTAATTATGCAGATCCAGATCATCTGGATGACTGTGATTTATGCGGGGACAATTCCAGTTTGTCGCAAAGACGATTCTTCATGTCATCAATTCACACACTTCTCGATGGTCTGGGATTTTTTGGGTGATTTTCTATGTAATAAACTTAATAAGTTATAGCGTAATGAAAATTGCATAATTAGATCTGGACCACCCTACAGATAGATGAATAGATGAGGTGGTTCCAGCTGGGACGATAGATACTCCCTTACTGGTCCAGAAGACCACTTCCAAAGACAGGGGTTCAACATTCTTCCTTACAGCCAGGAGGCTTGTATGGAATAAAAAAGTAATGGATGGATAGGTGTCTTGTCCATTCTGCATGATGCCCTTTTTCCTAGCTGGGTTGCCATATTAGAGGAGGATCAACCCCAATGATGTATGGGTATTAGGACGTGGATGAATGCTGCTTCCTGCCTGAATAGGGAAGTAGAAACGGTAAATAGAAAGAGGGGATCTTCCTCCCAAAGACAGCTGTTTCCCCCCATACATTAGGTGGCAGTGTGCCTCTGGTTTGGTTCGGCTTTGAATACAGGACTGTGTGGGACCTGGTGTCCAGCCTAGTTGGGTTCCTCTGGTGCTGCCTCAAAATGCTGATGGCAGAATACTCCCTTGCTTTTTGGCAGTTCTGCCTGACCCTGAGTGTAATGTTCTGGCATTAGTATGCCCAGGTTTGGTATAAAAGGAGACACTCCAACCTACTCAGGTGAGTTTCATTAGGAGAGGAGATGGGCAGAGCTTGCCTGGAGAGGAGTGAAGGTTTGAAGGAAGAAGAAATGAAAGAAGTTGTGCTTGTGTGAAAATAAGACCTTTAACAAGGTATTTTGTTAAATAAATACTCCTTTTAATCCCATGACTGTCTTTAGTCCAGTTGTGCCTAGGTTTTGGGTCTGGTTATATCCCCTACTGGCCACAATAAACATATATATATATATATACTAGGGGCTTTGACCCCTGCTCGCTTTGCTCGCCCACCCCCGGGTTTGATTTACTGGATATACAATTTAAAGAGATTGTTATTTTCATGGGAATTGTTACATATGCATTATTTTCACTTTTACTTTAAAACTTTAGTAAAAATAATATTTAGAATTAACTTTTCTTCAAGATCACATTGAATTTTGATTTCGTGTTTGGACTTACTGTATATCGTGACAACGCAACATATAACTGCCTCTGAGTGAATATCATTTCTTTCTCTCTAATAAATAAAATGACTTTTTCAAATGTTTGTCCGTGCTCTTTTTTCTTCGTTTTGTTGTTGATGTGTCATCTAGAACGTATAAAATTATTGTCCTGATAAAATTTATAAGAGCTGATAGCGCAGGAAGTGTGTCTGCCAAAATCATTCACACGACTAAGAGCTGAGAGCAAAGGAACTGTGTCTGACAAAAGCATTCACACGAATGAGGTTAGATGACCATGGTCTTGTTTGAAAATAGTTGTAAGTAGGGTGTGACTTGAAAGAATCTCATGTTAAAAGTTTTCGTCTCACGGGACTTCATACCGCACCAACGTTTTTGGGATCTTTTAATTCTCGCTGGCAACACGAATTAGACAATCTACAATCTACAATCTACAAGTCTCCGACTTAAAGATTAAATCCGAACAATATATTTAATCTGTTTTAGTTGTTCAGTTATTTCACTGAGTAATAATTTCCGTTTGTTTGTTCTAATGCGATCTTTACTATCCTTTTTTTGAGACTTTCGATTTTCGTACTTCCATTATCCATTAGAGAGATGTTTATATATCTCTGTATATGTACATATATGCATACTGTGACGAATGGTACTGCAGCATGTCGGGAGCTGTAGTTTGGAGCAGCCCTGTAGTGTTCCGTGTGTACCGCCAGAGGGTGCTGCAGGTGCAGCTGAGTCCTTGGAGGAACCACTTCCATCACACCTGGAAGTGTTGCTGGGTGCAGTATAAAAGGAGCTGCCTTAACACCAGTCAGAGAGCCAGAGTCAGGAGGTGGAGGACAAGCTTATGAGGAGGAGTGGAGGTGACAGGAGAGGAGAGAGAGAAAGAGAAAGAAAAGGAAGAAGGGCTGTATTATATGTATATTATATATATTATATTCTATTATATTATATTGTATGTTGGGTACTTTCTGTACTGTGCTGTGAAGTGGTGCACAACAGACTACACTTCTCCACCTGAATAAAGTTTGTTCTGTGTTGAACTTGTGTCTCAGCCTGTCTGTGTCAGGGTTTGGGGAGCAGTATGCCCCCTGGTGGTTCACAAGAGGTATCCAATATAGGACTTCCTGGCAGTCTTCAGGCAGAAGCCCCATTTTAAACAATTTCTTGTGGCCAACCCGACACAGCAGTGCCAGCAACAGCACACTAAAAGCGCGTCACCACCCACGCAGTACCCATTGGAGAGGCTCATGGACGCACCGTTCTTACTGATGGGGAAGAGGATGGCCAGGCAAGGTTCAAAGGCAGTGAGCAACCAAGGACTCACCATCACAGGTGTTTCCCGGAGTAGCATGCAAGAAAGAGCGGCCACCCGGAAGATGGAAACTCTGGAGGATAGGATCCAGCTTGTTCTGGGAAAGCTTTATGTCTTTCCCCAACACCTACTTTATAGATGGTGAATGCTCAGATCCATGTCTGTGGCCGAAGCATGCCAATCCATGGAGAGATGATGGGGTGAGTGGCAAGGGGTCAACCAATAAAGGCCGCGGCCCACTGTACTCCGAATACAGGAGCAAAGTAGAGGATCGCCTGGAATCTTACAACCCCAAATGGCCAGAGTAGACGTGAAAGGGAGCGGTGGACGACCTTGCTGCTCTCTTCCTGATTCAGGTTAAAGGGTGAAAGTTGTGTGCCAGGATCCCGTTGCGACATGGGAGGAGGTGGGATCGGTGAACCTCCACCCCAAATCTTTACCACCCTTGACTGAAACAACACAAGAAAAGCACAGGCACAGTAGCTCCAAGCCAGCAGACCATCAGAATGGGGAAGAAAGATGATTTAAGTGACTTTGAACGTGTCATTGTTGTTGGTGCCAGACAGACTGGTCTGAATATTTCAGAAACGGGTGATCTACTAGGATTTTCACACACAACCATCTAGGTTTTAGAGAGAATGGTCCAAAAAAGAGAAAATATCCAGTGAGCAGCAAAAATCTCTTGCCAAAAATTCATTGCTGATGTCACAGATTAGGGGAAAATGGCCAGACTGGTTTGAGCTGATAGAAAGGCAACAGTAATCAAATAACCACTTACTACAACCAAATTATTCAGAAGTACATAACATGTTGAATCTTGAAGCAGATGAGCTGCAGTAGCAGGTGACCACGCTGGGTGCAACTCCTGTCAGCTAAGAACACACAACTGAGGCTACAATTAACATGGGCTCACCAGAATTAGACAACAGAAGACTGGAGAATTGTTGCCTGGTCTGATGAGTCTCGGTTTCTGTTTTGGATGGTAGGATCAGAATTAGGCATCTACAACATGAAAGCATGGATCCATTCTTCCTTGTATCCATGGTTCAGGCTGGTGATTTTGGTGTAATGGTGTGGGGGATATTTTCTTGGCTCGCTTTGGGCCCTTTAGTACCAACTGAGCAGTGTTTAAATGCCACAGCCTGAGTATTGTTGCTGACCATGTCTATCCTCTTATGACCATAGTGTACCAATCTTCAAATGGCTACTTCCAGCAGGATAACGTGCCATGTCACAAAGCTCAAACCATCTCATCCTGGTTTCTTGAACATGACAATGAGTTCACTGTACTCAAATGGCCTCCAGAGTCACCAGATCTCAATCCAATAGAGCACCTTTGGGATGTGGTGGAATGGGAGATACACATCATGGATGTGCAGCAGACAAATCATGTCAATATTGACCAAAATCCCTGAGGAATGTTTCCGGCATCGTTTTGAATATATGCCACAAAGAATTATGGCAGCCCTAAAGGCAAAAGGGGGTCCAAACCGGTACTAGCAAGGTGTAAATAATAAAGTGGCCAGTGAGTGTACACATTGATTTGTTAACAGTAAGTACATAAATATTACCCTAAATACATTTTTAGGAAAAATATTATCTTAACTTTGTGAGCACCATACCTTTATTTTCTATAATGTATCATATAGACATGACACTTATGACATCAGTTGTTTCTTTTCCTGGAAAATGGATTGTATATTTATGGTTCTTTTTAATCAAGCTATAATAATCCTCAAGCTTATGCATGTTTCGAAATTCAGCCATTCGACCAACCAGGAAAAAATTACTATAACGATAATAAAATCGACAATGTATTCGGTAGTACAACTGCAACAAATTAATTTCTTGTATATCCCAAAATCACACAAAGAATGCCTCAATGGGCTTTAGCAGCTCCTGTTTTTGACAGCCCCGCAGCCTTGACTCCCAAAGAAGACAAAAAAAAAAAAACTTCCAAAAAATCCTTGTAGGAAGAACATGGAAGAAATTTTGGGATGGGCAATTCAGAGGAGACCCCTCATCCGGTGCAGGTTCAGTGCGCCACAACAACTCTCAAGGCAGATCATTATTATTGTACAGTTTAGGTTTACTAGCTTGCCATCAAAGAATACATATTCTAGTCAGAAATGTAGATCTAAACTATGGATTCAAACTTTAATTTTTAAGGAGCTGCTGAATCATTTGCATGCCAAATTAATAAAGTATTTTTAACCTGTATATACATTAACGTTTTACACTCAAACAAATGAAAAAGAGCTAATTTTTGTATGAAGGCCAGTTTTGAACTGATTATGTGCTATGATATGATCATAGAATGTTTCCAGTGTGGAAAATATCTGAAGGATTCTCCATAAGGATATGTTGGGAATGGTAAAAGAAGAGGTCTGAGGAATTATGTCCATCCATCCATCCATTATCCAACCCGCTATATCCTAACTACAGGGTCACAGGGGTCTGCTGGAGCCAATCCCAGCCAACACAGGGTACAAGGCAGGAAACAAACCCCAGGCAGGGCGCCAGGCCACCACAAGGTGCACACACACACACCCACACACCAAGCACACACTAGGGACAATTTAGAATCGCCAATGCACCTAACCTGCATGTCTTTGGACTGTGGGAGGAAACCGGAGTACCCAGAGGAAACCCGCACAGACACGGGGAGAACATGCAAACTCCATGCAGGGAGAACCTGGGAAGCGAAACGGGTCTCCTAACTGTGAGGCAGCAGCGCTACCACTGCATCACAGTGTTATCTATTGAATTTCCGAGGATTTTGATCAGATAGCTACTTCTAACAGCCTAGTAGGAATAGAGATATGAATAGTTTTGTTTTTATATGATGGCATAATGGCTGAGATTTTCATATTTGTTTTATTCAGTATTTTTAAATATTGTTTTGAACAAGGTCTGCTGTGATATGTTGTATTGATCATTGTTGTTAAAGTAATTATTGACTGATATAAATAAAAAAATATTTCTATACACATCAATCATCCTGATAGTTTATAATCTATACACATCAATCATCCTGATAGTTTATAACCCATTAGTAAAATTGTAATTTTGATAATTATTTTTTAAATACTGTATATGCTTTATCTTTTTGCTGACATATTATGATCACACATTTCCCCAAAACAGAGACATTCATATCTCACCACAGAAAATACTTTATTTCTTATAAGATAAAGAACCAAATATCAGGTGGCATGTCAGCTCAATATTGAGGAATGTTTGGAACTAGCCAGAAGGACAAAAAAAATAACACTCAAGGCTGACAGAAGCAATTGCTTGGAACCGTTGTAATTCTATTACTTTAAAAAGATAAATTAGAAACATAAAAGAAACATAATTAAATACATTTTTCATTGTTTCACGATATGTGAAAATTGCCAATATTTTATTTTGTGACTAATTGCATTTTTCAATACAACATGACATGCAGTTATTTATTTAACACAGATTGAGTGCACTTGGCATGCATTTATTTAGACAGTAATTTGATGTAATTTGAAAGCTTTCTGGAATGATTAATTGAATTAGTTGCATGTGGGTGAATGAATGTGTGTAGGAAGGGTAATGTAAAATGATGCAGCATATAATGTTATAATAAACCAATTCTTAGACAGTGATATAAGTTACAAAAGGTGCACAGGCTATTCATAAAATATGGTATTAAACTTTCTCTACGTGTAAACATGCCAATGAAAGACCAATGAGAATGATTTGTGATGGTACATCCCAAACTTCTAGCTCTATCCCAAACATCCAGCTCCTTCCCGCTCCCACAGGATGCATCAAGGTATACTTGGGTGGGGCTTATATATGTATATTTAAATGTACAGGTACACAGTGTTTTTATATTACAATATTTGTTGTTATGATTGCCTATTAAGTAACCTTATGACCTGTAAAAAGAAATGTCCCAGAATCTACTAGTGAGAGTTCCAATGGTAATTATTTAAATAAGTCAATGATTTAACATGCTAAACTATCCTTTGTGTTTTAATTTATGCTGAAAGTGCTGACATAGTACAGGCAGACTCAACAAACTGCTAGATAGGATGCTTAAATATGGGTTCTGTTAAAGGAGATAATAAAAATACACAATTGTAAAGTAAACATTAAAAAAATCTGAAAAATGGGGCAGAATGGCAGTGTAGTGGTTAGTGATGTTCCCTATTAGTGCTGATGACTTGCATGGTTTTCTGTTGGTGCCCTGTAAAAAATATTACGTTGAAAAAATTTTAAATATACAACAACCAGGTGCACACCATTTTTGAGTTTGCTTAGCTTTGGGGCAAATTGACCACATGTACTTTATTTTATAAGAAACAATGCAATTTCTGTCAAAGGGAAATTTGGAGTTTGATAAACACTTATTCACTTGAAGAAGTGTAGTAGGTCTAATCCTGCATCATACATATATGCATTCTGTAGTTTAGACAGCATACAATTCTAGTTTTTTATAGTTCACAATATCAGTAAAATGGGTAAAATATACTTTGTGACTAAACATTGTCTATAACATAGTAATGGCTGTAAGTTCATCTATACAGCCTATTAGTTAAGTACATCTGAAAATGCTACACAGTTGGTTTATGTTTTATTTTAAGTTTTTTTAGAACTTCAGATTTTCATGGGGGGGTCATGGTTGTAGCATTCAGAACCCCAGTCTTTCCAACGAAGAGTTTGCATGTTCCAAACCCATAGTCCAAAGACATGCCATTTAAGTGAATTAGCAATGCTAAATTTGCCCTGTTGTGTGAGTGTATTCACCCTACAATGGACTGGGACCTTGTCCAGGGTTTGCTCCTGCCTTGCTGCCTATGCTTTCTGGAATAAATTCCAGCAGCCCTGCTCAGGATAAGGCAGACTTGGGAAATGACATGGTATTTTTATAGTGTTATTCCCACACTGCTGCTTCTTCTTCAGACATTTGTTTTTAATCCTTATATAATCCTTATAGTTTTCAAAATTAAATAACCCAAAGAAATCTCTGCAACAGTCAAAGTTGTATAACTACAGTAGTTATTTACTATAGTAGCAGAAAATGGCCAAAAAGGAGGCTGAGTTTTTGGTAACTCTGTTTGAATATTGGTAATCTGAAATTGATCTGCCATGGTTGTCCACACACCTCTTGCTCAACATCTATTGCTCTTGGCAGAGTTTCAGGTTGAGTGTTTAAAATTCCTAATCCAAAAAACAGGTTAAAAATCAGAATGAAAATGTAGAAATCACAAATGTTCTTTCTTACTCACTTTCTCAGTTATTCTTGGGACACATGGACTTCCAACAGATACATCCCACCACATGCCACCCATCTACCACTCTCGGTCAATGCAGCTACCAGGGAGCTGTGCCCTGTCCTGTGTTGCCGCAATGTTAGGACTCCATGCCTTGATGAGGAATTTGGAACAGTAAGGCAAAAGCACTAATCACACATCTATTGTGCTACCATAATGAATATTTACCACAGTCAATGTAATTTACAGTTTTCTTGATGATATTTACCATCTATTTTAACAAAATAGCTTATTCATCCATTTTAAACAAGGCTAATTATTTTTATGGAGGGGCAGAGTCAATCAGTGCAGAATTAGGCAAGGCAGTAATAAAACTGGCACATTCCCACACACCAACTCTAACTCATAAGGAGCTAGTCAGAGTTTCCAATCAACCTAAAATGCAAATCTTTGGGATGAGGAAAAGAAATTTGGCTGCACAGAGGTGGGAAGATGACACAAATACTTCGCAGACAGTGAAAAAACACAGGATTCAAACATAGTTTCCTACAACCCATAAATATCCCTCATTATTTTAATGTTTGCTGGGCAACAATAATGTGTTGTGTGGATGGACCAGGCTGACGTTCACAGCCTTATATGGTAGGTTAATATTTTAAGAGTAGTAAATAGGTGTTGTGTAAAAGCTTCAGGTACACTACAAATGCACCCATATCCACGATATATAAGGTTAAAAAAGCCTCCTGTAGTCCTTCAGATTCATAATGTTACTATACAGTACATTCAGGCCCAGTTCTAGAGGTGAATCTTTCATCGTGCCATTTAATTTCAGCCGCTCCCTCACCCTATAATACCATCCATCCATCCATCCATTACCCAACCTGCTACATCCTAACCACAGGGTCACGGGGGTCCGCCGGAGCCAATCCCAGCCAACACAGGGCTCAAGGAAGGAAACAAACCCCGGGCAGGGCGCCAGCCCACCGCAGCGCTATAATACCTTTTTTCATTTTCTAAACCAGTGTATTTAAAATTAAAAATTTTCGCAATTTCCTTAATGTCAAAAAAAATTAAAGAAAATTTCTTTGTAGGTAGAAGAAAACTTGACTTATGCATTTTACAAATCAGCAACAAGTTTAATTAATTCATCAGTAAAATTCCGATTAACACTACAAAAACTTTTGATTGATGTGCTGCGTACTTGAGCTGCCACAATTCACATGTTGTGACTTGCCTATTTTTCTTTGAAGCAAGTTACCGACATTCGACGGGAAAAGACGAGCCCTGCACCGAGCCTGCATTTTGTTGAGGGCGGCCATGCCCTCTTTGTTCAGCCGCCTTCGTGCATTCACCCTTAGCATGACCAGCAGAACCGGGCCTTTATACATTTATGGTACTAGAGTTGACTATTAGATATTATGTCCAAATGACAGATTTGAAAACTAGGCCAGGATCACATAGACATGCTGTTATAGACAGTTCCAATGCTGACCTTAAAGCAAGAGAAGACATGAGGGATATCAACACACATGCACACAGGAGAAGCAATTCCACTGAAAAACTGTATTGTGCTAATGAAGATAAAAAAACCTTTAGAGCATGCATTAAGCTCTCAGGAGGTGGCTTACTAAAGAGTCCAAGGATAAACAAGATAATAGTGAGAGGTCAAGCTTTTAGCTATAGTGCCCCAATGTTTCCTGCTTGTATAAGAGATGTCCCTTGTGCCTCAGCTTTTAAATCCAGTCTAAAGACTCACTACTTTAGTCTGGCAGACCCTGATTAAAGCTACTGATTAGTTGTGCATATTGCGTCTTTGTTTCTTAGTTATTGTAGAAAAAAATAATTATTACAATCAGGGATGGGTTTATGCTTAGTCAAACTAGGCACATGCCAATACAGGCATAACCTTGAGGGGGCCAATTATACTATGTCAGTAACATCACCTTTTTCTATACATTTTAAGACCAATATTAAAAAGCAAAACCTTCTAGTCTTGTTAAATTATTGGTTGATTTAAAGTTAAATATTGAATTTAATCTAGTATTGGAAGGTATGAGCATAAAAGACAAAAATTGTTACAATCATTTTCTTTGGAAAATTGTCAGAAATATAAATCCCTTCAGCTAAAAGCTTTTGGCTTTCTCAGTTTAAGGATATTAATTGGAAGGAAGTATGTGATATTTCAAGAAGGTACTAAATTAAAAAAAAATATTGCAAGATCTCATTTAAAATTATTCATTGTGTTTACCTTGCTAACCAGATGCTGATATAGTTAAAAAAATATTGATTTAACCTGTGTTTTGTAATTTTGAGAAGGAAAGTATTTTACATTTATTTTTGAATGTATTTACAGTAAATATTTTTGTTGTGTGTGTGATCTTGAATCTTTGTTGAAGACGACTACCGGTGTTGATATTTCCTCATGGAATAAAAATATTTTATTCTTTAATAATGAGAATGTGGAACATAAACGTTTGTCTGTCCTAAAGTCATTTATTATTTATTGTAAATTCCACCTTCATAAATGTAAATGGTCTAAGAAAATGTTTAATTTTACAACATTTTAAAGTAAAGTTGCTCATGCTTTTCTGATTCTGCTAGGAAATATGGAACTGTAAGCAGGATGAACACTTTACTGATAAAAAATGGAGAGATCCGCTTGAGAGAATGGTTAGTGTACTCCCAATCAACTGGGTCTATGTGATGACATTGCTGTGAGCTTCTCTCAAAAAAAGACACCCCACATAGTTCAGGATGAAAATGGTTAAACATTCCTAATCACTTTTCCGAACACAAAGGGTCTGCTGAACACATTAACACAGTGCTAACTCATTTATTGCATGGAAAAATTGATGCTAGAATTCATTTTCGCCTAGCCAAGGATATAATTGCACAGCAAACATACTGGTAACATGCCGAAATGCATAATTGCCACTGCAAAGTTTGCAGCTTCTCGTGGTATGCCTTTTTGTGGTGAGAAATAACATTTTTTTCCAAACAATGGCACTTTTTTAGGGAACCTAGAACTGATCAGTGAATTTGATCCCCTCCTGTCTGAGCATCTCACAAAGTACAGATGCAAAGCCTGTTGAAGGACAAATTAATTTTATTCATGACATGTCTGATAAAATTTAGATGTTAACAATAAACAAATACAACTTGGTGGTGGTTTGTAGGGGGGTGGGGATGAGGATGCCAGAAATTCTTCTTCCCTATGTCTCAATATGAGGTAAATCTGACCCTAATTACAACAATTAGGAATTTTTACTAATCCTCCTCTGTTCTGTTTCTCTTCTCGGTATACTGCTGTGCTACGTGGTGCCACTGCTTTACTTACAAGCTATTTTTTGCCCATTGGATATACATCTGAAGTACAAGTATGAAAAGATTCTGTTGTCATATTAGGTGGTCCAGCACAAACCTATGTTGTAGAATGCCTGAAAGGGGGTGAGTGGCCAATTTAGAGGACTGTGACTGTGTCTGACTTTTGCTTTTGACTTTGTGTTATAACTGATCAAGAGCCAGAGCTTTATTTTCTCTTGGAAGGACTAGAGTTTTTGTTTTTCTCTGCTCCATTGTCTACTGGCCATAAGTGCAACGATAATATAAATGGACATGTACTGCTCGGTTTAAATTTACTTAAAATTTCAGTGTTTAAGTTTGGCATTGCTTTGTTTTACTCTGTTTAAACTAATCTATATCTTTATGTTTAGCATTATATAATTAATATCATTCAAAATTATAATTGTGTTTTTACCTGTGTATTTTTACAGCACTCTGAACATGCACTCATTGAATAGGGCTATACAAAAATAAACAGATTTGAATTGAATTAATATCATAAAATAGACAAATTCAGCTTAGATGCAAGTCTAGCCATGGCTACCATATCAGAAACAGTGGGAACTGAGTGCTATGAATGTAAATAAACAATAAAGCTGGCAAAATCTGAAGGTAATTGTCTCTATCTAATAATTTGAAATAGCATTTAAAACTAGCATTTTGCCTATATATTCATTGTATCTCCTAATCACAAGTCCATACCATTTCAACTCACTTTACTATACTGTACTTTTGAGATATCTCTTCCACTTTTGTTGTACCTCTGATTGTCTCATTTCTTATTCTGTCATTTTTTGTAATTCCACACATCTGTCTCAACATTCTCCTTTTTGCCACATCTAACTTCTTCTCCTCTGCTCACTTTACTGCCCATGTCTCAGCTCCACACATCATTACTGGCCTTGCTACTGTCTTAAATGTTTTACCTGTAACCTTTGACTTCTCCTGATACCTTCTTCCAGTAAATACATCCACAGTGCACTTTGGGTTATCTCTGCTTCTAAGTTTCCATCTTGGGCTACCACATATCCTAAATATTTAATTTTTTCACTCTTTTCAATTGCTGTTCCTGCAGGCTATCTTCTGAAACCTGACCATTATTAAACCTCATATATTCTGTCTTCTTCTTATTTATCTCCAATCTTCTATCTTCCAAAGCCCTTTTCCATTTTTCTAACTTAACTCTCCACGTCCTCTTTTCCCAGTGCTACACAACACAATGTCATTGGCTAAAAGTAAGCAGCAGGGGGACTGATCTTTTATCACATGACTCTTCACATCCATAACTAGATCAGAGAAGTAAGGAATTAAAGAAGATCCCTGTTGTAGACCTACTCTAACTGGGATCTTGTCTGTTACCTCAACTATGTTTTTAACCTCCTCACTCCCTCATACATATTCTGGACCATCCTCACATAATTCCCTAGTACTCCTTACTCTCTTATGCACCTCCAGACCTCTTAATGTGACACTCGATCATAAGATTTCTACAAATCAATAAATGCCATATGCAAACCTTTGTTTTCCTCAATGTTTCTCTATGAGCTCTCAATGCAAAAACTGCAACAATTATTCCTTTCCCTGACAAAAAAAAAAAAAAAAA
>JANRMT010062837.1:20585424-20607392 GCA_026402145.1 Polypterus bichir lapradei | reverse complement strand
TCATGATCTGAGTTGACCTCTGTTATAGCGCATCTTTATGTGAAAACAACAGTGTCAAATACGGTTTGGGGATCGTGAACGCAGCTGAGAGAATAAAACTGAATAAAAAAAAAAAACAAAGCTAACCTTTACAAGTATCATAAATTACACCAGCTGTTACAGACTGGAATCAAATGTATGTTTTTATTCTAAAAGAGTAAGCATACGAGCAGCTCACTTCTCAAAATGGACTTGTCCGGGATCGAACATGTGAAGTTTTGATTATCAGTCTACAGTTGATACCGTTGCGCCACCGAAGCAATCATAGCAAATGTGTGTCAATGTTGCACCCTAACTTGGGTTCTTTTTCTGCAGTTATATTCTTGAATAGAAGCGCACTTGTTCTGTTATATTTGTACCTTTTGTGAAAGTGTTTCTTTGATATTTGGAATTCAGGCTTCACACATTATACACTTCATATCTACATTTTTTCAATTATTACTAAAACATGAAAAACATTTCTGTTTTAACGATGTGTTTACATAGATCATTGTAGACACGGAACACACATGAAATGTGTTCCAAATAACAATATAGTATTTATAAAAGGTGCAATTTTGCTTGACTTCTCACTCTATACAACCTTAAGCAACTGACACACAGATAAACAGACTTGAGCTGAGAAAACTGTGCGGGGTGGGGGGATGTGATAGCAGGCTGCTTGCTGTTTGCTGCTTATCCACACATTTACCAGAAAAAGGCGCTGATGGAGAGGTGCAAAGCGATTTAAGGTGGGACGGATCTACAATTTTTTTCGCAGGCTCTGGTAATTCTAGTGTTAAAAGGTGATACCTCTCCCATAGTGATACTGCGGTAAGAAATCACATAAGAGAAAATAACTTAGTTTTCTTTAATGATGATTTACGTGGCATAACAGACGAAAGGAAGCCAAGTGGAAAGACAATTACTGAAGTGGGAGTTCAATGTATACAGTCTGTCATTTTCATCGCTGTGCTGGAAGGCTTTTCACGATTGGATGACGTTATTCCCCATCTGTCCTGGCTTCCTGGTGTGCTGGGCAATGTTCCAAAGCTTTATACCCTTTCTCCATGTGCAGACCCCTACTTAGGTAAATCATGCCATTCCAAACAAGGTAAATAGAGGATTCAATTTCATGCATGCAGAAATAGTACAATGCCCATTTTTGTAGTTGTCCCTTTCTCTATTCTAATGCTTGCCTAGCAGTTCTAAATGCTGAGCCCCTCTGTGCTAAATCTGGCCTGTACATGAGAGTGGATTTCTAGAATATTTTTTGTAAAGAGCACAGTGATATTAAACTTATATTCTTATTACATCCCCAAACACAACCTCTGGACCTAGGTAAATACTAGGCTTCAAGTAAATCTGATCTGTGTTACATTATTGTGGTTTCATGAATACAAATAACTTATACAATCTCTTCAATCTGTTCATTCTGAGATCAATAATCAAATTTTAAAAAATGCCTTTATTCTAAGTTAATAATTACTAACTTATAATGAATGAGTTTAGTTATGATTCACAAAATCACTGATGATACAGTATTTCAGTTTTATAGTAAGCTTAGAAGATTTCTATTAGCCTCATAATATTTCACAAACATTTTAGGAACTGATGATGTTTATTCTAATGCTGAAAACAAGAAAAGATTGTGGACTTTTATTTGGACACTTTATGATATGATATTGGTACAGAAATAACAGTTACTGTATGTGGTGATTTTACTGAAAGCACACTCGTATTTTTTCTGAAATATTATGTGACTTAGTAACAGTTCAGACAGCAATTGTAAAACATAAGAAGTACTTTTGACACCAATGCAGTATATTTAAAGATCACATTGCTCAGTGAATTTTCTTGTTTCTATCCTAGGATGGACATTGTACTGTAAAGTGGTAATAATGTAATTAGTAATTACACAGAATACTTTTTGAATTATAAAATCTGTATTTTGTGCAACTGTTACCAATATAAAAAATTTAAACCCAGGTCATGTTGTAAATAATTGCAGAACATGTAAATAATTGCAGAAAATTTCAAATAAATATATTGGTCCATTACAAAATTAAATGTAGCCCTTCTAAAGTAAATTTTATATTATTGCCCTAAGTGCCTGGTAGAGTGTTACAGCATTAAAGAGGTCAGATGGGATGCTAAAGCCATTCTCTTCCATAAGTATACAGCATAGGTCATGTATATCTTGATCACAAGGATAGTTACTTTCTGGAATGCTTTCCTCTTCACAAACTTCTAGTTTCTAGTGGATCAACAAAAATAAGTTCATCTTGATAACCAAGCAAATTCAGGAAGACTGTACAAAAGAAAAGGTTTCCCACTGGGAAGGATGGCCAGCAAACTGGATGTCATACGATTCCTGTTCAAACGGCAACAGCATCATCCAACTCAGCCTGAAATGTAATCTATACTAATAAAAGGCAAAGCCCTCACTGACTGACTGACTCACTCACTGACTCACTCACTCACTGACTCATCACTAATTCTCCAACTTCCCATGTAGGTAGAATGCTGAAATTTGGCAGGCTTATTCCTTACAGCTTACTTACAAAAGTTAAGCAGGTTTCATTTCGAAATTCTACATGTAACGGTCATAACGGTCGATAACAGACGACAACGTCCGCCATGTTGAACTTTCTTATTTATGGCCCCATCTTCACGAAATTTGGTAGGCGGCTTCCCTGCGCTAACCAAAACTGATTTACTTACTTATTTCGATGGTATGACGCCACTGTCGGCCACCATATTGAACTTTCCAACGTCACCAATTTTAAAACTTCCCGTGTAGGTAGAAGGCTGACCCCATCTTCACGAAATTTGCTAGGTGGCTTCCCTGCCCTAACCAAAATCGATGTACGTACTTATTTCGGTGGTTTGACGCCACTGTTGGCCGCCATATTGAATTTTCCAAACATTACTTACAAAAGTTAAGCAGGTTTCATTTCGAAATTCTATGCATAACGGTCATAACGGTCAACAACGTCCGCCATATTGAACTTTCTTATTCATGGCCCCATCTTCACGAAATTTAGTAGGTGGCTTCCCTGAGCTAACCAAAACCAATGCATGTACTTATTTCGGTGGTATGACGCCACTGTCAGCCGCCATATTGAACTGTCCAACATCACTAATTCTCCAACTTTCCATGTAGGTAGAAGGCTGAAATTTGGCAGGCTCGTTCCTTACAGCTTACTTACAAAAGTTAAGCAGGTTTGATTTCGAAATTCTACGCGTAATGGTCATAACAGTCAACAATGTCCGCCATGTTGAACTTTCTTATTTATGGCCCCATCTTCTCGAAATTTGGTAGGCGGCTTCCCTGCACTAACCGAAACCAATGTACGTACTTATTTCGGTGGTATGATGCCACTGTCGGCCGCCATATTGAACTTTTCAACAGTCTTTGTTACTTATGGGCCCATCTTCAAGAAATTTGGTACACGGGTTCCCAACGCTAACTGAATCCTACTTACGTACATATATACGTCCATAGCCTGCAGCTTGGTCACCATGTGAGGCGGCGTTGGGTCCCCCATCCCAACGCCTCCCACGTTGTTGGCTGCCTGCCTATATAAGACCGTCCGTCGCTCCGGTCTCTACATTCCCTTCCTTGCTTCACCACGGGATTCACGTCTCCCTACTGATAACTACAGCCTTTTTGTTTAATCCACGGCTTCTCCGCTGTTTTATTGTTTGTTTATTACAATTATAGTTATTGTATAGGTATTTTACACTTACTTTACATTGCTCAGGTATCCATTTCCTTTATCATTCCAACCCCCATTACCATGTCTATCGAGATGATCACTATCGATCAAAGAACTGTCACTTACCGAGTGGTTTCCATGCCCGGAAATAGCACCTACCTTTTCCATTCTCTTTCTTACATATTGCACGGCCATATCAGGCTCACTCTTGATATCCGGAGGAACATTGTGTCTTATGTATTGAATGACTGGGACAGGTTCATGGTGTGGACTGATGACGGTACAGGAGATAATTATACTACACAGGAGCACTATAAGAGTGAAATGCTTAAGCCCTTCACCTAAGGTTCTGCATGTGAGTTGATGGCTGCCGCTGAATTGTTCGGTTGTCGCTTTCAAGTGTACCGAAATGGCCAAATATTTTACACCTTTCGACAACCGCCAATGCCTCTTAAACATCTTAGATTCACAGGTGACGATTTCAGTAGTGGACACTTTTATGTTTATGAATGTTTAAACTCTCAAAAGCTGGATGTGATTTTATCGATGAAACCGGTTGTGTGCTTACAATGCTTGACAGATGCCAAATGTCACTTCAACACAACAAATCCTGCAAATACTGTCATAATTGAAACAAACCATGAAACTCAAACCGATTATGACAGCAGCAATCCAAGCTGTGAGATTTGAGACAAGATTACTGTTCACATTGCCAACTGTAAGTTACATGCTCAAGAGTAAGCTCAGCGCACAGCTTGGTCATGTTACAACCGGAGGGCCGAACTGACAATGTGGTATACAAAGAGATCCTTAACAAATAATTATTGGCATATTTTTCCTCAGTTTAAAAAGGTTTCATTTTCTTCTTAATAAAAATTTTAATGCAGTACTTCGCCGCTGCGAAGCGCAGGTATTTTGCTAGTACATTAGCTAATGATCAATCTTAATGTGCAATGAACAGCACTGTACTTTTCAGCAGCATTATGCAAACTGTGAGAACCAATGATCATCAATTTAATCAAATTTCATAAACCATTAAAAAGGTTTGTGTTTTCTTTGCTCTTATTGATAAAAATAATGCATTTTCTGATTTATCAATACACCCGGCACAATGTTAAATTGATTCCCTTCCCCTTTAAATCAGAATGAGAAAATATATTTGCAGTAATTCATTGCAAACTGTTTCACAAAACATAATGGAGTGGAAAAATATTTTCATATTACTTTGTAGGATATAGTTAAGAGGGTGCTGGAAGTGTTTTTACAAAAGATGTAGATTATGGGCAAGGCTTGCTATAGATGATTGTAAAGAGTTTAATTTATGATTGTAAATGTTGTGTATGAGAAATGCACATTTTTAGGATGTAAGGATCTCTTTGTAAGTGATGTTTGCAGTTCTGCCCTTGGGCTGTAAAATGACCAAGCTGTCTGCTGAGCTTTCTCTTGAGCATGCAACATACAGCTGGCCATGTGAGAAGCAATCTTGTGTCAAATCAATGCCAACCTTTTTTAGATGACAACCTTTGTAAAGATACGGCAGGTTTCATTGATAACTTTGTGTCCACGTCGTCAGAGTTGCAAAATTCATAAACATCAAAGTGTCCACTACCCAAATCACTACCCGTGAATCTAAGATGTTTAACAGGCATTCCCAGTTGTCCAAAGGTGTAAAATATTTCCCTATTTCTATACACTTGAAAGCGTCAACAAAACAATTCTGCAGCATCTATCAGTTCACATGCAGAACCATAGGTTGAGAGCTTAAGCATTTCACTGCTATAGTGGTCCTGTGTAGTATAATTGTCTCCTGTACCATCATCAGACCACACCTTGAACTTGTCCCAGTCATTCAGTACATAACACACAATGTCTTTGTGGATATCAAGGCTGAGACTGATATGGTCATGCAATAAGTAAAAGAGAGAATGGTAGAGGCAGGTGCAATCTTGGGGCATGGAAACCACTGGGTACTGGTCGGTGAAATTGTGATCGACAGTGATCACCGGAATAGACATGTTATTCAGAGTAAACAGAGTAAACCCGTGTGGAAATAAAGTACAAAGGAAGGCGAGAAGTGGTGGAGCAGGGAATGAAAAGCAGAAGTCAGCTCCAGGAAGACATACGTGAGCAAGTAAGGAAGCCCAACAATGTCAGCCTTGAAACAGTGGAGTAAATGAAAAGGCAGGAGTCACCAGCAGGAAGACGTGAAGGAAGGTGAACAATAACAGGCTTGAAGTGGTGGAGTAAAGAAGAAGGGAGTAGCGAGCATGACGAACATCTGAGGAAAGTAAGGAAGCGAGTGAGGAGGCACATGAGCACGGGATGTCATTAATGTATATAGTCAGGGAGCCAACCATGTGGTAGGTGTGCAGACAGCGACCATGTGGAAAAAGGAAGGGGGACCGGGGGGCGGCCCTTGTGCATCTCTGCCGTGAAATAAATCATCTGATAAAGGAAATAAGGAATGAAACTGTCAAAAGGAGAGGTCAGTTCCAAAAGTTCCTTACGGAACAATGGTGAGAACCGCCAAAAAGAACACGTTATTTTCGAAAGTTCATTATGGGGCACAGCGCGAAATGTAACTTACTTAACGTTTGTAAGTATAGTGTAAAGGATAAGCATGGGAAATTATCACGTATATTGGAAGTCACAGAAATAGTGAGGAGGGGTTTCCCCTATCTATATATAGTTTAGGGGGTACACCTATTTCCCCCCTTGGGTGTTGCAATAGGACATGAAACATACCTAAATTTTGTAAGTACACTGCAAGGAATGAGCACGCAAAATTTCAGCTTCCCACCTATATGGAAAATGGGAGAATTGGTAATAAGTCAGTGAGGGCTTTGCCTTTTATATGTATAGATTTTCTGAAGCATAAAAATCTGTGTGATTTTTACCTTTTTTCAACATACACATTTCCAACCCCTAAATAGGCTCGAACAAGACATAGACAATAATTTGCAGTTATTCCAGCCTTGCCATGGTTACTTGCTATAAACGATATAATAAACCTTGAAAAGCCTTTAGTGCAACCATTTATGAAAATACCATATGGGGTTTTAATTTACTATTGGAGTTTAAGTGCCATGTATATCAGGCCCCTTACTAAAAAACTGACAGTGTCTTAAACAGCGATGTTTACACTGTTCAACTCCTTTGAGGTCTAGTATCTTTAGCAGAAGTCGTATACTTATGCTCAATAACAAACCCTTTTACTAAGCATTTTGCATGCAGCCATTTATATCAAAGGAGTTATCCTGATTTATTGATTTCCTGTTGAAGAAATAGAGCTAGGTCTAAAGAATCTGTCTTGTGTTTCTGCCTGTACACATTTATGCACTGAAAATCTCATTGCAAAGTTTGAAGGGAAACAATTACTCCATGATTATGTGCCAGACACAATAATAAAATGTCCTTTTGTTCTAGTCCAAAATCAAAGTACATTCTAATACTACTTCATGCCATCTTTGCTGAATCAACAATGTATGTATGAATAAATGCCTTGAAAACAGAAGTAAAAAGAAAATAATACAATTTTTTTTATAAAACATCCCCTGTTTAATAATTTAGAATATTATAGTCTATTTTAGTGCAACATGCTAAAAACATCAATTTGTCAATACAGGAAAAAATAATAGTTAAGGCTTTAATTTATTGGCACTGTATGCTGAAGATCATCAATATTTATTTTAATTTACTCCTGATGCCACTGTTGATTAATTAAACTCTAATGTTTATCTTAAATCTGGTAATATAACACAAGATATTGACTTTAAATGATGAGTACAATATATTTAGAAGTATGAATAACAACAAAGTGATATGAAATTATATTTAGCCTAAAATGTATTTCACCTGATAAAATAATCAAGTAGTGTGTTTGTTGCAATTTGAAAATACTTTACTTCCCTAAACACAGATTAAAATTACTTTATAATTCTGAATAATAGGTTATATATTTTCTGTATTAAATCGTGCTGCTTTACACCTCAGTATCAGCCTGATGCCTATATCGACACTGGTCTATAACTGACTATAACAGGTGTAAATATGGTAGGTTAATTGTTAAAATGTTATTCTTTCATTCATTCATCTATTTTCAAATTCCGGGCATTTTGATGGTGCTATGGGTGACCGGAGACTATATTGGCCATCAACTCAAGCAGGACTCAAAGCTGGTTAGGGTGTGAGCACACCTTAGGGTACGGTCATACACAGACATCTACTCTCACTCATTCACACGATACCAATTTAGCATATCGCATGTAAATTTAACTTGTCCATGTATGGAAAAATATTTAATTCAAAAAATGTGTTATATAGTACATTTCATAAAACTGATTTATCACAAACGTAGTGCATTTAGCCATATTTAACCTCTGTAAGAGGTAAAGATTTGGTACATTTGTTAAAGGATAGGCAAACTGTTGGCAAAACCAAAAATGTATTATTCTGTGTAGACATGAAGGTGGTGGGTGTAACGGAGCAAGATGCAGAGGGCAGGAAGTTATGGAAAAAGATGATCTGCTGTGGCAACCCCTAATGGAAGCAGCCGAAAGAAGAAGAAGAAGTAGTTTACAGGAGAAGGTTCTAGCTTGTACTTGAGCCGCTGTTTTACTGTATCATTAAAAGGAAACTTATAGATATACTTATATTGTATCTCTACCAACCTACTCGTATATTATTATCGAAATATATAAATAATGTTTTGAGTTCTAGATTACCTGTGCCTTACAGATGCTTGCATTTTAAACCACCTTTATTCCAAAACGATGGATGTGTGAGTGCATGAGTAGCTGCCTGTTGGCCATGTGCAGCAGATCTGGTTCAAAGATTTTTGCTCTTGTAAATGGCGCCCCACCAACCCCTTTGCTTTGAGAGGAATCATCACTTCCAGACCTTTACATTGAGACCTGGAGACACAACTGGGGACAGCAAAGTATTTAGGACCTCAAATTCACAATATGAGAATTTCGAGTTACAGCAACATATGTTTAAAAGACTCTCAGAAAAAACTGAGACTATAAGGATTATCTTTACATAGGAATCTTCCCACAATTCCTATTAACTGTGTGCTTGTGTATGCAAATAATGCAATCTACCTATCCAAAAACAACACACAACTGCTTTAGTGGGCCCATAGCCCAGACACGCCATTCACTACCACCCCCCCCCCATGTGACCATCTATCTGCAGCAGCCAGGTTTTACGTTGGCTCTCCTTGGCCTGGTCCAGCCACTCAAGTTCTCGACAATGAAGATCCTGCTTGCCAGATCACTCTCAGGGAATGACGACACATGGCCGTAGTGCTGTAACTGACGCTCCCTCACAATGCAGGTAATGTGCCTCATTTGGGACTCCATGACTAACCAGCAGTACCAAGGTTTCTCTAAAGAGACACAGTACCAAAGGAGTCCAGTGTGCCTCTCAGATGATTGTATTACATTCATGTCTCGTAACCATATAGCAAAACAGGAAGCACCAGGACTCTAAAGACTTGGACCTTCGTCCTTTTGCAAATATATCAGGACCACCACACACCCCTTTCCAGCAACCTCATGACCCTCCATGCTCTCCCAATCCATCTACTGACTTAACAGGAAGAGTCACCAGAAACATGAATGTCACTGCCGAGGTAAGTAAACCTCTTTATGAGGTTGATATTCTCTCCTCAGACAAATGGCCTGTTGATGGCTGTGCGCAAGAGGTCATTAAAGGCAGGGATCTTGGTTTTTATCCAGGACATTTGCAAGCACAGATACTCAGACTCCTTGCTGAGTCTCTTCAGAGCCCCGATCAGAACCTCCATTGACTCTGCAAAGATCACAGCATCATCGGCAAAGTCAAGATAAGTAAAACAGATACCCACAGCCGCTGGATCCCATGACCCTGCCCAACTCCCAGTCCATGCAAGCAGTGAACAGAGTAGGAACAAGAACACACCCCGACGAACCCTAAAATCAACTGGGAAAAACACAGGTTCTGCCTCCACTCTGCACAGCACACTCAGTACCAGTGTACAGGCTGGCCATAACATCCAGCAACTTTGGGGGGATCTCATGAAGTCTCAGGAAGTCCCCCAGAACAAGTCAATCAATTGACTTGAACTCTTTACAAACATTGACAAAGGCTGCAAAGAAACTCGTGTTTGTACTAAATGAGAACCCTCAGTGATCATAGACTCGTTAGGCCTAAAACCAGATTGCTCCGGTTGCTGATAGGTGAGCAAGTGATCACAGATCCTATTGAGGATAATCCTAGCAAGGACCTTACCCATTGCTACTTTAATTTTATTTTACCATGTCTGTTTCTTCTATGCTACAGTTTGAGGATTATTATTCTTGGTATCCTGCAGTGGGCTGGTGCCCTGCCCGGGGCTTGTTTCCTGCTTTGCGCCCTATATTGGCTGGGATTGGCTCCAGCAGACCCCCGTGACCCTGTAGTTAAGATATAGTGGGTTGGATAATGGATGGATGGATTCTTCTTGTTATCAGCATCATTGCTGTTGTTGTTCGTGTTATTGTTTTGACTGTGTAGGTCGTCAGACAATAAGACTGAACTTTCAATTCAATTCAATTCAATTCTTTATTGTCATGCATACTAGTACAAGTACCATGTACAATGAAATGCTTGCTTGCATGTGCCCCCGCAGACAATGAACATAGACAAAAAAACACACAATAAATAAATGAATATAAATAAGTAAAAAAATAAAACCAGAATCCTAGGAATAAATAGAGACAGTGGCAGAAGTATATGTTCAGGTAGAAGTGGACGTGACACAATGTTACTGATTGTTCATGAGTCTGATTGCAGTTGGGTAGAAACTGTTCCTGAACCTGCCTGTTTGCAGAAATCCACAGTCATCTCCTTAGTTTTGCTAACGTTGAGGGTGAAGTTGTTGTCCTGACAGGAGTCTGACCTCCTCCCTGTAAGCCGTCTCATCGTCCTCGCTGATCAGACCTATTACATTGGTATTGTCAGCAAGCTTGAGGATGGTGTTAGAGCTGTACTTAGCTACGCAGTCATAGGTATAGAGAGAGTAAGGCAGGGGGCTCAGCACACTGCCCTGCGGGGTGCCAGTGTTGATAGTGTTGATGGAGGAGGTTTTTCCACCAATATGCACTTGCTGAGGTCTGCCGGTGAGGACCAGTTGCACAGTGAAGAGCTAAGCCCCAGATCCAGGAGTTTAGCGATGAGCTGGGATGAAGTGACGGTGTTAAATGCAGTGCTGCAGTCCACAAACAGCAGCCTGGCCTAACAGTTCTTGTTCTCCAGATGAAACAGGGTGGTGTGAAGTGTTATGGAGATGGCATCCTCAGTGGACCTGTTGCAACATCACTAGTATGCAAAAATAATATAAAAACAGGGATTCCTAAACTCGGTCCTGGGGACCCACTGTGACTGCAGGCTTTTGTTCCAACCAGATTCGTAATCATTGACAACAACTGATAACACTGATCAAATTTAATTAGCTTTTTTCTTTTCTACATTCAGAAAAGCATTGCAGCATGATTTTTACATTTATAACACATTTAGAATTATTTCTGCTTTTGCTATATATTTAAATGCTTAATGCCCTTTTGTTAATTTCATTATATTTCACCCTTTCTCTGTGTCTTAATATTGACAATTAAAAACGAGCAGAGCAGACAGCCAGGCAAACACTAAATCATGAAAGGCTGAAACTGCTTTAGTGTTAGTCCCGCTAATCAGTAAATAATGAATTAATTAAACAATTAGAACACCTGGAAAGCAGAGTGAAAATCAAGATGGAAATGTTAAAAAGAAAGAAAAACACATTTTTCCAGTATAACCTATTAGTACATTTCAATATTTTTTTAACCAAACTTAATTTTCTAATTTCTATATTGTTCCCAAAACATAAAACTTGGGAAATAACACATCACTTATTTAGCCCTTGGGGGTATTTTTCGTACGTGGATTACTTGTTTAGCCGGATGTAATTGTTGACGATTTGGCATGATCCTGGATCTGTCGGTTTTTCAAAACTCTTGCTGGATGTGTTGTCATAGCAGCACATCCAAATCCTCAAACCTGCTCAAACCTCAGTGTTCGTGTATGTAATTCATTTAGTCATAGCTTGACGAATGAGCAACCAATTTATATCGGTGCGCAAATTATAAGAAGAGAATTTCATAGAGAGAGGGTTTTGTGCAATCAGCAAGATCCTTTATTGCTCCTGGAGGAAATTATTTTCTAACGATACCGCTTTAGCCGAGGGGGAATATTGTACCTCAAAGATTTATTAGCACCTTATATTCGAAGTCAAACTAGGCGAAGTCGGGCTGTCACAACCACACAGACAGTATGCATTGCATTGATGTTTTTTGCAAGCGGCACTTTTTTATATACTGTAGGCGATGCGGAAAATCTATCTAAAAGTGTAGTTTGCTAGGCAATTCATAAAGTCTGTTTGGCTCTGAAATATTTCC
The DNA here is from genome assembly GCA_026402145.1 of Polypterus bichir lapradei. NCBI lineage: Eukaryota > Metazoa > Chordata > Cladistia > Polypteriformes > Polypteridae > Polypterus > Polypterus bichir. Next base: position 20,595,196 of record JANRMT010062837.1, on the reverse strand, counting down.
TTCGGGTTTTCATACTTTTTCCTGGACACCTGCTTGTGCAGACAATAAAAGAAGCGTTTCATGCCATTGCAGGTACACAGGCAAAAACACCCACAGTTCCATAAAGAATCTCATGATCAGCCTAACATTCTCATTACCCAGGATTTCCAAATGTGATTGGGGCACATGGGACTGATCAGAGTGGAGTTCAATCAAACATTATTTGGAAAATGTACCTCTCCTTCTGATGAATAATCAGACACAGTGTCTTCATCAAATATTTGACCTTCGTCAATATCTTGTTGGTCAGACACAAGTTTTAGGGATATGACATTCCCTGCAACTGACACAACAAAGAAAATGCCCTCAGAAACAGGGCGATGGGCATTTTGCTGGAGAGCCAACTCTTCTGCAGGGGTTAGGTCTGGACCGCGTGGACCTCCACCTGTTTTTTTGCTTGTCTGCCTTCTTATTAGCTTTAAAATTAATGTTTTTTATATTATATATGATTCTTTATGTCAACAATTCTTTAAATAGTTATATACCAATATTTACCAGTTTGAAGTATATTCTTGTACTTTACTTTAACCTGTTCCTATGTTCTCCTTGTGCTCACGTTTGATCTGGAATTATGACATATTAAATAATAATTAATCTGACACATAGGAAATGAAACGCTGCATTCAGTAAGTACAATGCACACTACTTAGCATTTAATTTGTCGGTCACTTTTTGCCAAACGTCTTTTCTGGTTTGGGCAGCTTTTGCAGTATTACCCCTTGTGCATATTAAATCTTGAAATTCTTCATATCCTTCGAATAAAAGGTCCTGCTCCGCTTGTGTGGGAAAAAAATGCACCCGTTCTTTCGTCATTTTGTTGCAGCCTATCAGACTTGCTGATCATGTTTTCTAGACTCAATATATATGGGCTTTTCACTCAGCGCGGGTGCGTGCATTCATCTCGGATGATTAGATCCAGCTAGACTAATCTACTACATGGCTGTGTTTGAAAAACCGATTTATCCTGGATGAGCTCCACCGGCATTAACTCATCCAAGATGAGGCATCTGATCTCGGATGATTTAAGCGACGTACAGAAAATACCCCCCAGGAGTCCAATTAAAAACAGAAACTGGATGGAACAAAAACCTGCAGCCACAGTGGGTCCTCAGGACTGGGTTTGGGAATCCCTGATATAAAACAATATAATCTATTATTCGCTTCAAGCCCGAGTGTTTGTAGGTCTGTATTGTTTAAAAAAATGTTGCATCACTCAGGGCCATTTCTGAGCAACAGATTGTGCTTTACATGGTGCAGACAATCCAGGCACTGCTGAGATGCACAACATAAACATTTCTTCCTGTTCTGGGGGGTATTTTCCGTACATCGCTTAAATAATCCGAGATCAGATGCCTCATCTTGGTTGAGTTAATACCAGTGAAACTCATCGGGGATAAGTCAGTTTTTCAAACAAAGCCGTGTAGTAGATTAGTCAAGCTGGATCTAATCATCCGAGATGAATGCACGCACCCACGCTGAGTGAAAAGCCCATATATATTGAGTCTAGAAAACATGATCAGCAAGTCTGATAGGCTGCAACAAAATGACGAAAGAACGGGCGCATTTTTTTCACACAAGCTGTGCGTGCGTGCGTGTGTGTTACTCGAAGGATTTCAAGATTTAATATGCACAAGGGGTAACATTGCAAAAGCAGCCCAAACCAGAAAAGACGGCTGGCAAAAAGTGGCCGACAGATTAAACGCGTGTGCATTGAATTTACTGAAAGCAGAGTTTCATTTCCTATGTATCAGATTAATTATTATTTAATATGTCATAATTCCAGATTAAACGTGAGCACAAGGAGAACATGGGGACAGGTTAAAGTGAAGTACAAGAATATACTTCAAACTAGTAAATATTGATATATAACTATTTAAAGAATTGTTGACATAAAGAATCATATATAATATAAAAAACATTAATTTTAAAGCTAATAAGAAGGCAGACAAGCAAAAAACAGGTGGAGGTCCACACGGTCCAGACCTAACCCCTGCGGAAGAGCTGGCTCTGCAGTAAAATGCCCATCGCCCTGTTTCTGAGGGCATTCCAGTGGGAAGCTCCTCCTCAGAACCAGTGGCAGGATGCAGTGGTCACTTCATTTCAGGTAAAGGATAGTCATTGCATATATTTGTCCTCAATGTGTGCTATAGGTATGTTCCATATAGCCCTCTTTTTTGTTGGGTCAGTTGCAGTGAATGTCATATCCCTAGAACTTGTGTCTGACCAATGAGATATTGACGGAGGTCAAATATTTGTTGAAGACACTGTGTCTGATTATTCATCAGGTGGAGAGATACATTTTCCAAATATTGTTTGATCAAACTCCACTCTGATCAGTCCCAGGTGCCCCAATCACATTTGGAAATCCTGGGTAATGAGGATGTTAGGCAGATTGTGAGATTCTTTATGGAACTGTGGGTGTTTTTGCCTGTGTACCTGCAATGGCATGAAACGCCTCTTTTATTGTCTGCACACGCAGGTGTCCAGGAAACACTATGAAAACCCGAAGGAAATATTTCAGAGACAGACTTTACGAATTGCCTGGCAAACTGCACTTTTAGACAGATTTTCCGCATAGCCTACAGTATATAAAAAAGTGCCGCTTGCAAAAAACCTCAAAGCAATGCATACTGTCTGTGTAGTTGTGAGAGCCCGACTTCGCCGAGTTTGACTTCGAATATAAGGTGCTAATAAATCTTTAAGGTACAATATTCCCACCCGGCTAAAGGAGGATCTTTCGAAAATAATTTCATCCGGGAACAATAAATGGTCTTGCCGATCGCGCAAAACCCCCTCTATATAAAATTCTCTTTTTATAATTTGCGTACCGATAGCAATTGGTCGCTCATTCGTGAACGACGAAGCTATGACTGAATTAATTCCATGCACGGACGCTGATTAAGTGTTCCTTGTTTACATAGAACAAATTTGGATGTGCTGCTATGACAACACATCCAGCAAGAGTTTCAAAAAACCGACAGATCCAGGATCAGGTCAAATCGTCAACTATTACATCCGGCTAAACGAGTAATCCATGTACGAAAAATACCCACCTGATCAGTCTGGACACATTTTTCTAAAAAAAAACAAAGATATGAATTTCTACATGGGGCTGCAGTAATGCACCCTCACCACTAGAGGCCAGTTGAGCAACAGCTAGAAAAACCTGGTCATGCAATCTCTATATATAATCTTCATTTGGATCTTGATCTTTGTTTGTCCGTGAATGAATTAGAATAAGAAGCACTAGATGGCAGTAGAGAGACAGCTAATACATAGGCATTGCATTAAGAATCTCCTCCAGGCTTATACTACTGAAGACTGTACTACGCCAGTCACACCTCAAAACACAGACATTCTAACTAAACAAATTGTTGTGCTTTAAATTAACTAAAGAGATCTTCATTTAGATCTTGATCTTTGTTTGTCCGCGAATTCCACGCACGCGTAGACTACCTTCAGGTTTAGTACGTTGTTGTTACTCACGGATGTCAACAATGTGCCAGAATAACGAAAGGGGTGGTGGACAGTGTTATGCTGGTTAGCTCCTGAGGCCTGGTTAGAGAATGAGATTGCCGAAGATAAAAGGTACGTGCCTACATAACATACAGTATGAATGAAAGAAAGACAGTGGGTAAAATGAATGACAACGTAACAGCACGTTCCGGAAATTATTATTGTTATGTTGTAGCCGGCAAGTGCTGCGCGTCTCACATTTGTACCGTGGCTTGCTCACATGTCAGTGAAGTGATCCCTATTTATGCTTTAAAGAGCCTGGATACCTATGTGTCCCCCTTTTATAACCATTGCTCCGTGTATATTGCCTTACTCTTTGGATTGCCACAAAGCAACCTGCGAAATTGGAGAAAGGTTGAGAAGACATCGTGAGAGGAAACGACAGCGTCGTGAAAATGAGACGGACTGTGAACGGACAGAAGCAGAAATGCTCCTACACCACCACATAATTACTATTCGGACAGTGATTCCGAGTAGGCCGTTCCTATCGAATCAATGTCCAAGGGTTTTCTTTTGTAATTTTGTTTCCCTTATAAAAAATCATAATGCTGTGCGACGAAGGGCCCAGTTTACGACTGGCAGCCGCGTTTAAACAGTGAGCCCTTCACAGACAACTTTAACACGCGCAACGTAGTTGGGCGCACATGGCTAGTAATGTATGTTCCAGTTCTTCCAATGATTCAGACGTTGTTTAAAAAAAAAACACTGACCTTAACTATTGTAAGCCATACCAACGTGGCTCATATTTTTGTGACAATGTGTTACATTCAAAAGAATGTCAGCCTTTCCCTTCAGCTTTATATTGATGACCTGGAAATTGCTCAGCCTTTTGGCACATCACATAATGTTCACATATTTTGTGCAATGTAATGGTTGAGGTCTTAACCAATTTGCCCCCAAATTACAGGTCAGCATTACACACTATAAAACTAGCTTTGCTAGTAAAAGTGTTTGACATCAAGAAGTATGGTTACTCAGCAGTACTTGCACCATTGATCTGTGATATTCACACTCTGGACGAGTCTTTATTGAATCTCTTGGTCAAAATATAAAGGGCACCATATTATGAGTTTGTACTGACAACTTAGCTGTCTATAGGTTAGGTGGGTTTCTACAGTAATTCAGAATATGTTTGCAGGTTTCACACGGTCACAAGTGAACAATTCTAAAATACAGCAGTTGGAGAAGGTCAGTTTACAGAAAGAAAAAAGCAAGTCATGACCTTCATTTACAGACTATGTTACAGAATGACAGATTAGAAAGCCATTTTGGTGTAAAAGGAAATTGTGTCCTGTGTGAGTCATTTCAGTACTTCCATCTTATGACAGGGTTCCCTCCAGATGTACTACATGATCATTTGGAGGAAATTGTCCCCATTGCAGTTTCTCTTTGCATAAAAGATATGATCCAAATGAAGTGCTTCATTTTAGAGTATTTTAACCAAAAGATTAGATCCTTCCCATATCAGCCCGCTGATAAATCAGACAGACCTCCTCCAATTCCCAAAACCTTTCTCTCTCGAGGAGAAATTGGAAGCAATGCACATGAAAATGCCACTCTACTAAAACTGCTTCCACTGTTTATAGGTAGTGCTTTGCCAGAGGGTAATGCTATAGGGGTAGTTTTGATGGAGCTGTAGGAGGTGGTGTAACTGGCATTGTGCCCATCATTCACTAATTATTTTCAATGCAAAATTAGTGATCATAGGCCGGTACTGCTTGAGGTCTTCCTGACTGTAGGCCTAAACATTACTATTTCGAGCACTATCCAAATCAAATTTGGACCACATCTGCATGTTTGGACCATGGGGTAGGAGGCTATGCATCACTTTTTTAAACAGTACAAGATGTGTACAATTTTAGAAACATTTTGAAGACACTTGCAGTTAGACTTTAAAACATGGTGGTGTATCATCTTAATGCACCATCATTTTTCAAGCCAAAGATACAAACATGAACAGTTGACTTGGTTTTGATATCATCACTACCCCAGGTAGCTCAGGTACATGTTAACAGTGAAACAGATAGTGATACAATCTACAGTACCTCAATGGCGACCATTGATGGCACAGACTACTCCAGTGGAATGTTTGTATCTAGATAGATAGACAGATAGATAGATAGATAGATAGATAGATAGATAGATAGATAGATAGATAGATAGATAGATAGATACTTTATTAATCCCAAGGGGAAATTCACATACCCCAGAAGCAGCATACTGATAAAAAACAATATTAAATTAAAGAGTGATAACAATGAAGGTATAACAGACAGACAATAATTTTGTATAATATTAACGTTTACCTCCCGGGTGGAATTGAAGAGCCACAAAGTGTGGGGGAGGAATGATCTCCTCAGTCTGTCAGTGGAGCAGGACAGTGACAGCAGTCTGTCACTGAAGCTGCTCCTCTATCTGGAGATGATACTGTTTAGTGGATGCAGTGGATTCTCCATGATAGACAGAAGCCTGCTCAGCACCCGTCGCTCTGCCACAGATGTCAAACTGTCCAGCTCTGTGCCTACAATAGAGCCTGTATCTACAGTATCTATTGGATTCAATGGGATACTGCCAAAATTTAACAAAATTGTTGAAATCTACATAGTGAACCACATATTTTGTTTTCCCTGTCATGATTTTGACTCATGTTATTCAGAACATCTTCATTAATTAAAGCTTATCTCACGGCCACCATCTGTTGATGCAGTGATTAAGATTATAAAAGAACACATGAAATTGGATTTTCAGTTCAGCTTTCAATATGAAGATCCAGACTTTGATGGAAGACTTACCTCCCTGGTTGACATCAAGGAATTGCCACAAAAAGCAGTTTTACATAAAGCACTTGAATCAGTTTTTGGCTCTTCCAGTTCTGTTGCATCTACTGAAATGCTGTCAGATATGTCAAGTGTCAAACATCTAACCAGATGGCCTTCAGGTTAATTTCCTGTACATGTTTTCTTTTGATATTGAGTTTACACTTGGAGAAGAGAATGCAGAATTTGAAAAGACTGGAAGACATCTTAAACTGTCAAGAGACCAAAAGCATGATATCTTGGAAAAACTTACATCTACTGTTTTTTAACAAGTGGTAAGTGTCATTTGTAGCCAAAACACTTGTGATAAAACATCAATATTTGAAAGAAGCAGGATCTAACACAGGCTGGTAATGGCCAGAAGAACAGCTTGCTGTTTAAACTGGGCAATTACAGGAACAAAATGAGAAGGGCAGCGTTCATGGAAATCTCTGTAAATGCTGGCAAAATAAGCCAAAGTAAACCTGACAATTAATTTACACACTCTGGTATTACAAAACCCAAGCATTTAGAGGTTAACTTTCAGCCCAACTTTCCCAAGGGAGAAAATTCCACAGGTCTTGAGTACTTGAGGGAACAGATCACAGAAGAATTAAAGGAGACTAAGAAAAGCCAAGAAAATGACACCTTTTATTGGCTAACTAAAAAGATTAAAATATGCAAGCTTTCGAGGCCACTCAGGCCCCTTCTTCCGGCAAAATGTAATACAGAAACTGAAGTTCCCTGTGTTTATATACACTAGGACAAGAAACAACATTGGTAAATATTTAAATGAGAAATCTTAAATGTAAAAAATTAATAGATTCATTCAGGCTGGGGTTAATTTAACAAGACAGAGAAGAACAATGTATGGTCAAGATTTTTGGATAAGATAACTGTCCAACAAAGTCTTTTGAAGTTTGTAATGAGTTTTTCAAAACAATGTGGATCTGTAGACAGGTTGTCTGTGTCATTCTGAGAGATGTAAACAGTCTTCATATCTGGCCATAAAACTCTTGTCTTTATTCAAGCCATGTTGTAATGTATTAAATTTCAGCATGAGTTCAACTTCCCATTCTTTTCTCTTTTGCTGTGTTTTGAAGATGCCCATAAGCACTGTGACTTTAAAGTCCCTCTCACAGTGTCCATGGCTGTTGAAGTGGGCCGCTACAGGAACATCTGTGTTGCCATGTTTAAGGTGGAATCTGTGTAAATTCATTCTCTGGCGGAGTGTTTGTTCAGTTTCTCCCACATAGAGTGCAGTTTCAGGACATTTCATGCAGAGATTTAGGTAGACCACATTAGACGATCTGCAGGAAAATGATCCCTTTATGTGATGTTCAAGTCGGCAGTGTGGTATAACTATACGGTCTGTATTATAAATGTAGGCACACAACATACAAGACACCAAAATGTACCTTCTGCTTGCGTTTTCTCTACATTCATAATGGCTAACACGGTACAACACCCTAGTACTAGGAGACTAAGAGAAATCTACCTCTGATTGGAAGGATGATGCAAACCACATTTACCCTGAGATGACAGGCCATCAGTGAAAGAGATCCTGGACCTCTGGCCTGCTCTGCGCATAGAGTCTGAGGTTATGTGGTTTATGTGTTATTTCCCTGAAAATCTTTTGCTTATATGTTCCATTCTGTGTAAATAACTTTATCTTGACATGATATACAGTGCTGTTAGATTACTATTTAGTTAGGTATATGCGGAATTCCAGTGAATCACAAACCAGAACCTGTGCAACATATTCGATGAAGAGCATCCTGCGTTAAATGACCTTGTTTAGGTAGAAGGCTTCAAAAGCTGGAAAGATTGCAGATTCTTCGATAGGCATCTTGAAAATCCATGCCTAATGATACTGCCTATTTTAAAGTTACAGAAGTTTAATATGAGGTTTTGAATGAGATAACTTGTATGTCTGGCATTAGTTATTGTTTTGGAAGGCTGTTTCAGTATAGACCTTATTTTAAGTGAAATACTAAATCATTGGCTACTTGTCTTTTCTTGGCCCACATAATACAGTACTTAGGACATTTTCATTGTTAAAGTATAGATCACACTTTTATCTGCTGCTGCTAAGTGTGTAATATTTCAGTTACCTCACGGTTTGGATCACACTGAAGTGACAGCCTAATTCTTATTTAGTTCAGTTTTGCATATGTTACATTTTCAATTTAGACAATCATAGCTGGTTTTTATTTTAGGCATTTTATACAATAAACTGCAATTCTAACTACAATTCTGTTCTCCTCAGGAATTACATGATATACTCACAAAATGTACTGCTGTTCTCCATGCACTTCCTGTGTTTTTTCCAGCTCACTGTGAACCTGAAAAAGTCTTTGTTGTTAGTGAAAATTAAGTTGTAGTTACCTTACAAGATTTGTGGAACCCTTTGTGGTAATGTTTAATCTCACATATGCATGGCATCTTAGTTATCCCAAAGGACTGACAAACATCTTTGAATTCTTTCAAAAGTTATTGCTTGTGTTGGAAAATAACAAGGGTGGTGCAGTGGTAGCACTGCTGCCTCGCAGTTAGGAGACCCGGGTTCGCTTCCTGGGTCCTCCTTGCATTGAGTTTGCATATTTTCCCCGTGTCTGTGTGGGTTTCCTCCTGGTACTCTGGTTTCTTCCCACAGTCCAAAGACATGCAGGTTAGGTGGATTGGTGATTCTAAATTGTCCCTAGTGTGGGTGTGTATGTCCTGTGGTGGGTTGGTGCCCTGCCTGGGATTTGTTCCTGCCTTGTGCCCTGTGTTGGATGGGATTGGCTCCAGCAGACCCCTGTGACCCTGTGTTCGGATTCAATGGGTTGGACAATGGATGGGTGGAAAATAGCAAACTGCCACTCAGCCTGTAAAATCTCAAAAATTATTTGGTGATATATATGTAGAAACTGATCTAAGAAAGTGTGAAAAATATTGATGTCTAGCCTGTAGAAAATACTTTGAAAAATTGCACATTTCTCACTTTCTTTGACATGTAATATATTGAGTCACAATAGTTAAGTCATGCCTGTGTAACAGGGGACTAAAATAGTAAGTTTAGTTATTTGGAGCTTCACCAAATCCTGATAACATTCATTATGTTGTATGTTTTCCTGTTATGTTTCTCTTATATTTGCCTGCTTTGTTTATTGTGTTAATGTTACGTCATCAGTGTGGGCCTCCCCCAGAGTTTGTTGTGTTACTGTGAGTGGAGGTAAGCATGCTGTTATTCTCTGCATAGTTGATTTAATTAAATTATTTTAAATTGCTTGAGTTAAACTTTTTTATATTTGACAGTAATAGTAATATGATCTTCGTAGTGTACAGTTGTTGGTTTGAAATGTTTTTCTATTAAATTTGGTTATGTGTTAATGTGAGGGCTCAATGGACTTTCCACATTTTTTTTTTTTTTTTTTTTT
>JANRMT010062837.1:20509924-20525424 GCA_026402145.1 Polypterus bichir lapradei | reverse complement strand
TATATATATATATATATATATAATATATATATATGGATGGATGTATGAGGGAAGTGTGACAGTGGTAAGTTGTGCAGTAGGAGTGATGGATGCATTCAACGTGGAAATAGAATTACATCAGGGATCAGCTCTGAGTCCTTTATTATTTGCAATGATGATCAACAGGTTGACAGATGAGATTAGACAGGAGTCCCCTTTGACTATGATGTTTGCTGATGACAATGTGATCTGTAGCAACAGTAGGAAGCAGGTTGAGAAGACCCTGGAGAGGTGGAGATATGCTCTAGTGAGGAGAGGAATGAAAGTCAGTAAGAACATGACAGAATGCATGTGTGTGAATGAGCAGAAGGTCAATGGAATGGTGAGGATGCAGGGAGCAGAGTTTGCAAAGATGGATGAATTTAAATACTTGGGATCAACAGTATAGAGTAATGGGGATTGTGGAAGAGAGGTGAAAGAGAGAGTGCAGGCTGGGTGGAATGGGTGGAAAAAAGTGTCAGGAGTGATTTGTTACAGACAGTTATCAGCAAGAGTGAAAGGGAAAGTCTATAGGATGGTAGTGAGACCAGCTTTATTATATGGCTTTGAAAACGGTGGCACTGATCAGAAAGCAGGAGACAGAGCTGGAGGTGGCAGAGTTAGTGATGGTAAGATTTGCATTGGGTGTGACGAGGATGGACAGGATTAGAAATGAGTACATTAGAGGGTCATCTCAGGTTGGACGGTTGGGAGACAAATTTCAGAGAGGCCAGATTGCATTGGTTTGGACATGTGCAGAGGAGAGATGCTGGGTATATTGGGAAAAGGATGTTAAAGATAGAGCTGCCAGGCAAGAGGACAAGAGGAAGGCCTAAGAGAAGATTTATGGATGTGGTGAGAGAGGACATGCAGATGATGGGTGTAACAGAGTAAGATGCAGAAGACATAAACATATGGCACAAGATGATCCGCTGCGGCAACAACTGATGGGAGCAGCCGAAAGAAGAAGAAGAATTGCTGGAAAAGTTTACACATTAATTTTTGCAATTAATGTTGCCTGTTTAAAGTGCTAAAAAATATCATAGCAAAAACTTTAGGCAGTGCTTTGGTCAGGGCAGCATTTTGATGTTTTTTTGTTTTTTTTTTTTTGCATGAGTTGGCTCGAAGGCTTGCCATTAAAAGGTGTAATTTTGCTTAACTTCTCACAACATGCATAATAGCTAACACGGTACAACAGCCTATTACTACTAGAAACAATAATACAAATAAGTGTGAACCTTTCAAAATTGTATCAAAGTTTTCATTTAAAGGTTTAACATTTTGTATTACGCGGTTCATAATGATACGCCACATACTACTGTATAAATATGTAGCACTAGTGTTCATTTTCTTAATTTATGCATACTGACATACCGGTAGGTGCAGGGGAGTAGAAGGAAAGGGCGTCGGGAGAAGGGTTTATGAGGGGTGCAATGCTAGAGAGAAGTAGCAAAGGTTTAAAAACACACTCTTTTTTCGATCTGTGTTTCTGTAAGAAGATTGAATCAACGTCATATCACATTAAGTGCTAAATAAAATATTTTTCAGTAGCACTAAAACCAAAATAAGTGTCTAGCACCTCAATCGCCAGTCTGCCAGCCATCTTACAGTACTAACTGCCCTACTATAATGACAAAATTCTCTGAAATAGAAGTGTAATGATTAGCATTTCCCATGATTCAGTTTTGTAGTATCTTAGCTAATTAATTCAAAGAACACAACATCCAAGTAATGCACGGTGTCAGTTTTCAAGCTACAGATTTTTTTTTCAGCATGCCAGGAGTAAAGGTTTCCAACTGCTTTTCTGTGGTTGCACACTTTTTGCAACCCTGAAAATCACAAGGCACACCACGATTATACCAACCAAAAAGCCTTGAATCTCTTCGACATGCTAAACGGTCCAAAGGGCCCGAGACAGGGGGAAGCGAAAAAAAAAAACAGTTTGGAGATTGCCGTTCGCAGACACAACACTTAGCTAGTTAACATTTTGGTCACATTTTCCAGCTGCTTCATCCCTTTGCCCTTTCATACAGGTGGTCCTCTCTCTAACTCCACTAACTCGAGGTCAGAGGCAACTTGTATGCCCATTGTCCCTCGGCTCTGCGAGAGTCGCTAGCGAACATGCACCTAGGCAGATGGATCCCCAATATGTCTCTTGGATGCTAAAGTGTTTTTTTAAGTGCTGTGTCTGCAAAACAGTGATAGAGCTGCTTTTATGCTGGCTTCTCTAGGTAGTCCTGTCCTCCTCAGACAGGTGTCGACCACCTGATGAGCATGCCTCTCTCAAATCAGGACCCAGGAGCACTTTACCGTTACCACCATGGCGCACCAATGGAAAAATTTGTACAATTAACAAGTCTTTATAGTGATGAGCAAGTGATGACAGTACTTGCAGAGTTTTAACAGAAGTTTTAAGGTGTTCCCATTTAAGAGATGCTTATTCCTTCAATTAAATCATTCTTCAGCAGTGCATTGACAGTCAACAGGCATTTCAGTTGCTTAACTTTTTATATATGCTATGCCAGTTTGATAATATATTGGCCTTGTTTTTGTTTTGCCTTCTTTTCAACTTGCCTTTTAGGAAGGCATTCAAATTCAGGTTGTATGCTCAAGTAGCATTTTGTTAAAAGTTCAGGTTTAAGGTCTTTGTTTACTATATACAGTATATATATATATATATATATATATATATAAAATGTGTGTGTGTGTGAATATATCTGAATCAACTAGTGTGAGGGTCATTTGTCCTTTACCATTTGCCAGAAGGAAGGTGTAAGAAAAAAAAAAAAAAAAAAAAACTGTCAGATTGTGTAATATTATTGCCATTATTATTTATGTGTGTTATAGATGTCCTGAACAGAAGGCCTTCACCACCCTCTGCTGTATGCCAAGCATGTGTGCCATAGCAGGATGTAATGCACCCCGGGAAGATAGACTTTCCTATACACCTATTAGACATCATAAGAAGCAGATGCATTTTGACAGTAGTGGAAATGTGCTGTTCCCACTTCAATCCATCAGAATCAGAATCCCTTTTTTTCCACATGTACCTAATATACAGGAATTTAACTTGGTAGCTTTGTAGCTGCTTATAATAACAAAACATCACATGCAAATAACATAAATAACTTAAGTTAAACAAAATATATTATAAACAGATTCAGAATAGTGCAATTGTAAAATGTATATATAGTGTGTATGCACACACACATACATGCATGTGCATATGCATACACACATACTCACACCTTCATATATGAAAGAATACATGAATAAGCAAGGAAGACAGGCTAAATTACTGATTTACAAGGGCTATGGCTCTGGTAAAGGAATTGTTTAGCTGTCTATTCATTTTTCATTTTAATTGACCTAGAGCATTTACGAGAGGGGAGTTTTTATAACAAGTGATGACCTGGGTGAAATGAGTCAGCGTTGATCTCTTTAACATGGTTTATGCACTAGATGCACACAGATCTGCAACAGCCTGAAAAGCAAAGTAAATTATTTTCACAGCAGATCTTATAACACACTGTAATTTATTTTTGGAGTGGACTGTTTCTGAAGCAAATCCAACAACAATGGAGACAGCGATCACACTTTCAGTTATGGCTTTGTAGAGCTGTACTAAAATAAACTGAAAAGTATTTAATTTCTGCAGGCAGGTCCTCCAACTTGCAGGGAAAACTTGGGGGTTGGTGGCAGGATTGGCACTCCAGCCACCATAAACAACCTCAGACTATTTAATTGAGGGGCTGAGATGTCACCCACAGCTGCCCTCAGATCCCAATCCAGGTGTTTCGCCATGTGTTGGGTGCGGCAATGCACTGTAATCAGCACATGATCCCAACCTCCTTCTCTTTAGTTTATGTAGAAAATACATCAACTGCTGGGCCTTTTTAGTGATGGAAATGGTGTTAATGTCCCAGTTGAGAGTATGTGTGATAATTGTGTTTGAAAAGTTGTAGGATTCCACAATACTGACTGTAGAAGTTTTAATTTCCAGAGGAAAAAGTTGTAATTGATGTTTGCAAAAAAATTATTTGTAGTGAATGCAACAAAAGATATGTCACCTGCTTTCTGAATGTTCATTAATTTCCATTAGTAATTACTCCAATAATGGTGGTATAATCTGTGAACTTTATGACTTTTACTGAAGTGTCAGTGGACATACAGTCATTGGTGTACAGGGAATAGAGTAGGGGGAAGTACACAGCATTGGAGGGGCACCTGTGCTAATATGGAAACAATCTGAGAGATGGTAGGTAGGTAGTCCATCTGAAGATACCATTTTCTGTGTCTCAACACACTGTAAATCCACTTACAGATGGAAGCATTAGTTCATTTTGTAGAAGTTTAGTTAATATCAGTTCAGGGACTGGTGTTGACTGAATGCTGAATTGAAATATACAAACAGTATTTGGCTCTGGTTCTTTATGGTCCAGATGCTGTAGCACAAAGTCCATGTTAATGGTTTTGACCACAGGTCTATTTGCCCTATACACAAACTGAAGGGAGCCTGTGATGGTTATCCGAGAAATGTAGAGCTGCTCACCCACTCCGTCAATCCTCTCCAGTGTAGACGGCAGTGTAACCTGCTTTCTGAAGTATATGACCGGGGGCTCATGTATAATGCTGTGTGCAGAATTCACACTAAAACACGGAGTATTGACAAAAACTGAAATGTGCGTACGCACAAAAAAATACAGATGCATAAAATTGTGCTTACGCGAAGTTCCATGCACTTTCCTTATATAAATCCCAATGAACGTGAAATTTAATTCACATGCATGCGCCTACAGCCCTATCCCGACTCCTCCCAGAATTTCACATATTTTAATATGCAAATCAATATAAATATCACCTTCCATTTGGTATTTTGTTAAAAGACAATGGCAAAATCATGTAGAAAAAAGAAGAATTCCAACGAAAGCGAAGTGTTGGCATGGAAAAATGTAGTATTTGTTGACAAGCAGTGGTATAAGCAAGAAAAGGAAGTTATGGATACATTCGAAAGTTCTAGTTCAGAAAGTCGCATAGTTCCCAAAATAAAAAAGAAGCGGTCAGATATCAAAGTTGACATAAAAAGGCGAGTTGCAACCCACCGTCTGTTTGTGATGGTGATGGTGATGGTGCTGCTGTGCCCAACACATCTTCAGACGCTGGCTGTACACACAGCTCTTCCTCGGAAACCGCTGGGCAACCATCTGGCTGCGTGCTGATGGACGCTGTTCTGGAGTTGCAAAATGGAATAGTGGATGCTATAGGAGATGTGGCCAATTAACTAAGGTATATAAGGGCTGTACTATGTGATATTGACCACAATTTAATTGAATTGGTTAAAAATAAATGCTGCATGTCTACCTGTTTTTACATTCTGCTAATTACATTCAAATGAAGTTGTAACTCTGTTCGATTTGGCTGATCATTTGATGGGACAGTGTCAGGTTCATCATACCACATCTCTTAAAGCATGGGCAAGCAGGATGCTACATGCCTGCATAATGTGACACACTTTCTGTGGACCAAAGAGCAGCACATGAATAGAGTGGAAAGGCATTCTATTTATATATGCAAATTCATTCTCTGAAGTCGCCTTTATGGTGTGGCATCGCCGCTGAGCGACACAACAGTTCAATTCTCCTTTCTTTACATGGCTATTTGAGGTGACTCACTATATTTAAAAGAACTGTTTGTCTTTTGGAAAAAGCACTTGCGACTGTACAGAGCTACAGTTTTTCTAGGTTCTCCAGATAGATAGATAGATAGATACTTTATTAATCCCAAGGGGAAATTCACATAATCCAGCAGCAGTATACTGATACAAAGAAACAATATTAAATTAAATAGTAATAAAAAAAAAAAAATAAAAAAAAACCAATATTAAATTAAAGAGTAATAAAAATGCAGGTAAAAGCAGACAATAACTTTGAGTAATGTTAGCATTTACTTCCCTGGGTGGAATTGAAGAGTTGCATAGTGTGGGGGAGGGACGATCTCCTCAGTCTGTCAGTGGAGCAAGACAGTGACAAAAGTCTGTCACTGAAGCTACTCCTCTGCCTGGAGATGATCCTGTTCAGTGGATGCAGTGAATTCTCCATGATTGACAGGAGTTTGCTTAGTGCCCGTCGCTCTGCTACAGATGTTAAACTGTCCAACTTTACTCGTACAATAGAGCCTGCCTTCTTAACAAGTTTGTCCAGGCGTAAGGCGTCCTTCATCTTTATGCTGCCTCCCCAGCACACCACCGTGTAGAAGAGGGCACTCGCCACAACCGTCTTGGTAGAACATCTGCAGCATCTTATTGCAGATGTTGAAGGACACCAACCTTCTAAGAAAGTATAGTCGGCTCTGACCTTTCTTACACAGAGCATCAGTATTGGCAGTCCAGTCTAATTTGTCATCCAGCTGCACTCCCAGGTATTTATAGGTCTGTACCCTCTGCACACAGTCTCCTCTGATGATCACGCTGTCCATGAGGGGCCTGGGCCTCCTAAAATCCACCACCAGTTCCTTGGTCTTGCTGGTGTTCAGATGTAAGTGGTTTGAGTCGCACCATTTAAAAAAGTCTTTGATTAGCTTCCTGTACTCCTCCTCCTGCCCACTCCTGATGCAGCCCACAATAGCAGTGTCATCAGCGAAATTTTGCACGTGGCAGGACTCTGAGTCTTATTGGAAGACTGATGTATATAGGCTGAACAGGACCGGAGAAAGTACAGTCCCCTGTGGTGCTCCTGTGTTGCTGACCACAATGTCAGACCTGCAGTTCCCAAGACGCACATATTGAGGTCTGTCTGTAAGATAGTCCACAATCCATGCCACCAGGTGTGAGTCTACTCCCATCTCAGTCAGCTTGTCCCTAAGGAGCAGAGGTTGGATGGTGTTGAAGGCGCTAGAGAAGTCCAAAAACATAATTCTTACAGCACCACTGCCTCTGTCCAAGTGGGAGAGGGATCGGTGTAGCATATAGATGATGGCATCCTCCGCTCCCACCTTCTCCTGGTATGCGAACTGCAGAGGGTTGAGGGTGTGGCGGACCTGTGGTCTCAGGTGGTGAAGCAGCAGCCGCTCCATGGTCTTCATCACATGTGACGTCAAAGCAACAGGCCGGAAGTCATTCAGCTCACTAGGACGTGATACCTTTGGGACTGGGGTGATACAAGATGTTTTCCAAAGCCTCGGGACTCTCCCCTGTTCCAGGCTCAGGTTGAAGATGCGCTGTAGAGGACTCCCCAGTTCCAATGCACAGGCCTTCAGCAGTCGTGGCGATACTCCATCTGGACCTGCTGCTTTGCTGCCACGAAGTCTCCTCAGCTCTCTGCTCACCTGCGCTGCTGTAATTGTGGGTGGGGATGTCTCACCTATGCTGGTATCAG
Organism: Polypterus bichir lapradei; assembly: GCA_026402145.1. Classification (NCBI taxonomy): domain Eukaryota; kingdom Metazoa; phylum Chordata; class Cladistia; order Polypteriformes; family Polypteridae; genus Polypterus; species Polypterus bichir. Next base: position 20,518,033 of record JANRMT010062837.1, on the reverse strand, counting down.
CAGAAGGATGGTTGGAAGATGCAGTACTCCGAGGTGAGAGTAGGTTAGGGTGGTCAAACCTATTAAAGAAGTTGTTCATTTGGTTTGCTCTCTCCACGTCTCTCTCGATGGTGGCACCCCACTTCGAGCTACAGCCAGTGATAATCTTCATCCAATCCCACACTTCCTTCATGCTGTTATTCTGCAACTTCTGCTCCAGCTTTCTCCTGTACTGCTCTTTCGCCGCCCTGAGCTGGACTCGGAGTTCCTTCTGCACGCGCTTGAGCTCATGCTGATCACCGCCTTTAAAAGCCCTTTTCTTCTGGTTCAAAAGGCCTTTGATGTCACTTGTAATCCATGGCTTGTTGTTAGCAAAGCAGCGTACTGTTCTTACTGGAACTACAATGTCCATACAGAAGATGATGTAATCAGTTGTGCAGTCAACAGCCTCTTCAATGTTCTCACTATGTGACCCCAGCAGTATATCCCAGTCTGTAGTTCCAAAGCAGTCTCTCAGAGCCTGCTCTGCCTCAGGGGACCACTTCCTGAATGATCGTGTGGTTGTAGGTAGCGCCTTCACTCTTGGTTTGTAGTGAGGCTGAAGCAGAATATATGATGTATATTATATGATGTAATGCCAGGTCATACTTTTGGCGATTTATCCCTGGCTCATGTAACTTGTCCAGCACCATTGTAATAGCATTGTGTGTGCAGCTGGATCACTCCTATTACATTTGGAAAACTGGACGTTGCTGCGAATTGCACTTTAATGTTTCCTAGTTCAACCACAATGTAAGGGAATCTTATATATCTGGATGACAAGTAGATAATATCATCCTATACAGCTGGCATGGCACGGCTCGGTGATTTTTGTGAAATACCTAGTCAGCAAGTTCACGTTGAAAAGCTCCTGTGGTTACCCCGAGACTGGACAGAACTTGCAAAGGAGCAGGTAGAGCACAATTCCTCAATGTCTGCCTTTGTAAAGCCAACACCAGTTCAGCACACAGGTCTAAGTGGATAGCTTTAGGGAATCGAAATCGAATTAAAAACCAGTTATCATCATCTATTATATACACTGTCTTCTAATTCTTCCATTTGCAATGTCTTCAACGCTAAAGGAGCTATGGTAGTTGGAATAATTTGGCCAATCCATGCAAGATTATATTGTTACAGAATGATTACAATCAAGTGAATTAAATTTATAAATGATATGCAATTAATTTCGGTGTATTTGATAAAATCTGTGTCATCGATGGGAATATGAAAAAGGAAAGTAAATGACACAGACACAGCAGCACTGTTTTGAGGCTGTGTCCCTGCAGTTTGCAAAACTGAGTAGAAATGTGCGTACATAAGGTTGGGGGTTACCGTGAAAATGTGCGTGGCTTTACGCCAAGTTTGGGTTTTATACATTTCAAAGTGTGCGAGGAAACAGGTGTACACACCATTTATACATAAGGCCCCAGGTCTTTGAATTTAATGACATTAAAGGTCACATTGCTGCCCTCACATACAATGAGTACCCGCAGACATCTTTCATCATATAGATTGTTACAGGAATGAAAAAGCTTGAATAAAGGTGGGCAGAAGCTGGACAGTGATCAAATGTCAGCAATGAGAGTAGAGACCAGATAGTGAATTGTCCTGTCTCCTTTTCTCATTACTCTGTACACTTCTGTACAACTTCAATATAGCACCAGGTCATATCAATTGCAGAAATTCTCAGATGATTCTGCATGTATGGCGAATTTTGATAAGTGGATTGAGATGGATATAGGAGTCAGTTTGATGACATTAAAGGTCACATTGCTCCCCTCACATACAATGAGTACCCGCAGACATCTTTCATCATATAGATTGTTACAGGAATGAAAAAGCTTGAATAAAGGTGGGCAGAAGCTGGACAGTGATCAATGTCAGCAATGAGTGTAGAGGCCAGCTAGTGAATTGTCCTGTCTCCTTTTCTCATTACTCTGTACACCTCTGTACAACTTCAATATAGCACCAGGTCATACTGTATCAATTGCAGAAATTCTCAGATGATTCTGCATGCATGGCAAGTTTTGATAAGGGGATTGAGATGGATATAGGAGTCAGTTTGAGAACTTTTTTTCTTGGTGCACAAAGAACTGTCTGCACCTTAACATCAGCAAACCAAGGAACTGGTTATTGACTTTTGCTACACCATGGAGCCTCTATGTCCAGTCACTATTCACAGAGTTGGATGTAGTGGTGGTGCACTCCTACAAGTACTTGGGTGTCCACATGAATGACAGCCCTACTGGTCTCAGAACACAGAGGAACTATATAATAAAGGGAAGCGCAAGCTCTTTTTTCTTTGGTGACTGTGTTCCTTTAATGTGTGAAATGACATCCTTCAAGTCTTCTACAACTTGAGCATGGGAAAGGAGCTATATAAATAAAATGTATTATTATTATTATTATTATTAACTCTGTGTTGGCCAGTGTGATTTTATATGCTGTAATGTGCTGGACCAACAACATCACTTCAAACTAATAAATAGGGCAGACTCAGTTATGGGACACACTTTGGACCCTCTGGAGGTAGTAGTCAAGGATAGAGTTAAAACAAAACTGAATCTATCTATCTATCTGAAACAGTAAAAAGAAAAGTTAATTTTGAGTATTACTTTACTAAACACCAAGGTTATTATAGTTAACAAAAACTAAAATCAAAACGGGAACTATTGATAAAAAAAACATTTTCATAAACTAAAATAAAATAATTAACAAAACCGAAATGAAAAATTAAAACTAAACGAAACAATTATAGCTGGAAAGACTAATGAAATAAAACAATAATTTACTAAAAATATTTTTAGTTTTCGTTTAACTGTAAAATAGAAAGTTATTCACCACAAGCTGCCCGCATATACAGCATTCTTCCAATAATCGGTGTCTGGGGACGGAGGGCGGGTGTTTCACACAGTTCTGGTTCAAGTGTCAGTAAAGCATACCAAGATGATGATTATTTTTTTTAGAATTTTATTGATTTTATTGAAATCACACAACATTCCATACAAATAGATCAATTTTACAAAAATAGGATTGAAAACAAATCAACCCCCACCCCTGAGAAAGACAGCGTGGGCAGCAGAATAAAACTTAATGCTAGTAAAAATAAGTAAATAGATAAATTAATAAGTGAATAAAGATAAATGGAGAAGAAAAAGAAATGGGGAGAGAATCTGCTTCCTCAGTGCTTTAAAAGCTTATTCTAAAATGTTATTGATTAGATCCTGCCAGGTTTTGAAAAATGTCTGCACAGATCCTCTAAGTGAGAATTAGATTTTTTCCAGTTTCAAATAATCTATACTAATAAAAGGCAAAGCCCTCACTCACTCACTCACTCACTCACTCACTCACTCACTGACTGACTGACTGACTGACTCATCACTAATTCTCCAACTTCCCGTGTAGGTAGAAGGCTGAAATTTGGCAGGCTTATTCCTTACAGCTCACTTACAAAAGTTAAGCAGGTTTCATTTCGAAATTCTACACGTAACGGTCATAACGGTCGATAACGGTCGACAACGTCCGCCATGTTGAACTTTCTTATTTATGGGACCATCTTCACGAAATTTGGTAGGCGGCTTCCCTGCGCTAACCAAAACCGATGTATGTACTTATTTCGATGGTATGACGCCATTGTCGGCCGCCATTTTGAACTTTCCAACGTCACTAATTTTCCAACTTCCCGTGTAGGTAGAAGGCTGACCCCATCTTCACGAAATTTGGTAGGTGGCTTCCCTGCGCTAACCAAAATCGATGTACGTACTTTTTTCGGTGGTATGACGCCACTGTCGGCCGCCATATTGAATTTTCCAAACATCACTAATTCTCCAACTTCCCGTGTAGGTAGAAGGCTGAAATTTGGCAGGCTCATTCCTTACACCTTACTTACAAAAGTTAAGCAGGTTTCATTTCGAAATTCTACGCGTAACGGTCATAACGGTCAACAATGTCCACCATGTTGAACTTTCTTATTCATGGCCCCAACTTCACGAAATTTGGTAGGCGGCTTCCCTGCACTAACCGAAACCAATGTACATACTTATTTCGGTGGTATGACACCACTGTCAGCCGCCATATTGAACTTTCCAACGTCACTAATTCTCCAACTTCCTGTGTAGGTAGAAGGCTGAAATTTGGCAGGCTCATTCCTTACAGCTTACTTACAAAAGTTAAACAGGTTTCATTTCGAAATTCTACACGTAACGGTCATAATGGTCGATAACGGTCGACAACGTCCGCCATGTTGAACTTTCTTATTTATGGCCCCATCTTCACGAAATTTGGTAGGTGGCTTCCCTGCGCTAACCAAAACCGATGTACGTACTTATTTCAGTGGTATGATGCCATTGTCGGCCGCCATATTGAAGTTTCCAACGTCACTAATTCTCCAACTTCCCGTGTAGGTAGAAGGCTGAAATTTGGCAGGCTCATTCCTTACAGCTTACTTACAAAAGTTAAGCAGGGTTCATTTCAAAATTCTACGCGTAACAGTCAACAACGTCCACCATGTTGAACTTTCTTATTCATAGGTAGAAGGCTGAAATTTGGTACTTATTTCGGTGATATGATGCCACTGTCGGCTGCCATATTGAACTTTTCAACGGTCTTTGTTACTTATGGGCCCATCTTCAAGAAATTTGGTACGCGGGTTCCCAACGCTAACTGAATCCTACTTACGTACATATATACGTCCATAGCCTGCAGCTCGGTCACCGTGTGAGGCGGCGTTGGGTCCCCCATCCCAACGCCTCCCACGTTGTTGGCTGCCTGCCTATATAAGGCCGTCTGTCGCTCCAGTCTCTACATTCCCTTCCTTGCTTCGCCACGGTATTCACGTCTCCCTGCTGATAACTACAGCCTTTTTATTTAATCCACGGCTTCTCCGCTGTTTTATTGTTCATTTATTACGATTATACTTATTGTATAGGTATTTTAGACTTACTTTACATTGTTCAGGTACCCATTTCCTTTATCATTCAAACCGTACCCCCATTAACATGTCTATCGAGGTAATCACCATCGATCAAAAAACTGTCACTTACCAAGTGGTTTCCATGCCCGGAGATGGCACCTACCTTTCCATTCTCTTTGTTACATATTGCACGGCCATATCAGGCTCACTATTGATATCCGGAGGAACATTGTGTCTTATGTATTGAATGACTGGGACAGGTTCAAGGTGTGGACTGATGACGGTACAGGAGATAATTATACTACACAGGAGCACTAGAAGAGTGAAATGCTTAAGTGTACCGAAATGGCCAAATATTTTACACCTTTGGACAACCGCCAATGCCTCTTAAACATCTTAGCTTCACAGGTGACGATTTCAGTAGTGGACACTTTGATGTTTAGAAATGTTTAAACTCTCAAAAGCTGGATGTGAAGTTATCAATGAAACTGGTTGTATACTTACAACGCTTGACAGATGCCGAATGTCTCTTCAACACAAGTCCTACAAATACTGTCGTAACTGAAACAAACCATGAAACTCAAACCGATTATGACAGCAGCAATCCAAGCTGTGAGATTTGAAACAAGATTACTATTCACATGGCCAACTGTACATTGCATGCTCAAGAGTAAGCTCAGCGCACAGCTACAGCTTGGTCATATTGCAACTGGAGGGCCGAACTGACAACGTGGCATACAAAGAGATCTTTAACAAATAATTATTGGTATATTTTCCCTTAGTTTAAAAAGGTTTAATTTTCTTCTTAATAAACATTTTAAGGCAGTACTTCACCGCTGCGAAGCGCGGGTATTTTGCTAGTATACAATATAACATCAGTTACCCACAGACTTAAAAGAGGAGAGTTAGGATTCTTCCAGTTTAGCAAGATAAGTCTACGTGCCAATAGTGTAGTAAAGGCAATCACAGTCTTTCACCACTTTAAGCCCATCTGGAAGTACACCAAACACAGCTGTTAATGGGTTAGGAGAGATTGTGACACCAAGGCTGTCTGAAAGGCGTTTAAAAATTTTGGTCCAGAATGATGTTAATTTGGTGCAGGCCCAAAACATGTGACCCAGTGAGACTGGAACTTGATTGCAGCATTCGCAGGTTGGATCTTGCCCTGGAAACATTTTGGACAATTTTAAACGAGACAGATGTGCTTGATATATAATTTTTAGTTGAATAATTGTATGCTTTGCGCATATGGAGCTCGAGTGAATTTTCTGCATTGCTACCTTCCACTCCTTTTCTAAGATGTTGAGTGAGAGATCCTTTTCAAAGGTGATGATTTTGCTTTGAATATGTTCGATAGCTGCTGTTCACTGGATCTCCAGGGCTCAAGAGAGATGTATTAGATACAGATAATCCCTTACAGAACTTCAGTCTGTTCATTCCATTACAGTAATGCACATTTTGCTTATCAGGACAACAAAACCAAAAACAGCCACTCACCAGAAAGGTATTTCTACTTTGACACATGCAAGCACCCATAGATATTATAGCACTTATGTGCTGTGACAAAATATTTTTGAAATTTTATTTATTTAAGTGTGTAACAAAGACCTCATCAGAAAACCAGTGCTAACTCGACATTTTGATAATTTATCATTCAGGCCCAGGACCACTAGTGCTACCGGGAACACTAGGCAAGTTGTTTGAGACTGATGTAGCCATTCTTAAGACAAAAATAAAATAATATTGTCATCACTATATAAATATACTGCTTTATGCATTTGAGAACTTTACTTTCACTTTACTGTAATCAAGGTTTGTTCTATTAATTGCTAAGTTATGTAATGTGGCTTTAACAGGTTAAAGCAGGTCTGGACCATTGGGGATCAAAGCAGAACCTGCCTGATAGGAATGCACTTGACAGTGAGTATTGTCTACATATAACGAATTAGCAATGTACTTGTACTTATATCATTTTTGATATATCTCTTTTTACATTACAGATTAATTCAGAACAACAATGACAGAGATGCGGAAGATACCAGAGGAGCTTACCAGCAAGCTCTCTAACATCACAAAGAAACTGCAACATAAAAATGTGCATGAAATTGTACAATAATATTATTGCTACTCTTATTTATATTTTACATTGTATATACTGTATATTACATACTGTATATGTAATATACTGTATTCTACTCTATTAGGCTATTTTTGCAAATTTCTTATACGGTGTTAAAATGTCTGTTATAGGTAGGCCTCATCTCAGTATTCTTAGATTACTATGCTGTTTTTTATTTTAAGGGAACATATTTTTGGGCTGTGTTAAGTCTTTATTATTTTGTATAGCAGTCCTATTTGTGTTATATGAAGGCTGCAGTTGTATATTGTACTAGCCAACCCGCGGCATACCATATGCCGCATAATCAGGACGGGATGGGGGTGGACGGCGCTCAGGTGCGGAGGGTGGAACGGGAGGAGAGGAGGACATCCATTCCGCTCCCTCTTGCTGTATGTAGCGTGTAAAACAGTTTGCTATGGTGCACATGGCCATGCATCGTAACCGAAAACTCAGTTTTTAAAGACTGCTTACTTCATTGTGTTTTAACCTCCATTGTAAAGGATTGTTTTAAGAATCCCATGGGATACCCCTCGCAAACTGTTTTACACGCTGCATATGGCGATTCACCTCCGCGAGAAACATGCCTCTACGAACAGTCAACGTGGCTCGAAGATGCATGTGGCCTCTACGACAGATGAATATAAATGACGTGTCGTCGCGTCCGAGTTGGTGGGCGTGGCTCTGCGAGTTGTCGTCATATCCAATGGTCTTGGAGTTGGTCGGCGTGGCTCCTTCCTGCGTGCGCCTTAGGTGTTTTACTTGTCGGCGGCTTAGTGAATCCACGCCCCTTCCGGTGTGCTTTCCATGGGTGTCTTTGCCTTAGTGAATTATATATATAGATAATGGACTGCAAAGATGAAGTTGGTTTGCAACATTTATTACAAAAAAGTTAAACGATATACAGTGGGATGCAAAAGTTTGGGCAACCTTGTTAATAGTCATTATTTTCCTGTATAAATCGTTGGTTGTTACGATAAAAAATGTCAGTTAAATATATCATATAGGAGACACACACAGTGATATTTGAGAAGTGAAATGAAGTTTATTGGATTTACAGAAA
>JANRMT010062837.1:20480107-20509524 GCA_026402145.1 Polypterus bichir lapradei | reverse complement strand
TTTCTGTAAATCCAATAAACTTCATTTCACTTCTCAAATATCACTGTTTGTGTCTCCTATATGATATATTTAACTGACATTTTTTATCGTAACAACCAACGATTTATACAGGAAAATAATGACTATTAACAAGGTTGCCCAAACTTTTGCATCCCACTGTATAAAATATAGAACAAGAATTGTAGGTTGTAACTGAACAATGATGCTGAGAAATTAATTCATGCTTTTGTTTTCAGTTGACTTGATTACTGTAACACACTCCTCTCAGGACTACCCAAAAAAGACATAAATCGATTGCAACTAGTGCAGAATGCAGCTGATAGAATCTTAACTAGGAAAAGAAAATCCAAGCACATCTCTCAAGTTTTGATGTCACTACATTGGTTACCTGTGTCATTTAGAATTGACTTTAAAATCCTGCCTATAGTTTTAAATAAAGCTTTAAATAATCTTGCTCCATCTTATATTTCGGAATGTCTTACATTCCAAATCGTAACCTTAGATCTTCAAATGAGTGTCTGCTTAGAATTCCAAGAGCTAAACTTAAAAGAAGTGGTGAGGCGGCTTTCTGCTGTTATGCACCTAAAATCTGGAATAGCCTGCCAATAGGAATTCGCAGGCTAATACAGTGGAGCACTTTAAAAAACTGCTGAAAACACATTGCTTTAACATGGCTTCCTCATACAGTAGCTTCATCTTAGTTTAATCCTGATGCTCTGTATATTCAATTAGTTATCAGTATTATTCATGGTATTCATATTCAAAATCCGTACTAACCCCTACTTTCTCTTCTGTTCTTTTTCTGGTTTTCTGGGGTGGCGACCTGCGCCACCACCACCTGATCAAAGCACCGTGATGTCCCTGCATTGTTGGATTAAAGGCCAGAAGCCCACATGACCGTCATCATCAAGTTCTTCCATGAGAACCCTGAATACCATGAGGACTGACTGAGGTCATTTATGTTAGGTAGAATGCCTAGAGAGGGCTGGGCGGTCTCGTGGCCTGGAACCCCTGCAGATTTTATTTTTTTCTCCAGCCGTCTGGAGTTTTTTTTTTTTTTTTCTGTCTTCCATGGCCATCGGACCTTACTTTTATTCCATATTAGTGTTCCCTTATTTTAATTCTTATTTATTTAGTCTTTTTTCTCTATCTTCGTCATGTAAAGCACTTTGAGCTGCATTATTTGTATGAAAATGTGCTATATAAATAAATGTTGTTGTAAAGAGGACTGAGCATAATCTAGTCATTAAAAGGAGTTTCGTTTTACAAAGTATTTATGCAAACCATTACAAACATTTAAAATATGTGGATTTTGAAAGGTAGGTGTTTCTGGATCATCAAAACCACTAGAGACAGTATGCTAAAAGTAAAAAATATAAATAAAATAAACATAGCACAAATATCCAATACAAATTGTAGATGGTGCCAAAAATGGTATCTCAAATCCATATATAATTCTCCTTCCATAAATGCTACAATGAAAGAAGAAAGTACTAAAGTTGAGACACACCTTGTTAAAATCGAAGGGGGCCTCAAGGACAAAATACAGCACATTCTACAGAGAAACCACAAAACGTTCATTTGGAAACCTGGATACATTAAATGCAGACTGTAGATGCCACATGGGCTGGACGGGCATCCTGGCCAGAAGAGGGGATGGTTCATTACCTAGACAGGACGCTCCTAACAGGCAGACAGGCGGCTCCTAACAGGCAGACAGGCATCCCAGCCAGGGAGGAGAAGGGGATCAGCCCCAGAAGGGATGGATGGTCAGCCCACTGAAAAGGGAAGATGTCACTGGGGGCTTTACTCCCCCAGCACACTAGACAGCAGCAGCCCCTGATATCAGTGCCCTGTAGGAAGCCTGCAGTGCATGCTGGAAGATGTAGTCTGGCAGAGTAGCTCTGCTGGGGTCATTGGGAGCCACAAGAGGGCGCTGCAGAGAAACAAGCTCCCTGTTATAATGGACTTTCATGTGTCCCAGAACTGCTTCCATTGGGCAGTGGCCCTGGCACCGGAAGTACTCCCGGGTCCTTAATAAAAGGGGCTACACTACCTTACCCAGGCAAGTTGGAGCTGGGAGGACGTAGGGGCAGCACTTGGTTGGAAGAGGGCAGGGCAGGGTAGTACAGTACAGTACAGTGCAGTGGTGGTGAGAAGTATTGTGGGGAGAAAGAAAAAGAGAATCTTGTGTTTGTGTTACATTTTGTTAATTTTCTTGAGGAGTGTGTGTAATAAACACACTGTTATTTGAACCCGGGACTCTTAGTGTGTTCATGTTAGGGTTAGGGACTCGCTGACGCCCTGCTTTGTATCACAAGACATAAAAAAATATATATTATAGTTATAACATGAAATGGTCATATCATCAGCATGAATATCCCACAGTCATGGCTATTCATCTGACTTGGAAGGCCCCAATACAAGGGGTAAAAATTAAAAAAAAAATTAAATACGGATATACATTAAACCAGGGGTGCCCACACTTTTTCAGCTTGCAAGCTACTTTTAAAATGACCAGGTCAAAATGATCTACCTACATTAAAAATTATATATATATATATATATATATATATATATATATATACTCTTAGTATACTTTATACATAAAATATATGTTGTTGTACCTTGCATAACTGAATGACCTTTATGGCACAATAACAATTCAATGCATTTATGGTCACTACAGTATTTGGATTTAATAATCTTCATGTGGGAAAAGGCTGACTCGCATAAATAAGCAGAGTCGAATAATGCAGTCAAGGAGCTTTTGAATTCAGCTGAATGAAAAATGACGGCTGTCTGATTAACTGCGATTTTAGATCCCTCTCCTTTCTCTTTCTCAGATCGCTTTTCGGAAGGAAGTCAGTTTCGTAGTTTTTATGAACAATTCAAAAGTGCCTTTCCACATTTTCCTTCTTTGGAATAGCAATGATAGATTGACAGATCAGACAAACGCACTTTGATTGTGACATTGTGAGAAAAAAAAATCCTCTTCCAATTCCACATCCAGCGCATACCTTCCCCAGACAATTTTTTTAATCCCTTCTTTAGTCGATATAAATTGGAAGGCTAACTAGATCACAGCCGGAGTTTTGCAGTAGCTCGCGTATTTGAACGTGCGTGCGGGATAACCAGTGTGTTAGAACGGATCTCACACTGGCCGCCCTGTATGTCAATCAATGCCATACCCCCCTATATATATATCCCCCCATATATGATAGACTAACGTTTAAATTTTTTTTGTGTGAATGCAACGTGATCTACCTGCACTACCTTTGCGATCTACCGGTCGATCGCGATCGACACATTGGGCACCCCTGCATTAAACTGTTGACAATAACTTTTAAACAAAAACAACAATGGAAATGGCCACTTTGTGACACACCCTGTGTTGCATCTGTAGATAGTAAACCTCTCCAGCAATAGAAATTGCAGGATTACCTCAGCTTTTAAAACTGTATTTAAAAATTTCTAATTTAGAAATTTAAACATCAGTATCGTTTGCATATAGTCTAATGTAATTTTTTAAATAAAGCACACATGCATACACTACTTGCATACGTACCTTAGATTCGCTATATATAATCGTACATCGAATTAGTTTTGTTTAATGGCTCTAAAGTTTCTTTAAATATACTGAGTTTTTTTATTTTGTGAGTTCATACCCGACTCAGTTGTGCCATTGTTTCGTGTCGGAAAACGTTTTCAGGTCTTTTCTTTTTCTAATTGGAAAAACTGTACTGTTGCTCTTCTCCTTCTGCGGACAATGGAAGGCCGAGTCTTCGACCTGCAGCCAAATCCTTCTCCGAGGATCGACTGTCAGCCTCCAGCTAGTGCCGCTAGCTAGTGCGCTGGACTCTTACTATCAGGGCTTGGACGACTAGCACCAGTTCTCCAATGGGGACAGATGGTGGATCGCGAAGATACACATACAAAGGGCAAAATTAGATCGCGAGCAAATGAAAAAGTTTAAGAACATCTTAAGAGAATTAGAAAACCCCGTATATTCAACGACTGCCCAACAAAAGGCTAATTTATGCAATCAACTGTTTAGGAAAATTCACTTATTTTTGTACAAAATATAACTGTTATTCCAAATATAAAAATTCCGTGTAGAAACGACGTGCTTGTATATACTGATCCAATAATGGCCGTTTATGAAATTCGGATAATATAATAAATGTTTTATCTGTTCTATAATTGCGTTTCTAAAGGAAGGAGGGTCCATCGATTGACCAAAAAGAAGACCGGGAATAAAATTCAGAAAAGTATTCAGTAAACACTTCAATCAGTTTATCTTTAATGAAATACCTTTCTATAAAATGTAATAACCACAGATTTCCTAATATAACGTAAACGACTTATACACAGAAAGGTAAACGGTATTTGCTTCATCGTTTGGACAGTTTTAAACCTTCAAATACCTTCTGCCTTGGACATCTTTAAAAGAAAGATCCATTTGCAGCCTGCGATTGAATTTGTTTTTTGCTTTATTAAGCACAGGATTAAAATTAAGAGAAAATCCGTCTTGCTGATCTTTGGTTATCAAGATGCCTAAACAATTTATTTTCCCCTTAACTGAGACACCATTAATAGCTTGTATTTCACGATTTTTCAAGACAAGAGACTTATATTTATTAAGAATTATAAACAAACTTGCCTCTTTACAAAACACATTACTTAATGGCAATAGCAGACGGAATCTACATAAAAAATGTTACTCAACAAGCTACTTCCTTGTTAGTCCCACGTGCAGCGGTCACGTGTTTCCTGTCGCCCGTGGAGGTCACGTGCTTCCTAGCGTGAAGCTCCACACCTTACAGTGTTTGTAGACAGTTCCCTCTAGCGGTGCACCTCAAAGTGGCTACTACCATATACTATCATATTAATATTCCCGGAACCCGGAAATGCGGAAAGCAGCATGATTCAGAAGGTCGCGTAGCCGGCTAGGTTTCTCATGGTGAAATTAAAAAAACCAAGGTTAAAAAGTACACAACACTTAAATCAGGTGAGGCAAAATATGATGGTATTGGCGTGTTGTATTTGTTATTTTCTACCTAAATGTTTGCACTTACACTGGCATATTTAAAAATATTGTATTGAGGCAGTTCATCTTTAATGAAAAGGTATTTTCAAAATTTGCATTTTCACGTTTATTTTAAAATCTCTGTTGATTGTATTAAGTGAATACGATGACGGATTTTTTCTTTTCACAGATACAGAACTCAAATACCTTTACTATCGGTGTCGGACGAGCACCAACGATTGAATTCTGAATTAGCATTGCTTTAACAATCAAATTAATATAAATAAATATAAGTCGATAGCTGTCTCGGCCAATGTACAGCCAACAATACAAATAATGTGTCAGTATTTGTTATTGTGAAAATGGCAGAGATATTGATGTTAACTCAAATTTTACAGACAAGCTTTTTTTTTTACCTTGTTATATTTTAAAACTTAGCTTTGTTATTATGAAAGATACTGGGAGCTCAAGTTCTTTCTGGGTCACGAGATTTGTTAGTATTGTGATTTACATTTTCAGTTGTGAATTTGTTCGACATGTATGTCCCCGCAGTTAGACAGATATTAGTGTGTTAATATCAAGTTTTATAGGGGTCACTGTCACGTGGACAATGTGTAGTGAAATTCTTAAGTTGCACGTGCTTATCAATATGCAGTATGTATCAGCCTAACGCGCGTGTGTGTGTGTATATATATATATATATATAATATATATATATATATATCTATATCTGTGATACTTCTGTAAAGTTTATTTTTTTTAATAATGTATCAAGTATTCTAAAAGTCTTCTTTTTAAATCATGTGCAAAGATATTTTTATATGAAATGTTTTGTCTTTTGGGTGTTGTTAGGGTTTATCTGTCAATGCTAAGCATACTGTAACAAATGGGTTGCGAGCATCTTCACAAAAAGTTAATTTTATTCAGTAGGACTCCAGTCCAGTGTCCAAGGTGACACTTTGTCAATATTTACAATTAGAACTATCACAGCAGTTTGTTTATTTAAGAGTCTTCCCAAAGTTTAAGCAGTAAAATATATAAGTAAGAGTTAAAGATAAGGTACAGTGTTAAATATATGGTTTTGCATTACATTATCACTCTACTTGTATAGGCTTACACAGTTGTCAGTGTGGACTAAATCCAATCTATTTTATAGGTCCTGTTACATGTTACTAGTATTGTCCTTCAAATTTTAGTTTTTGAAATTTTATGTGAAATACATTGAATAAGAGCTTTCCATTTGAGAGAACCTTGTGGAGATAGGTAGGGAAATTGTGATGTGTACAATGAGCTATGTATTTTTGAAGGATTTTTTTTCCTAATCAACCTTTTGTGCTTTCAGCACTTTTTTTAAGCATTATATTCACTGCCACATTTCACAGCTAAAGTGTTTTTTATATATAATTTTTATTAATAATCATTTGAGCACATTTGAAATTAATTTCAGTGCTTAATGCATACATTTCCTTCAGGGTGGCATACATACATTCTGGTATTTAAAAGTCTTTATTTCCATTTAATTTAATTTAATAGAATTGTGTTTGATTATATATTCCTCTAACATAATAACTATCTAACTCAGTATTTATAATAAATTAGTAAAAATACATTTGATGGGTGGTAACAAAAAATATTTATGGATATTTATTGTAGTGGTTTTCGACCTTTGTTCTTTCAAGGTCTCCCAGTGAACAATTAGAATATAGTATATAAGGGGCTCCTTATATGATATTTACCCCTTTGTATGTTTCCTGCAACCTTGACAAAGGTACTTGTTTCTGAACTTATATTTGTTAACAAAATCATATTTACTGTTAGTGCTATTACAATATCTGTATTTTTAAAGCATAATACAAAATTTAGAAGCATATATATTTTTATTTAATAATTATTTTAGTAGTGCCTGAATTCATAACCATAACATAAAATGAGTTGTCTCTTTTAAGGGTAGATAATAACCATTAATCACTAACGCACAGAAATTTGTCACTGCAGATAATTTTGATAATAACAAAGGCTGCTATAACTACTTATCTTTGGTTAACTATTATTTGTTAATTTTTGCATAAATTATTCTGTATTTCTTAATTTATAACCTACACTTTTTTCATAACTTAATTGTAGAAGCATCTTTGTTATCTTCTGGATTCAACACTGAAAAGTGAATTGTGTGTGGTGGTTGCAGCAGTCATGTAAGCTGTGGTAGGCCGGCCAGCCTGCCCTGACACCTGCATGGCTTTAAAATCAAATGGAGTGGCAACATTGTCAAGTGTCGACCTGTATGTACTTTATGAGACTGTCGCATCTTTGGCATCTTATTAAAACACCACAATTCTTTATAGAAATGTGGTGTGTTACCTCATTTATACTTTTTCCCATTGGGTGCTTGTGTGTCAACTAACACGAGTGAACAGTGGGGGAATTAAAAGAAAGATGCAAATGTAATCCGTCTGAATTATATTCTGATACAATCAATATAGAAAATGGATTTGATGTTGTTTGCCTTGATATTTTGGAAAAATTAAAGGGTTAGGGTTGGGTAGCTTTGTTGGGCTGAATGGCGTGTTCTTGTCTAGATTGTTCTAATGAATCTTACAAGGGGTTTTTAAGAAAACTGACAGTCATTGCACACCGAATGTAACATACTAATTGATTTATTAGGAAGTGGTAGAAGAACAAGGAAACAGATACAGAAAGCAGTTTATTTAACATTTACAAAAAAGTGTAAAGCAATAATAAAAGGGGACTGTCCTGTGGTCTGTGTACACTTAACTACAAACTATTCTTTCTGTGAGGATGCCTTGTGTACTAAAGTTCCATTGAGAGCTTTCTGATTCATAGCTCACTTCTCTGCTTTTGGTTTTCTGCTTGGAGTCTAGACTCAGTTCACACCACTTTTCTTTCTCCACCTTTAAACACACCTTTGTTTTCACAGCACTGTTTTTTTCTGTACATGCAGA
Source organism: Polypterus bichir lapradei (assembly GCA_026402145.1). NCBI lineage: Eukaryota > Metazoa > Chordata > Cladistia > Polypteriformes > Polypteridae > Polypterus > Polypterus bichir. Next base: position 20,501,535 of record JANRMT010062837.1, on the reverse strand, counting down.
AATCAGCCACATTGCGTACCATTTCATTCTGACTGACATGCTCACTAGCTACCAGCCCTTTTTGATGTTTTCTTTTGTAGTTATTGTTATTCAGGTTGCAGCCACCCTGTGTGCCAGAGCACCCCTGTTAACATCTGGTTTAAATGCAATCATACTCAATGACAACTATTAATTTTGCTTTGTTATGTACAGTCCCATTTGAAAGTATTGGAATGGCAATACGGATTAATTTGTTTTTGCTGTATGATAAACATGTTTGGGTTTAAGATCAAAAGGTAAATATGAGATGAGAGTTTTGGGTTATATCTCCTGGTATGAACATTAACCTATGTTCAACAATATAGAAGAATGCACATTTTGTAGCAGACCACTCAATTGATTAGGTTATCAAAAGTGTATGAAAAGATAGTCTTAAGGTTAATAACACTTAATATTTGGTTGCATATCACTTGCATGCAATAGCATTAATCCTGCGACCCATTGACGTCACCAAGTGGTTTGTTTCTTCCTTTGTTATGTTTTTCAAGGTTGTTAACCTCATCAATTATTGTTGTTTGTTTTGGGGTTTGTTTTCCTTTCAGTCTCCTTTTTAGGAGATGAAAGCCATTCTCAGTTATGTGAAAGTCTTTATCCCAGATGAAGCTCTTTGTTGAGTTGCCAGTATGTGTGGGGTAATTGTTTAGTTGCATGAAAAAGTTCTTGATTAGTTTGGATGCATTTCCCTGTTGAACATTGCCTATTTTGCTAGGCTTTTTAGTGGCATACAACACCTGTAAAGACAGCAGATTTAACAGGGATACAGAAATCCAGTTGCACCTTTTCACAATCTATATTCAGAATGAAAGACTAAACTGCAGCTCATGCTAACACTTCAAAAAGCAACCTCTGTGGCTCTGATAAGATGATCAGACCCAGATCAAGTAATATCACAAAGATATCACTTAGAGTTACCTGCTGATCACCTACGTGCTTTAAAAGAGCTATTGTTCAATTAGTGGCAGCCATGATAGACAAAACTGTGTGTCTATGAGCAGGCACTGGTTCAGTAACTGGAAGTTACTTTAATCCAATTACCAGAGGTTACACCTTCTTTTAAAACTAGCTGCATTAATCTCTCTCTCTCGCTCTCTTGCACTCTCTGAAACGTAAATGCTGATGAACAACTCTCTCTTTGGGGGTGCTTAAAGCTGATAATCTTCATCTGTTTGGAGCAGCTGAAAGATGACCGCCTTTTCCATCTCCTCCTGAGTGGTTCTTCTACAGAGAAATTGTCCGAAAATGGGTAGGAGGGTGACTCTTCATTAATGAGAAGAAAAGTCTTAACTGCTGCTTTTTAAGTTAGAGCAGTGAAATCCTGCTTGTGATTATATAGCAAAATTTTAACAACACTTTCATTCTGAACATGTCCCTTATACAAAAAGCATGCCAAAACCTGCATTCTGTAGAACAAAAAATGATATAGACTTGTAAATCTCAACAAAAACATTGAATATGTAAAATGTTAAAAAATGCTGAAAAACCTAAGAGTAAAGTTAAAGGTTTTTACTTGTGTTTATTAAAGAAAACATCAAATTTGATTTTTCAGCCGCATCATTTACATAGACAAGAGCACACAAGTAAAGCAGGTTAGAATTCTACAAAAGTTGAATTTTGCTGTTCATGTGTGTTGTTCATGTTACTAGTCAAATGTAACATAATTCTCTGTCACAAATAATTAAAGGTGTCAGAGAATCAGTCCGAATATGTTTGAAAATGAATGTTGTGTTTTCTGATGGTAGTTCCCAGTGGAAGCATGTAAAGTGACAACAATAAAGGTCCATCTGAATATAATTTAATTCAGTTATTTTTTATAGCACTCTTCACAGAGTGCAGGCATAGACTACTACAGTATATAAATTACAGAATATTGCCAGCACGTATTTTGTACATAGTAAAATAGATTTGACAAATATGAGCTAACCAAAGACTAAGCAAGGACTCTGTCTGAGATCTCAGCTGATTTTTCCATTTAATGTAGTGGTGAATGGTGTCAAAGGCTGCAGTTAAATCTAACAGAAGGAATTATTAAGGAACAGATTAAGCAGCACATAGCAAGAACAGGAGTTTTAGGGAACAATTGGTATGAGTTCATATGAAGGAGGTAGTGTTTTACTAATATGCTGGTATTCAATTAGGAAACATCAAAAGATATATTCAGGGTGGTGCACATGCTATTCTTAATCAAATGCTTTCTGAAAATCAAGGTAAAGTCCCACATGAGAGTTTGAGCATCAAACTAAAGGAAGTGGGAGTTCAGGGTTTAGTGTGTAGAATTGGTTAAAACCGAGGAAGCAGAAGGTTATGGTGTGAGGAACCTATCAGAATTAAGTGATGTTAATAGTGGTGTCACTCAAGGGTCAGTGCTATGGCTGCAGCTGCTTTTAATATTCATACATTATATGGATAGAAATATAAACAAAATGCTGGTTAAGTTTGAGCATTTTACCAAGCTAGGTGGACTGGCAAATAATCTAAATTCTATTGAATCATTACAGAGGTACTTGGATAGCTCTCGGGCTTGTGCAGATTTGTGGCAGATGAAATTTAACATACAGTAAGTAAATGTAAGATATTATATGTAGGAAGTAAAAATTTTAGATTTGAATACACAATGAGAAGGACCTAGGAGTCATAGCGGACTTGTCACTGTCAACCTCCAGGGAGTGTTCAAAAGCCATTAGGATGGCTAACAGAATGTTAGATTATATACACTGTAGTATGAAGCGTAGAGTACAAGTCAAAGAAAGTTATTCTTAATTATAACATAGTGAGGCCTAATATGGAGTATAGCATGTAGTTTTGGTCTCTGGGCTATAATAAGAAGACATAATAACACTAGAAAAAAATCCAGATGAGCGACTGGGCAGAATTCAGGACTGCAGGGTATAAATTATGAGGAAAGATTGAAGGAGTTGAACCTTTTCAGTTTAAACAAATGGAAATTAAGAGGAGACATTATTAAAGTGATTACAATTATGAAAGGAATTATTACAATGGATTAACATTGTTATTTTAAAATGAGTTTAACAAGAATATGGGGGCATAGTAGGAAACTTGTTAATGGAAGCTTATGTACAAACATTAGGATATTTTTCTTCACACAAGAACTGGAGACACATGGAATAAGTTACCAAGTACTGTGGTGAACTGTGGTGTTGGGGACATTGAAAAATAATTTTGATGTTACTTTGGAGGAATTAGGTGGATATAATTGGCAAGCTTTCTTGAGCCAAATGGCCTGTTCTCATCAAAAGTTCTGCTAATGGTTTAGTATTCTAACTGCGTAATTACCATAGATACAAATTGTTAGCATTAATAGTGGTCCAGTACTTCTCCCTAGATACTTGTACTCAGTATTGGCTCCATCTTGTAGCTTTATATGAGTATTGGACATGAATGTCTGGTGACACATCTTGGGTGTAAAATTGAAAGAGTTGTAAGGTGACTGAAAGTAAATCCGTGGCTGTATCAGTGCTTTTCTAATTTTAAGATAAATTTTGTTTTTAGTTTAAAAAAAAAAAAAAAGCCACTGTCAAATAACTACTGTGCTCCTACGTCTTTTTGTTACTGTAACCTGCAATAGGTTTAAGCAAATGGTTAATTAATTTCAAAACCCCTTTCATTTTTATTGTTGAGATTCCATTTGTAAGCAGTGAGATCTTAGTACATGTATTCTCTTATTTATTTATGGCATTTCCTGATGCTGACTGACTGTATGTCATCTACACATTTTGAAACTTTGAAAGTAAATTTTTTTCTGGTAATTCTTGCTTTAGTTATTTTTTGAAATGCTGTTGGAATCACTGCTTGAACTGTGTTAATAACAGTGGCACATTTTATTTACAGTATATACTATATAGCTCCTTTCCCATGCTTAACACTAGAATTACCAAAGCCTACGAAAAAGCTCGTAAAACCAGCCCAACTTAAATCCCTTCGCACCTATCCATCAGCTTCTTTTGCCCTGTAAATGTGACGATAAAGACAAGTAGCGTACTATTCCATCCCCCCACCAAGACAAGCAGCAAGCAGCCTATTTCATCCCCCCACCGTCGCATTATCTAGGAGTGAAGTCCTGGAGTTTTAGAGTGGAAATAATAGATTGTTACTTGGAACACATGCATTTCATGTGTGTTCTGTTTGTACAATAATCTGTGTAAACATATTGTTAAAACATAAACGTTTTTCATATTTTAGTAGTAAATGACAAAATGTAGGCATAAACTGTATAATGTGTGAAGCCTGAAGTCCAAAAATCAAATAAACACTTTCACAAAAGGTTCAAGGGCGATACAATAGTAATGACATAGCAGTAAGATTTGTTGACTTGTAATCAACAGTCCCCGGTTTGATCCCGACTGCCTCCTATATTTGCCGTTTTCAGTAGTGAGGTGCTCTTATTGTTACTATATTATACAGTAAACACATACTCCAAACAAATCCAAATCATATTATGTGATATCATCTACTTTTAAATTCTGCTCCGTACTTATAAAATTTTTATTTTTATACTGTATTGAGGATTTGTTCTGTTTTGTGTATTGTATTGACCCCCTTCTTTTTGACACCCACTGCACGTCCAACTTACCTGGAAAGGGGTCTGTCTTTGAAGTGTCTTTCCCAAGGTTTCTTCCATTTTTTCCCCTACAAGGGTTTTTTTTGGGAGTTTTTCCTTGTCTTCTTAGAGAGTCAAGGCTGGGGGGTTGCCAAGAGGCAGGACCTGTTAAAAGCCCATTGTGGCACTTCTTGTGTGATTTTTGGGCTATACAAAAATAAATTGTATTGTATTGTAATCCACCATTCAAATAAGACTAGGAGAAATAAGGGCTATATACAGTACCACAAAATGCAAACCACTTATCAGTAAAAATAAGAAAGCCAGATTTGAATCTGCATTTAAAAAAAAAAAAAAGCACCGAGATGAGCCACAACAGTACTGAAACTAAGCTTTATGGATTTAGTACTTGGATGAAATTGATGAGGACCAGATTCACCTCTAACAATGGGATGCAAAGGTCAAAATGTGAAGGAAGACAGGATCTGCTCATGATAGAAAACATACACACTCATCTGTTAAGCACAATAAAGGTACAGTCGTGGCTTGGGCTTGCATGGTAACTTCTGGGGCAGGCTCAATAACCTTTACTGATTATACATTGAGGATTCACCCCCCCCGCTTGCTTTGCTCAACAATCCCCCAGCCTGCGCTACACACCAGCCACTTCGCGTCTCTGCCACTCACATTGTGAAGAGGGGGGCTGAACACACCCCAAGGAAACACGGCTCCAAAACCCCCTCTTAAACGGTGATACAATGGGAAACAAAAACAGTTTTTTTGTACCTCCTCTTATACATTTAAAAGCCTGTACACCAGCTGTTCTACTCTTTTTTGTCTTTTATTTCCGGCCCCAGGTGTGGTTAAATCTCTTGGCACAAAGTCTCGTCTCACGGAATGCAAGTTCTTGATATTTTTTAGTTTATAATTTAAAAGTGGAATAAGAATCTGAAAATCTAACAACTTCACATTAAAGTTCGATAAATTCTGAAAAGAATGATACCAAACATATATATGTAGGTTTTAAAATAATTTTAAATTATTAAAGCGTGACAAAAAACATGACATAAAAAGTCACATAAAATTGTTGCACTTTTAGACTTAGGATTATATTTATAGAGAGTAGATAACTAATGACAGTAGCAGCAGAAAGAATTAGGAAGTTGTAGGAAAAAGAAGAGTATTTTAACTTAGTTCATTATCAGTTTTCCCACTGGCAATACTGATACAGTGGAACCTCGGTTCACGAATGTTTCGGTACACGTACAACTCTGTTCACGACCAAAAAGTTCGCCAAACTTTTGCCTCGGTTCACGACCACACACTCGGTATAAGAACAAGCCAGTTTCCCTTTCGGTTTGTGTGCGCCGACGATTTCCGCACGTGTTGCATTGTTCTCGGTCAGACGTGCCTGCCTGCGTGTGCTTGCCTGCCTGCCTGCCCACCTGCCTGCAAAAGAAACCCAAGAAATCACAACAGAGAAAACACCTGAAGGAAAACATCCCTCCATTGTGGAGCCGGACTCTCCCTCAAAACTGTAACCTCCTCTCCACCCAGATCCTCCTCACTTCATGCCAGAACTCGACTCATGCAAGGTTAGTTTTCTTGGTGGTTTATAGTTTTTGTATTACGGATTTTTCAAAAGTTAATTTTTCAGTTCATAGCGTGAATTGTTGCAATGTTACTTTTCTCTTTTTTCAAATGTTCCTTTTTTTCCCTGTGCTTAAAACTCATTTTAAAAAAAGTGTTTACTGTACAGTACAGCAATCGGGCTGTAAGGCTGTTAGCGTGAACTCCTGTTTTTAAATTAAAGTTCGGATTTGTTCAAATGTTCCTCTCTGTTCTGAGAGAGAGAGAGAGCGCGAGCGAGCGCGTGCTGCTGTGGGGGGGCGGGCGCCCGCCGCCCCCCCCCCCCCCCCCCCCCCGTCCCCCCCCGGGGGGGGCGCGCGCGCGTTCTGCATGCTGCTGAGAGAGAGAGAGAGAGCGAGTGCGAGTGAGCCTGGCTGCTCGTGCAGCTGAGCAGGGAGCCTAGGTGTTTTGTGTCAGTGTTATTCAATGTTTTTACATTAGTTTACTATTACACTGTGCATTCTATGGTGTAATTAACTATATTTGTGCTTAATCTTTAAAAAAAATATATTTACATACAGTTCATACGGTCTGGAACAGATTAATTGTATTTACATACAATCCTATGGGGGAAATTGCTTTGGTTCTCGACCAACTCGGTTTATGACCAGAGTTTTGGAACGAATTATGGTCGTGAACCGAGGTTCTACTGTAATTAATTAAATAATTTGGTAAGGCTCTTACTTTATTTTCCTTACCTCTCTCTTAACGGTAGTCTCCGGCCGTTAGACTTACTTATTTCATGGTAATTGAAGCGCACTTGTTTTAAGAAATGGAATAATACAATTTATTGAGAAACACAATGATTATAGAAATATGGCAACTACGTATACATCAACATAGAAAACAGGACACAAGACAGATAAGACAGGCAAACAAATAACATAGAAGATGCTTGCTGCTTATTTAGTATTTAGAACTCTAATTTATCTTGGCAAAGATAAACAGAGAGCAAGAAATATCTGTGCAAAATAAGACTGAAACTACTGACATTCCTGCCTTTGGAGTATAAAAATATTTTTGTTTTCAGACTGATCTCTGACTAAATTTGAAGTTGATATAGGTATTTGAGCTTGACAAATATCCATGACTCTAATTTTCGGATTACTTAACAGTAGCTATGTCTTCCAGGGTAACAAGTGGCATGTTTTTATCTCCTTTTCTTAGACTTTTGATGAAAGCTAACACTCTCAACTGACAATGAGGCATCTGTGACTGCTAGTCAGTTATGGCCAATAAAATTAACAAAATAAGTCACTGATAAGTGATTAAACTTTGATGAAAATCAAAATTCTAAAAACTAGTTTAGTTTTTGTTTTTATTTTCTTGTTTTCATTTAGTTCTAGTTTTTTAGACATTTTTTATTTTAATTTTAGTTAATGAAATTTTTTTTTCTGTTAACATGTTTTGTTTTAATGAGAAAAACACTGAACTGGAGTGACAGTTACTGGAGTGTTTTTCTCATACAAAAAACTGGAAAAGCATTTAGAAGTGGAAACCTTCAGACAGTTGAATTTTGCCCAAGAAATGAGGTCACTGGCTGTGCAGAAAATCTCCAAAGGTACTAGCATACCAGTTAGATTTCCTTATGCTTGATCTTTATGCTTTTGTAAGGTTTTTCTGGGTACAAAGTGTATTTCATCTGGAGCTATCACATACAAATTTGAATTTGGAATATGTAATATTTAATTTACACACCTTTAAAATGCTTAAATAAAATTCAAAGTTACAAATCTTTACACTCAGGAAATTGCTGCAGTCAGCACCATGCATCATTTGCTGGGGGCCTGACCTGTTCTCTGAGATACATTGTCCAGGTCAGACTGCAGCCAAACTTTATTCAGAGATGCGCTGAATTTTGCATATGTCATCCCCTGATGTTTCAAACTGCTGTTATGAATTTTGCTTGCATCGCCAGTTGTACTTCACATGTGTCATATTTCTAAAGAAATTCAAACAAAGTGATATCTGCTGGTTGGATGTTTTTGAAATAAATAAACAAAGCAATGACAATTACAATGTGAAATTCGAGTTGAGCTACCATTCTAATAAATGTTAACACTAGAAATGTAATTATTTGAAAACTCTTTACTTCTAGTTTAAGTCTATTCATATTTCTGAGTGATTAGTTTGTATCATCCATCCATCCATCCATACATTATCCAACCCGCTATATCCTAACTACATCACGGGGGTCTGTCGGAGCCAATTCCTGCCAACACAGGGCGCAAGGCAGGAAACCAACCCCAGACTGGGCGCCAGCCCACCGCAGAGTTTGTATCATTGTGAGTAATAAATAATGAGGAAAAATTTGAAGAAAGGTCCTCCCTGCATGGAGTTTGCATGTTCTCCCCATGTCTGTGTGGGTTTCCTCCGGGTCCTCCAGTTTCCTCCCACACTCCAAAGACATGCAGGTTAGGTGGATTGACGATTCTAAATTGGCCCTAGTCTGTGCTTGGTGTGTGTGTGTCCTGCGGTGAGTTGGTGCCCTGCCTGGGATTGGTTCCTGCCTTGTGCCCTGTGTTGGCTGGGATTGGCTCCAGCAGACCCCCGTGACCTTGTGTTTGGATTCAGCGGGTTGGAAAATTAATGGATTGAATATTTGAAGAAAATGACAATTCTGACAATTCTACAATCTTGCTAAAAAAAATCTACAATTTTACTAAATTCAAGCTCTCTACATTCTACTTTCTTTAAAAAACACTAGTGGTGTGTTTCTTTACGTTTATCATCATATTTTAGTAAACATATAGCTCCCAGTCTTTTCTAGACAGTATTTAAACTTTATGCACATTTGTCTTTTTGTCCCCATAGCGAAAAAGCATGTCTTGTCTATAAAAACTACAATTTTTTGTGGATTAACCTTGTACTGATAAGTATTTGTTCATTAATAGCTCTCTCTTACACAGGTCACTTACTTTCTTAACATCTACTCTAATAGGAAAGAAGTGCATGTGTGTGTAAAGTAAAAACTGGTGTACTCTGTGTTGTGTAAATAGGTATTACCTAGTTTAATGAAGTTTAACCTTTAACTACCATTCAAATTCCTTTTTACTTTATTCTGTTTTTAACAAGCACAAACCAGCAGAATTCACAAGCAAGTTACAAGCATATGTTCAGTTTTTTTCAAGTCAGTGATATTTTTTCTAAGTCATGGTATATTTGTCATTTGAAACTGCATTATAAAGTGAAGCATATTTTATAAATGTTAAAACATATTCTTGTATTTTATAATGAAACTATAATGGGAAAATATGGGGGAGGGGGGGGCCTTAAAACCAGTACAAAACATTCACTCTGAAGAAGCAAAGGTTTTGATTTAAGAAAACTTGCCTTCTGTCTTTACACATTTCTGAAGCATGCTTGTGACAGCAGAAGTAAACTGGAAATAATAACTTTTATCACAGATTGTTAGTACTGTTTACTTGAGGTAAGTATACGTTTCTTACTTGCTTCCCTGCTCTTGGTGGGTGGAGTTATCAACACACTTCAAACTGACGCCATGCTGTATTCTGCTTATCTTACTTTTGCATCTGTATTTCTGTTTTTTCAGCTGTTATGTTTTGCCATAACTTGTAATAACAAACAGGTGTGTGCAAATCATAAAATTATTTTTTCCTAAATGGTGCCTACTTTTCGTCAATTACATTCTCTGTTATTTTACATAGCCTATACAGTGAGATTCACACTGATTGGCAATGTGATGAACAGTGCACATAAGAGTTTTATTTTACGCTATACATATAGCAATAAATCTGACCTGAACTGATCACAGTGCATTGCATTATTAATAAAAGCTTTAGATTTTTGAAAGGTCCAAGCTACCTTTATGTCACTCTTTCCATGGTGTGTCATATGTGTGCATCGTTGGAAAAAATAAATGAAAAAGGCAACGTGTGGTAGAGCAGTTTGAAACTCGAGAAACCAATTATCATCTTTTGTATTGCTTGATGAATTGTTCTTGCTGAAGATACGGTAATTGAAGAACTAAGAACTATGTTTTGTGAGTGAGTAAACTGACTGAACTGAATACCAGTCAGTCTATAAATAACCCCTGGAGAACTTGTAAACTCCACGCAGACCCGGGCGCGATGAGACAGAAATGACAGCTTCTGTGCTATCACTCTGTCTATGTTAAAACACCTGTACTAAGCTTACTAAATTTCAACCACTTTAAACTTTGGTGAAGTGATGTGACTAAATTGACTCTTGTTTGTATGTTTGTTCTGAGATGGACTGGTGTCCAGTCCAGAAATTGTTCATGTCTTGTGCCTGACTGTTTCTGTTATAGGCTCCTGCGGCCACTTGTCCCTGCCCTGGATAAGCAGGTTAGGAAGATGGGTGAATGGACTGATGGATAAATGCCTATGACATCTGTGCTGTTCTTATCACTTGATTGCATGCTATGCACATGCTCAATATTCTCTCTCAACAAAGTATATGCATGCATTCTCAATCTAGCAGCAGAAGGAAATATCTTTGCAAAATAATGAAACATGCTTCTGTATAGTGAAAGAATGCAAGTAATGATAAGTGTGACTTCTTTCAGTTATTATTGTCTAGTTGTTTACAAAATAGAGACAGCAGTTCACATCTGGGCATTAACGTTCAATGACAGTAATGAAGCTTGTCATATGACATTCTGAGGAGAATACAGTACCCTGTCCCTGAGAGGGTACTTCAGATTGAAGGTGACCAGCAAAGTGAAAAATACAGCCAGTCTCCTGTTAAAATGCGTGAAACTGGCATTGTTTTCCCTTCTTAAAAAATATAGATACACTATTTTGCAAAATGTACGTAATCTCAAGATATGGACCAATATTTCAACTTTTTGGCTTGCAAAATGGATATATTTGGTAAGTTTTTAGGCTTTTTTTCACAATGGGACCCTGATATCCATAAGCACCATTATATAGCAAGAATGAGCCACTTATTTTTTTAAAATTCATAAAATATGCTTCACTGTTGAATGCAGTGTTATGTTGCAAAATAATATGATTGTGAAGAAATAAGTTATTCATTTTAATTAATGACTGAAGTAATACATTTTTATTATTTCTTTAAACAAAAGCCATAGGTTTCATTCACTATGGCTTATAGATAAAATTGCATTGTGCACTTAGTATTATCTGTATTGGCACTTGGCATCGGCCTACTGTGTTAATTACAGTTTTGCTTGAAAGTTTGTGAACCCTTTAGAATTTTCTATATTTCTGCATACATATGACCTAAAACGTCATCAGACTTTAAATCAAGTCCTAAAAGTAGATAAAGAGAAACCAGTTAAACAAATGAGACAAAAATATTATACTTGGTCATTTAATTGTTAAGGAAAATGATTGAATATTACATATTTGTGAGTGGCAAAAGTATGTGAACCTTTGTTTTGAGTATCTGGTGTGACCCCCCTTTGCAGCAATAACTGCAACTAAACGTTTCCAGTAACTTTTGATCATTCCTGCACACCGGCTTGGAGGAATTTTAGCCCATTCCTCCGTACAGAACAGCTTCAACTCTAGGATATTGGTGGGTTTCCTCACATTAACTGCTCGCTTCAGGTCCTTCCACAACATTTCGATTGGATTAAGGTCAGGACTTTGGCTTGGCCATTCCAAAACATTAACTTTATTCTTCTTTAACCATTCTTTGGTAGAACAGCTTGTGTGCTTAGGGTCGTTGTCTTGCTGCATGACCTACCTTCTCTTGAAATTCAGTTCATGGACAGATGTCCAGACATTTTCCTTTAGAATTCTGTGATATAATTCAGAATTCTTGTTCCATCACTGAAAGCAAGCCGTCCTGGCCCAGATGCAGCAAAACAAGCCCAAACCATGATACTATCACCACCATGTTTCACAGATGGGATAAGGTACTTATGCTGGAATGCAGCGTTTTCCTTTTTCCAAACATAATGCTTTTCATTTAAACCAAAAAGTTCTATTTTGGTCTCATCCGTCCACAGAACATTCTTCCAATACCCTTCTGGTTTGTCCATGTGATCTTTAGCAAACTGCAGACAAGCAGCAATGTTTTTTTGGGAGGGCAGTGGCTTTCTCCTTGCAACCCTGCCATGCACACCATTGTTGTTCAGTGTTCTCCTGGTGGTGGACTAATGAACATGAACATTAGCCAATGTGAGAGAGGCCTTCAGTTGCTTAGAAGTTACCCTGGGGTCCTTTGTGACCTCGCCGACTATTACACGCCTTGCTCTTGGAGTGATCTTTGTTGGTCGACCACTCCTGGGGAGGGTAACAATGGTCCTGAATTTCCTCCATTTGTACACAATCTGTCTGACTGTGGATTGGTGGAGTCCAAACTCTTTAGAGATGGTTTTGTAACCTTTTCCAGCCTGATGAGCATCAACAGCTCTTTTTCTGAGGTCCTCAGAAATCTCCTTTGTTGGTGCCATGATACACTTCCAAAAAAAAATTGTGTTATGAAGAGCAGACTTTGATAGATCTCTGTTCTTTAAATAACACAGGGTGCCCACTCACACCTGATTGTCATCCTATTGATTGAAAACACCTGACTCTAATTTCGCCTTCAAACTAACTGCTAATCCTAGAGGTTCACATACTTTTGCCACTCACAAATATATAATATTCAATCATTTTCCTCAATAAATAAATGACCAAGTATAATATTTTTGTCTCATTTGTTTAACTGGTTTCTCTTTATCTACTTTTAGGACTTGAGTGAAAATCTGATGATGTTTTAGGTCATATTTATGCAGAAATATAGAAAATTCTAAAGGGTTCACAAACTTTCAAGCACAACTGTAAATACTTGGTATCGGTATCAGAAAATGTTGTTGGTGCATTCCTAATGAGAAGTTATTACAATGTCATTTACAATATGAACCTGCACCAATTCTGTACTGTGTATGATGTGAAAGCTAGGCTGGAATTTCTCTATAATATGAATATAAAGCTGTGTGGCAGCTACAGTTTGAGAAAGAAAGGAAAAATAGAAATAGATCTGTAATTATTATGCATACATGTGCCTAGCTCTGATTTTTTTTTTTTTTTTTTTCTTCTTCTTCTTCTCCTCTCCTCCCCCCAGTTTGTCCTGGGTATGATGTTAAACTGCATTTGGCCCTGCAAGTATGCTTGCATCGACTGGATGTTGGGTAGAGTTGTAGGGTCCAGCAGCTGCAGGGCTTTTGGTGAAGAAAGATTCACTGATCTTGACTTTACTGATGACGCTGTGATCTTCGCGCAGTCAGTAATCTTCGTGCAGTCAGTGGATGCTCTGATCAGGGCTTTTGAGAGACTGAGCGAGGAGCCTTGAGTGTCTTATTAAAATAGTATACAAAAGGCAGGGTTTGAAACTGTAATATTTGGTCTGTAAGATGACACTGAAGCCTGGGATCTAATATATAATATCCATTAAATATGCTTATAAAATGTTTGTATGTATTTTGCATGGCAGTTCAGAATCTTCATTTATTAGATTAGTTCTAAACTGTATGTTAGGATGATTTCTGTTGTAATCTATTGATCTTGAATAGTAGTCAGAGAGGACCACAAAAAGAGCTATTTTTTGTTTAGTTTTTATCTTTTAACATTGTTAGTCCATAAAGTTTTGAAGACGTGTAGCTTTTGTTTCTCTCCTCACATGCTAAATTTTTCAGTATTTTAATTTAAGAGTGAGTATAATCTGATTAAAAAAGGGTGTGTTTAATGGCCTCTGGGTCTAACTTTTATTTGATTGGGAGTGGTGTGGGGACTTTCCTACAATGTAACAACTGATGGGAGATTTTTCAGTGTAGGGTTTGTAAAGAATATGTGATCGTTGTGGACAACCTGATTTTGTTTTGTCCATGTGCCCATACTAGTTTTATTCACTTATGTTTTTCTGTTTAGTAACTGAAAGGAAAATATTCCTTAAAATCTGTGGTAAAAAGAAAAATTCAAATCTGATTATTTCGGTTTAATATGAATTAGTGGTGCTCTTTAGTAATAACACACTTTACAAATCAGATTTGTCAGAAAATCACTTTGTCACTTAAGCACTTAAGATGTTAAATAAGGTTACAATTGAGTCTGCCTGGAATTATAAACTGCCACAAATTAAAAAGGTATCTCTTCAGATATCTAAAGCTAAAGGCAACATGGCACTTCCTAACTTTCTGTTCTTTTACTGGGCTACAGATATGCATATGATAAAACACTGGAAATTGGCAGAAATGCTACAAGCCACACCTATCTGACAGGGACATATCCCAAGTCCACAGGATCCTGTGTCGGACAAGAAATTGGCCATCCCCTCCCCCACCTTGAGACGATGTATAGTGCAGTATTAAAAAGTGATTAATCTATTATTTCTAAGTCCCTCAATCAAATATGTGTCACTGCAGGTTGTGTCACTACCAGTTGAGTGACTGCACACTTTTTGCTAAGCAGCAATGCCTTTGAAATGCATGCACAATGTGGTTTTGCATTCTCGTGCTGAAATATGCATGGACATCCATTGAAAAGATGTTATGTTGAAGGCAGCTGATGTTGCTCCAAAATGTAAATGTACTTTTTAGCATTATGGTGCCTCCACAGAAGGTAAAGTCGCTCTTGCTCAAGGCACTGACACAAACCTATACCATCACAGATACTGGCTTTTGGACTTGTAGCTGGAAACTGTCTGGGTGGTCATTCACCTTTTTGGTCCAGAGGACATGATGTGCATTTTTACAAAAAAAGTCCTGAAATATTTATTTGTCTGACCACATTTCTGGTGTAATGGTCCATCCTAGATACCTCTATAGTACATTTGTATCTGCCATGTGGATGTAAATACGTATTGTATTACTTGATAAAGGTTTGCCAAAGTAATCCTGAGACAATGTGGTTCTATCATTTATTAATGAGTGATGGTTCTTGATACAGTGCCGCCTGAAGGATCAGAGATAACAGACAGTCAGCTTAAGGTTCACTCTTGCACTTTATGCATTGAAATTTCTCCATTTTTCTTGAATCTTTCAGTTATTTTATGCACCTTTGAGGGTGAAATACCCAAATTCCTTCCTTTCTGTATTTATGAAACATTGTTTTTAAATGTTTGAACGAATTTCTCATGCATTTGCAGGAAAATTGGCGATCCTCAAACCATCATTGCTCCTTAAGGACTAAGCCTTTCCTGGTTACCTAGCCACCTCTAGGTATGACATTTAATATGTTTAGATTATGTTATTATGTGAAACATTACAGTATATTATTTAACATTCTCACATTCTTCGCTTTTATTTTCAGAATGAAAAAACTTCCTCTTCTGACTCTGATCTCCTGGATTTGCTTTCTTTTTTATGCTGGAATTGGTATTTTTCTTAGTGGTTTCCTCTTAGTTAAAGTTGAAGTCAATCGCACCAGTTCCTGCAGAGATCCTCTGTTTTCTGAAAATTGGTCATTAAATATTTATTCTAAGAATGTTTCACAAAATCAACTTGTAGATTTTTGCTGGAGCAAGCCACGGTTCAGTAGAGCAGTTATCCTCATCATTGATGCTTTGAAATATGATTTTGCTCAATTTGATTCAAAGGTTAAGGATCCACAGCATTTTCAGAATAAGATCAAAGTGTTCTCAGAATATATACAGTCTTCGCCTGCCAACAGTCGGTTGTATGCTTTCAGGGCTGATCCTCCCACCACTACTATGCAGCGAATCAAAGGTTTTACAACGGGCTCATTACCAACTTTTGTAGATATAGGCAATAATTTTGCTTCCAGTGCCATCTTGGAGGACAACCTTATAAGCCAAATGCAGAAAAATGGTAAGTTTATTTTTTTTTTATTAATGACTTTGGCTTTGCTGGTATACAGAGTATGTGCTGCATGTTGACGTTAAGGTTTATGCAAATTTATTTTTATTGCAGTGTCTGCTTCTAAAATTTGCTTTTCATTGCCACTAAGAGTCAGTGCAGTATTTTCTACAGCCTTTTACCTTTAGAATGTTTGTTTCTTCTTTCATTTTTATAGGGCCAACATTGAAAATACGAATGAGGGTAGCTAAATGAACTTGTATTTACTCTTTAGCAATTTCATAGTATAGCTGCTTAAAGTAAAGAAATAAGCATATTCTCTAGAAAATAGAAATAATCAGATAAATAACATGCTTAACTCCATACTATAAAAAAAAAGGGCAAAATGCAAATTTTGGAGTGTGTGCTATTTAATGAAATACTGTACAGTGTAGGCATAGAACAATACAATTATAACACTACAATTCAAGTTGTGATTCAGATTTAAGAATATAATATTCCAATTGTATTAAATCTTCATAAAAGAAGCATAATGTATGCTTAGTTTTACAAGTCAGTACTTAAATATAAATGTTTTAACATGCAGTATGTTTTTATAAACCTTTTGTTTTAGATTTAAAAAAAAAAACTACTTAAAATATTGTATAGAACAATAAGATGGGAAGGCAAACACTGAATGACATTTAAGCCTAATAACTGGCATTTTTTTTTTTAAATGAAAGATTGTACTCTTAAGGGCCACCTTCCTACCATTATTACCATGGAAATGCCTCATAAAATATCAGCCAGCAACTAGACACCACTTTTTCCCCCCCAGTTGTCTGCAGCTGTCACTTGCTTTATCAGCAGTCCACGTATTTTCTGCAAGGATTTTTCTTTCTCCTCTGCTCTGAAAGTCTCATCTTGTATTCTTGGGTCTTCCTGAGATTTTAAAGTGTTGCAAATGATCTTGGGGTTTTATGGAATGCAGAACTCGGTTTATCTCTGTGACAGCTAACTGTCAATCGTATATCCCACCTCCGACATCTTAAGATTCATTACTGCCCACTATAATATTAACAAGTTCTGTACCGCATTAACATATTTGTTGCATGTTCATTAGCACATATAAGAGTTTCACTGTACTTAGTACATAGGACAGTGATGACTGTATTAATCTGTTATGTAAACTTAATGCACCATGAAGCCATGCAAATATAAAATTTTTTTGTTATTTGAATTAACATCAAATATTGCTCCAACAAGGCTCTTCTTTTATCCTGCTTGAATGCCTTACGTCTTGTTAGCTGTGGTTTCTGACTAGACTTATAAAGTCTAGACTAGAACTTAAAATGTTGTATTTTCTTTTAAGATAAATAAGAATGTCAACAACGGCTGTGATTTGGGGTGGGCATTTGCATGCTCCATTTCTAACAAAGCATCACATTGTAGCGGACTAAAAAACCCAGCTAAGATTCACCCAGCCTTGGCCCGACTCACGCACACTCTCTCACAGAGACATAGAAGTAACAGCGTTAAAACATAAATCAACAAATGTATTAAACAAGAATAAAGGAAATCTACTACACAAACAATCCCACCCCAGTTCCCTTTACTAAAATACACAATAAACATTAATTCAGTAATAACAAACAACCATCGAAAAACGCACATGATAAAGTGCATAAAAAACTGCAACTAATGTAATGAAATGATGGAGATGGATAGTCCAGAGATCAGCTCACTGTATATGTGACTGTAAAGAATAGTCCTACTGGTATTTCCAGATGATGACGTGTGATGGGATCAGGAGTGCTCCTTTCTTCTAAGGGTGACAAACAATCCAATATAGTCCTCATGCAGCAGGAAGACACTAGACAGTCCATACACTCAAACAGGTGGCAATCCAGGACAAAACAAGAATCCACAGGCATTGAATGGGAAGGCCAACAGACAGGTAACTCTTGATATCCATCCATTATCCAACCCGCTATATCCTAACTACAGGGTCACGATGAAACAAAAAAACTTTCTTTCTCTGTATAACTGGCCTCTTTTTAAATCTTGCACCAGCCTCCTTGTCCCCAGTAGCCCCAGCACCTTCAGCAGATAACCGTTAAGTATGTTTTATTTCGCGCCATACCCCATAACAAACTTTTGAAAATAACGTCTTCTTTTTGACAGTTCTCACCATTATGCTGTAAGGAACTTTTGGAACTGACCTCTTCTTTTCATGGTTTCATTCCTTATTTCCGTTAACAGACGATTCATTTCATGGCAGAGACGCACAAGGTCCGCACCCGGTCCCCTTTCCTTTTTCCGCACGGCCGCTGTCTGCGCACCTACCACGTGGTTGGCTCCCTGCCTATATACATTAACAACATCCCGCGCTCATGTGCTTCCTCACTCGCTTCCTTACTTTGCTCAGCTGTTTGTCGTGCTCACTGCTCCCTTCTTCTTTACTCCACCGCTTCAGGGGTGGAAGAACTGCTCATTCTTTTTTTCAGGCTACCTGTAAACCTCACCCATACTGATTCCCCCATGTTTAACATATCCAAGCAGAGCACCATGGCGCAAGTGCTGCGCGATTGTAAGCTATTAATTGTTTGGGATGAATGCACTATGACACACAGACCAGGTGTTGAGGCTTTAGACAGGACCTTACAAGACATCAGAAACACGACAATAATGATGGGAAGCTTGATAGTCTTGCTGGCTGGAGACTTCTGGCAGACCTTACCAGTTGTCCCAAGAGGAACACGTGCCAACGAAGTTAAAGCATGTCAGAAGTCTTCATACCTGTGGCCTAAGACCAGCGTTCTTACCTTAAGAATAAAAATGAAGGGTTTACTTGAACTGCAACAAAAAAGCCAGAGAGTTCACTGCTGTCCTCATCAAAATAGGTGATGGCAATTTAATTGAACAGAACTGTAAAATCAATGTTCCTAACAATCTCTGTCTCGTGGTGAATACCTTACAAACCCTTATTGAAAATGTTTACCCCAACCTATAAAATCTGCATGAAATGGGCAGTCTCATGGTTGAGGGAGAGAGCTATTCTAACACCAAAAATTGACATAGCTTCACATATAAACACCATTTTACTTCACCAAGTAACTTCCGAAACAAAAACATATAAGTCTGTCGACTCTGTTGTAGAACTAGAGGATGTGGTGCACTATCCAGTAGAGTTTCTTCACACTCTTAATCTTCCGGGCATGCCTCCGCATACTGTACTTTTGAAGGTCGGTGCACCAATTATGTTACTACAAAACTTACAACCACCAAAACTTTGTAACCAGGCTTCAGATCAAATCTTTGCACAAGCATCTCATTGAGGCAACTGTCTTCACTGGAACTGACTCAGGAAGACTGTATTTATTCCTCGCATCCCTCTCATACCCACTGACCTCCCATTCCAATTCAAATGCCTCCAATTTCCAGTAAGGGTCTGCTTTGCTATCACAATAAATAAGTTACAGGGCCAGACTCTAAAAAAGGTCGGCATTGACTTGACACACAATTGCTTCTCAAATGGCCAACTGTACATTGCATGCTTAAGAGTAAGCAGACAGCCTGGTCATTTTACAGCCCGAGGATAGAACTACAAACATCATTTACAAAGCGATCCTTGCATCCTTAAAATGTGCATTTCTCATACACAACATTTGCAATCATAAATTAAACTCTCTGCAATCCTCAAATTCACTCTCAATACTAAAATAAGCTTATGACAACTACATTGACAATCATGTTATTTTTAAAATGTTTCCTTTCTTTTTCATAACTTCTTTAACACACTACCTACTTCTCCACTGCGAAACACGGGTATTTTGCTAATATATGTATGTGTGTATGTGTATATGTGTGTGTGTGTGTGTGTATATATATATATATATATATATATATATATATATATATATATTACTAATAAACGGCAAAGCCCTCACTGACTCACTCACTCACTCACTGACTGACTGACTCATCACTAATTCTCCAACTTCCCGTGTAGGTAGAAGGCTGAAATTTGGCAGGCTTATTCCTTACAGCTTCCTTACAAAAGTTGGGCAGGTTTCATTTTGAAATTCTACGCGTAATGGTCATAACTGGAAGCTGTTTTTCTCCATTTACTGTAATGGAGATGAGCGTGAAACCGTGGGGGCGGAGTTTCGTGTGACATCATCACGCCTCCCACGTAATCACGCAGTAGGTAGAAAACCAGGAAGAGGCCCAAAAAGCGCTGAAGAAAACATGCATTATATAATTGAGAAGGCAGCGAAACAATAAGAAGCGAGCGAGTGATATATACAACCATATTCATGAGTTCTGCTACTTCGGAAACAAAGCACGATGTAAACCTAAACTTTAAATTAAGTTCATAGACAGACAGAGCCTTTAAAAACCGATGGGAGGCTGAGTATATGTTTACTGACATTGCCGGTAAACCCGTGTGTCTCATTTGTGGAGCTAATATGGCTGTAATTACAGAACTTAATCTAAGACGGCACTATGAGACAAAACATCAGGGTAACCTGAAAGACCTGAATGCAATGCAGAAGATTCAGAAAGCAGAAGAATTAAATAAGAATCTGACACTTCAGCGGACGTTTTTACCCGTGCACAATCACAAAGTGATTTCAAGTGAAGCTGCTTTTATGGGAGACACAAATGCACCAGTGCAACTTGCCCCACTTTCCCTGTTGCCAAGTAATGTTGAACCAAGTCGTCACTACGGTGTTCCCAAATACGCACTTTGCTGATAAACTGAGCGCACGGCGCTTTGGTGACTTTGAAGAACAAAAAAAGTCCGTCTACATGCGGCTCGAACCTTGTGCATGTTTGGTAGCACATATCTGTGTGAGAAGCTCTTCTCAGTGATAAAGACTAACAAAACAGCACACAGGAGTCGCCTCACTAATGAGCACCTGCAGTCCATCCTGAGAATCTCCACAACACAGAACCTCACACCAAACATAAACGAACTTGTTGCCAAAAAAAGATGCCAGGCGTCCAGCTCTAAAATGACATATGAGCAAAGACAACTGAATGATTTGATTTGTTATTGCTGAAAGGAACACATTTTATTTATATTTCCAGGTTTTGTTATGCAGCATGTTCATATTTGAATTTGTATAATTTTGACAGGATATATTTTTATGGAGAGCAAAATCTTTTGGGATATTTAAAATCTAAGTTTATTTTTTATATAAAATTACATAAGAGTAAAGAAATTTGAATGTTTGTTCTTTTAACGTTTACTTTATTTCTAACTCGTATAATTTAGACAGGATATATTTTTATGGAGAGCAAAATATTATAAGTTGTTTAAGGTTTGAGTTGATTTATTCAGGAATAATATTCCTGTCTGTTTTTACCATTCCTACCAAAGATATTTCTGTCGTCTAAATAAAAATTCCTTCTATTTAAAACTAGCCACCAGTGCACATTCTGTTAGAAACAAACCTGATTGTGGTC
>JANRMT010062837.1:20424550-20453328 GCA_026402145.1 Polypterus bichir lapradei | reverse complement strand
GTAAGGAATGGGCCTACCAAATTTCAGCCTTCTACCTACACGGGAAGTTGGAGAATTAGTGACGTTTGGAAAATTCAATATGGCTGCCGACAGTGGCGTCATACCATCGAAATAAGTACGTACATCGGTTTTGGTTAGCGCAGGGAAGTCACCTACCAAATTTCGTGAAGATGGGGTCAGCCTTCTACCTACACGGGAAGTTTGAAAATTGGTGACGTTGGAAAGTTCAATATGGCGGCTGACAGTGGCGTCATACCATCGAAATAAGTACATACATCGGTTTCGGTTAGCGCAGGGAAGCCGCCTACCAAATTTCGTGAAGATGGGGCCATAAATAAGAAAGTTCAACATGGCGGACGTTGTCGACCGTTATCGATCGTTATGACCGTTACGTGTAGAATTTCGAAATGAAACCTGCTTAACTTTTGTAAGTAAGCTGTAAGGAATGAGCCTGCCAAATTTCAGCTTTCTACCTACATGGGAAGTTGGAGAATTAGTGATGAGTCAGTCAGTCAGTCAGTCAGTCAATCAGTCAGTCAGTCAGTCAGTGAGTGAGGGCTTTGCCTTTTATTATTATAGATATATATATATATTGTCACAAAGTTGAGACATACTCAAAGAAAGGTTTGGGGCAGCCACCCGTATAATCTCGAATCAGGGGAATAGGAACAAGAGGAGCACGGTCCCTCCTGGGAATTTGTCGCAGTTGACACTCCGGGCAGGAAGCGCAAAAGCGACGAACCTCCTCATTGATTCCCGGCCAGTAGAAATGGAGCTTGATCCGTTCCAGAGTTTTCTCGGTGCCCAAGTGGCCACCTAGGAGGTGGGCGTGTGCTATCTCGCAGACCTGCCGCTGGAAGGTACGCGGAACTAGCAGCAGCTTTCTCTCCTGCCCATCATGCATTGCTACACGGTAAAGAAGGTCGCTGTCTAATACAAAGTGAGGGCCCTGTGGCATTGACTGAGCAGTGCGCTGGCCATTGACAAGGACCACTGCATTTTTTGCAAACTTCAGGGAGTCACATTCCATTGCTCCCTTCTGAAAGAAGATGGTGTTTCTTTAAATTGAAACCGCAACACGGAAAAAGGGTCAGCCTCTTCCTCAAGGGGCGTGGTTTCCTCCCGTTCCGTCTCGGCTTCGGTGGATGACGTACCAGCACACGATGGCCCGGGGGTTGCCACGTCACTCAGGGAAGCCGCTTCGTCTCTCTCTGCCGGCTGATTACACGGCGTGGAGGCAGCCTGAGACGGCTCATGCCCGTCTATAACGAGGTCCAAAGTAATCCTGGGAGTGGTATGTGTCTCACCGCTTTTAATTTCAGGCCAGTTCCGCCCCAGTATCACCGGGTGTGGAGGATCAGGAAGGATTGCCACGGTTAATTTCCGAACTGATCCCCCGTAACTGAGGACACACGTGGCGGCCCTGTACCAGCGGGTTTCCCCGTGGACACAGGTTATACCGACCTTATACTTCAACCACTGTCGCGGTAGCACAAAACGGTGGGCAACAATGGAAGTGTTGCTGCCGGTGTCCAACAGATCAGACGTTTTGAACCCGTTAACGACCACCGCGCCTGTGTGTGGGACCGGCAACGGGTTTATCAGAGCACACCAACCCCTCCTCCCCCTCCACCTGTATTCAGCCTCATTCCCAAGCGGTTTGCGTGCCCGTGGCCCCAGGGACGCCGGCACAAGCTCTGGGTGGTACGGGGGGGCCGGGGGGGGGATGGGGGGCTAGGTGTTGGAACATACCCCGGTTGAGTTTGGCTAAAGAACGGTTCAGCTCCCCCAGATTGTGAGGCCCTCCTTTGTTTCTCTATGAGCTCTGGCATGTTGTTAAAGTTTCTACCCCAGACCGGCTGGGTGAAGCCCCGGGGTAGCGTGTCTAGAAGCAGGTAGCAAGCCACCTGCTCTATTATTTGGTAGGGCTTCAGTTCCTGTGGCCGTAGCCACTGCCCTACCTTTGCCCATAGGGACCATGCTTGTTGAGGGGTCGGCCACTCTGGGTCGAACCACCAGTTTTTTAGGTTAGTCACCTGCCAGTCTGGGGCACCACTAGGTGAATATCGGGGCTCTGGCTTTACGGGGAGGCGGGCACTCTCCTCCGAGAGAGCACAAACAGCCCTCTTTGCCTCGCCCCTCCCGAACACTCCCTGGCCTGTCTAGTAGAGCTTGCCGGGAGCAGAGCCTGTACTGGGCCACTCCGAAGCACGGGACACCCTCCCCGCCTGAAAACTCGGCCCCGGTACGCTCCCACCTGGTTGGGTTGCAGGTCCTGTCCCCTTCTCTTCCAGGACTTCTCGATCCTGCCGACTACGCCAGTGTCACACAGTTGAGACATACTCAAAGAAATGTTTGGGGCAGCCACCCATATAATCTCAAAACCTGGCTGCAAAGTCGTTCTTTTCATAGAAATACAGCACTGAAGTGCATACAACGAGTCCAAGACAAGACTGAGGGAAAAGGGAAAAAGGGAAAAAGGGCAGGCTTTTAAAGGGGAAGACAGGAAGTGAGGTCATGAGGATCGGGCACATGTTCGTCACTCATTGGATCAGGCCCGGCCGTGACATTGGGGGGCCGGAGCCGGTAAGGTCTGTTTCCATTGGTTCGGTCCCGGAAGTGATGTCAAAAGAGCCAGGTGGAGTCTCCCAGGGATGGTCTACAGGGAAGTGAGAAAAAGAGTCAGTGCACTCTGCCACACCCTGGCATGCCTCAGAACTGCCTTCACTCAAGCCCTTTAGCTGCTTCCCATGCGCACGTGTGTGACATATATATATATATATATATATATATATATATATATATACACACGAGGAGGGACCAGAAATAACCGGAATTTTATTGTTGTTAGGTTGGTACTTGTAGTACGTGGTTGGGCCGCTAGGGCGATCTAGTTACACTCCTCACAAGTCAGTCTGCCAAGTGCCATCAGTCTGGAAGGTTGTGCTTGTGTTCAGTGAATTTTGTAAAAGTAGTTTTGTGCAAGCGTCATTTTTTTACGATGGCCGATTATTGTGAGCAACGCGCTGCATTGAAATTTTGTTTTCTTCTTGAAAAAAGTGTTGCAGAAACTATTGTTATTGAAACGGTATGACAACCCTGAACCACCCACCCTACTCACCAGATTTAACTCCGTGTGATGTCTTTTTGTTCCCTCGGATGAAAAAAGACTTGAAAGGAAGGCGTTTTGCTGATGTCGAAGAGGTAAAACAAGAAACGACCTGAGTATTAATGGGCATTACTTCAGACGAATTTAAAAAATGTTTCGAACAATGGAACGAACTGTTAGATAAGTGTATTTCTGCAAATGGAGAGTACTTTGAAGGAGACTAATTGTAGTTTGTACAGAAAATTAAATTAAACACGTTTTAAAAATATTTCCGGTTATTTTTGGGTCCCCTCTCATATATATAAATAATATACATATATAAATAATATACATACTGAGTATACTTTATACATAAAATCTATGTCGTCGTACCTTGCATAACTAATAACTGTTATGGCACCATAACAATTCAATACATTTATGGTCATTACAGTATTTGGATTTAATAATCATCATGTGGGAAAAGACTGACTTGCATAAATAAGTAGATCCGAATAATGCAGTCAAGGAGCTTTTGACTTCAGCCGAGTGAAAAATGATGGCTGTCCGATTTAACTGCGATTTTAGTTCCCTCTCCTTTCTCTTTCTCAGATTGGTTTTTGGAAGGACGTCAGTTTTGTAGTTTTTATGAACAGCTCGAAAATGCCTTTCCACATTTTCTGTCTTTGGAATAGCAATGATAGATTGACAGATTAGACAAACGCACTTCGATTGTGACATTGTGAGAAAAAAAATCCTCTTCCAATTCCACATCCAGCCCATACCCTCCTCAAACAATTTTTTTTTAATCCCTTCTTTAGTCTATATAAATTGGAAGGCTAACTAGATCACAGCCGGAGTTTTGCAGTAGCTCGCACGTTTGATCGTGCGTGCGGGATGACCAGTGTGTTAGAAGAGAAGAGATCTCAGACTGGCCGCCCTGTATATCAATCAAGTGGCAAATGCCATAGGGAGGATATATGATAGACTAACATTAAAAAAAATTTTTTTTTGAATGCGATGCGATCTACCAGTCGATCGCGATCGACGCATTGGGCACCTCTGATGTAGCAGAACAGGTGCAACATAAGTACTTTGTTTGTGAGGTGCACTGGGCGGACTCTCTATTGTGCCAGGGGGTTGGAAGGTTGGGATGGGGGTTATGAGGGAGGAGTCATCCATTATTTGCCTCAGTATCGTTTAGTTATCAGTTCTGAGGTCCAAAAAGTAGTATTGATAACGTAGTGCCACTCCAACACTAATACAGTATGTCTTTTAGTTTTTTTATGCACAAGTGTGTTTTTAATCATTTTTTATATAAGAACAGTAGCATGGTTTGATAAGGATTTAACATTAGCCTAAAGGTTCTATATTTGTAATTTACAAAAGTTATACAGTTACATATGATCAGAACATCAAGAAAAATAAAAAACAAAGATACCACAAGTACATACAACTTCAGGCAAAAGAAAAAAAAACAAGGAAAATAGCTCAAAGATAGTCATGAAGTTTGTACATCTTTGTTTTATGTGGTCGTTATTAAGAGATCTAGTTTGGTAACTAAGTACAGATCAGCTTCTTACTATTTCCAATTCATGTATTTATTTTTTAAAGGAAGCATGGAGGGTACCAAAGTCTGGCAACTCTGGCAGCCTTGTCTGAAACAGAAGAATTCTGTTTAGGATTAATAAGAACACTAAAACTAAATGTTTGATATGTGTATTTTATTATTGATAATTGTTAAACATTGACTTTGTTCTTCATTGTATATCATTCTGCCTTTGGCTGCTAATCCTACAGTATGAGAACTATGAGACTGAGTGGTGGAATGGAAGTGCAGCAGAGCGTGGAGACTTGGGTTCGGGTTCTTCATTCCCCTGTGGCATATATAACTCATATGCTAAGTTTCTTTGGGCAGCAGGAATGTTGGGGTGTCTATTGTTGTATGCATTGGTATACAGAAACTGTGTTGGAGGCTGGGGGGGGGTGTGTAGATTAGGCTTTTTGGGAGGTACAGCTTCAAGCACTGATTACCTGTATTTTTA
Organism: Polypterus bichir lapradei; assembly: GCA_026402145.1. NCBI lineage: Eukaryota > Metazoa > Chordata > Cladistia > Polypteriformes > Polypteridae > Polypterus > Polypterus bichir. The sequence goes on along the minus strand of JANRMT010062837.1, from coordinate 20,448,195 downwards.
TTTAAAAGTATATTTTTGTTGTTAACAGTTTTGAGATATACAGGCTAGCATTTAATTGTACTTCGTACACATGGCAAAAAATAACATTTTATAAACCAATATGAATCAATCTAACATGTAATATGTAAAAAAAAAAAACTGTCGTCATTTTTGTACTTGACTGCAAGTAATTACAGCTACCAGATTCTCAACAACATTCCAGCTCTCTCCTTTCTAGATATACTAATATTTGTTTTAATGGCAAATCTTTGTCCTCACATTTTTCTTTTTTTCAATGCAGGCAAACGTGTTGTGTTTATGGGTGATGACACCTGGGACAGCCTGTTTCCCAAACATTTTCAACAGTCTTTTCCATTTCCATCTTTCAATGTGAAAGATCTCCATACAGTGGATAATGGCATTCTCAAACATCTTTATCCAAGCAGTAAGTACTGACCACATTTGAAATCATAGTGGGGGGTGTTGGAGTTTAAGTAACTAAGTACATATTATTTTAGAATAAAATCCTTGCCTCCTGAAATAAATAACTGGTAATAATCTAAAAATCTGTATGCATTTTCCTTTCAGCTATTTTTACTAATTATTTACTAATTATGTACAGCTGGTTGTCACTGAAGAACAAAACTGCACACAGTATTTTGGATAAGGCCTTACCAGTGTGTTACAAAGGTTGAGCATAACCTCAATGGACTTGTACTCTGCACATCATGCTATATAACTTGACATTCTGTTAGGTTCTTAATGGCTTCAGAACACTGACTTGAAGTTGATAGTGGCAAGTCCACTACGACTCCTAAATCCTTCTCATAAGGTGTGCTTTTAATTTTCACACCTTTTTAATTGTGTGTTCAAATTTCACATTTTTACTATGTGTAATGCTATACATTTGCTTAAAATTAAATCTCCCAAAACTCTGTTCAGGCTTGTAAACTGTCCAAATCCCTCTGTAATGATTCAATGGATTCTGGATTATCTTTTAATCCTCATAGCTTTGTATCATCTGCAGATTTAACCATCTTATTGTTTATATTCTTATTGAACTCATTTCTTTATGTTAAAATAGTTGCACAAGCATTAGCACTCAACTCTGTGGTATGCTACTGTTAACTTCACCCAATTCTGACTCTACCCACTATATCCTGACCTCCCACCACTTTTAGTCTGATGCCCATCCTCACATGTGGGTGATTCTCAAATGCTTTCTGAAAGTCAAGATAAATATTATTTGCACCACTTTGATAATATCCTTTTGTTGCTTCCTCATAAAACGTCCAGCATGTTAGTAAAGCTTGGCCTCCTTCATCTGAACACATGCTGACTGTTTAGTAAAATTCCTGTCCTTGCCATGTGTTGCTCAATCTTATCCTTAATAATTCCTTCTATTACTCTACATGTGCAATGCATGTTAATGATCATAGTTTTGACTCCAGAACAATGCGCCTGATGAACGACTTGATGCTACACTTGATTCATAAATACTGCTTTTAATATAACTTGGAAGTGTTGCAGCATGCAGTTTCTTAGTTCGAGCACTATTGGTTTCAATTACCATTTAAAATAGTGATAAAGGGGGTATTTTCAGCCTTTAGGGGAACATTAGACCTATTTTCAATAAATAATCTAGAATTAGTATATCATGCAAATCCCAAAAACCTACTTAAAACTTATACTCCAACGAACAGCCAATTGAATTACATGTTTATATTACTTGGTTTGCTCAATCAGGCCCTTACATAACCATAACCTTAACCATAGTGTGAGTGGGAGTATCACAGGACATCATATAACATATAATGCAACATAACAGTTTCTTCCATGTAGTGGAACTTTTAGGGGCGGGGGGTATCAAGTTACTTCAGACGCGCTATTCAAAGCTGATCTGTTTTTATTTATTTATTTTTTTTTGTGCTTCACATCCATAGTCAGCCTTTTCATAATTTGGAATTGTTAGCTTGTTATCTTCATTTGTAAGACGTACAGCCAAACCTCTTCACAATGTAGTGTTTTTTTTATTTTAATCCATTACTCTGCAGTTTGATCTACAAATGTACTCAGAGCAGTTTTTCTAAATGTCACTGACAGAGTAAAACTGAATAATTAAAAAAAAAAAGCACTTACTATTACAAGTATCCAAAATATACAGGGTAACACAGAAAAACGAAAACTTTTGAAAAACCCAATAAAAATAGAAGAAATCCAACAAAAAAATTTTATTGACAGCAATTGAACCACTACGTGCCTTTTAAGAGACAGTAATCCAAATTATCAATGTCTGAAAATTACGTCCTGTAGATGGCGTCCTCCTGTACGTATGCATTCTTCCAGTCTGCTGTTGAGGTTCCCCATTGATCGCTGCAACATCTCAGCTGGGATACCAAAACTTTCGTCTTGAATTCTTTGTTTCAATTCATTCAGTGTCCTTGGCCGAGTCGTGTAGACCCGACTCTTAAGGTAGCCCCACAAGAAAAAATCACAAACGGACAAATCCGGTGATCTTGAGGGCCAGGGAATGTCACTGAATCTTGAGATGACATGGTTACCAAACAATTCTCGCACAACTGCCATTGATTGCCTTGCAATTGATTACTAAATTACTAAATGGCGAGATTGTTTACAGCTCAAGGTCCCTGTTCCGCAGTGCTGCCAACTGTACATGGCTGCCACTACGCATTTCAAAAGTTCCCGTTTTTCTGTGTCACCCTGTACATCGGGTGTTGCATACTCAAATCAATTGTATGTTTTTATTATATTATAGTAATAATAATAGCAGCTCACTACTCAAAATGAGGAGTAGCCCGGTCTTAAACCTGAAACCTTTTGGTTATAAGGCAGCAGTTCTTACCTCTGCACCATCCAAGAATACTTATCTGTCGACTGACATTTAAACTCATTGACAACAACATGTAAATTGAATGATTTTTTTTTTTTTGTTTGGTTATGTTATTGAATAAAAGCGCACATTTATTTGATATTTGGACTGAAGTCTTCACACATTATACACTTCATGTCGTTATTAGTATAACATGGGAAAATGTTTCTGCTTTAGGTATGTGTTCAGCATTTCTTGCCTCACATTTCCTTTCATCCTACACTTACACAGATCTTTGTAGACACAGAACACACATGAAATGCATGTATTCCAAATAACACTATATTATTTACTCTATACAACTCCAGGCACCCTCACACGCAGATAAAGAGACTAGAGTTAGGAGAAGTTTTTGCACGGGATTGCAAGCTGCTTGCTGCTGGTACTGATTGACACATTTGCAAAACAAAAGATGCTGATGAGGAGAGGTGCCAAGGAATTTAAGGTGGCCCAGGATTACAGTGGTGCTTGAATGTTTGTGAACCGTTTAGAATTTTCTATATTTCTGCATAAATATGACCTAAAACATCAGATTTTCACTCAAGTCCTAAAAGTAGATAAAGAGAAACCAGTTAAACAAATGAGACAAAAAATATTATACTTGGTCATTTATTTATTGAGGAAAATGATTGAATATTACATATTTGTGAGTGGCAAATGTATGTGAACCTCTAGGATTAGCAGTTAGTATGAAGGTGAAATTAGAGTCAGGTGTTTTCAATCAATGGGATGACAATCAGGTGTGAGTGGGCACCCTGTGTTATTTAAAGAACAGGGATTTATCAATGTCTGCTCTTCACAGCACATGTTTCTGGAAGTGTATCATGGCACGAACAAAGGATATCTCTGTGGACCTCAGAAAAAGAGTTGTTGAAGCTCATCAGGCTGGAAAAGGTTACAAAACCATCTCTAAAGAGTTTGGACTCAACCAATCCACAGTCAGACTAATGTTTATTTTCATGAGTTCACCATCAGGAGAACACTGAACAACAATGGTGTGCATGGCAGGGCTGCAAGGAGAAAGCCACTGCTCTCCAAAAAAAACATTGCTGCTAATCTGCAGTTTGTTAAAGATCACATGGACAAACCAGAAGGGTATTGGAAGAATGTTTTGTGGACGGATGAGACCAAAATAGAACTTTTTGGTTTAAAAGAAAAGCATTATGTTTGGAAAAAGGAAAACGCTGCATTCCAGCATAAGTACCTTATCCCATCTGTGAAACATGGTGGTGGTAATATCATGGTTTGGGCTTGTTTTGCTGAATCTGGGCCAGGACGGCTTGCTTTCAGTGATGGAACAAGAATTCTGAATTATATCAGAGAATTCTAAAGGAAAATGTCAGGACATCTGTCCATGAACTGAATCTCAAGAGAAGGTAGGTCATGCAGCAAGACAATGACCCTTAGCACACAAGTCATTCTACCAAAGAATGGTTAAAGAAGAATAAAGTTAATGTTTTGGAATGGCCAAGTCAAAGTTCTGACCTTAATCCAATCTAAATGTTGTGGAAGGACCTGAAGCGAGCAGTTAATGTGAGGAAACCCACCAACATCCCAGAGTTGAAGCTGTTCTGTATGAAGGAATGGGCTAAAATTCCTCCAAGCCGGTGTGCAGGAATGATCAAAAGTTACGGGAAACATTTAGTTGCAGTTATTGCTGCAAAGTGGGGGGGTCACACCAGATACTGAAAGCAAAGGTTCACATACTTTTGCCACTCACAAATATGTAATATTCGATCATTTTCCTCAATAAATAAATTACCAAGTATAATATTTTTGTCACATTTGTTTAACTGGTTTCTCTTTATCTACTTTTAGTACTTGAGTGAAAATCTGATGATGTTTTAGGTCATATTGATGCAGAAATATAGAAAATTCTAAAGGGTTCACAAACTTTCAAGCACAACTGTACAAGTTTTTTCATAGGCTTCGGGGATTCTAGTGTTAAAACCCCAAATGTAAAGAGCCTCATAAGTCTTCGTGTCCCATAATTAATTATACATGGCTGCTGACTTGAAATACAGTGCCTTAAAACAGTGAGATGCAATTTATAAACATCCAGGTCACTTTTATTAAAATATCTGTAAATGACAGAGAGAAAGTAGATAGGTTGTGCTCACCCTGAGTTAGTATCCTTTTCATCATGTTAACCACACAGGAGGTGCTTTTCTGGGTGATTCCAAAAGTGCCAAATGGCTTTTATTCTCAATGCCAAAATGTAAGTGGTACTTTGCTGCTGCTCATTGGATACTTTCAACCTGATTGCGTCTTGCCTTCTGTTTTCATTGCTCACTATTCTCACTCTGTTTCTGTCATGCTAACTGACTTGTATTCTTGCTGATCTTAGTGTGACGGGTGCTTCATGATATGAATAAACTCAAGTAAAGAAAAGTATTATTATTTTTAATGTAGCCAAATATGGTGTCAGTGCATGTGGCTTATAAGGGCATCGGCACCTTTTTTGTGGCTACTCTTATGGCTCATTGTCCTTGCTCATCTAACTAAGTACTAGACTGAAAAACAGACTTTGGTGTCTAATATTTAAATAACTGTTGCCTGAGTACTTTTTTCCCCCTCCATGTTTTCATTTGTTACTGCTGTGGGTGCATCTCCAGCTGTTACCAAAAAATTACAATAATCCAATACAATACAATTTATTTTTGTATAGTCCAAAATCACAAGATCAAGTGCCGCAAAGGGCTTTAACAGGCCCTGCCTCTTGAAAACCTCCCAAAAAAAAAAACCTTGTAGGGAAAAAATGGAAGAAACCTTGGGAAAGGCAGTTCAAAGAGAGACCCCTTTCCAGGTAGGTTGGGTGTGCGGTGGGTGTCAAAAAGAACGGGGTCATTACAATAGAATACACAGAACAGAACAAATCCTCAATACAGTATAAAAATAAAAACTTTACAAGCATGGAGCATAATTTAACAGTAGATGATATCACATAATATGATTTGGATTTGTTTAGAGTCCTGGAGACCTCCGCTATCAAGCTGCCTCCCCCATTTGGCCTTTCCACAGCTGAAACAGCACTGGGCCAGCCAATCTGATGAAAGGACACCTCCAACCCAACGATTCCTGCAATCCTCCATCGGGGATGACTTTACCTTAGGCAGGCAAAAACAACTTGGCAGGTGGGCCTTGGCACCAAGTACCACATTTGAGTACCGAGAAGAGAAACCGAATAGGTGAGGTTTAGTAACAAATTATAATTATCATGTTACTTATCTTTTAGTGCTAATGACTAACAACAGAGATGCAGTCTGTACAGTTAATCAGCAGCTCTTGTCAGGATATGCTAGACTGAAGTAATGAGTCTTCAGCCAGGATTTAAAAGCTGAGACCGAAGGGGCATCTCTTATAGTAGCAGGCAGACCATTCCACAGTTTAGGGGCCCTGTAACTAAAGGCTTGATCCCCCACTATTATTTTATTAATCCTTGGAATCATAAGCAGACTAGCATCTTGAGATCTTAATGTGCGCTCTGATTTATAAGTCATGATACGCTCAGACAAATAAGCCGGACCTTGGCCATTTAATACTTTACAGTAATCCCTCCTCGATCGCAGGGGTTGCGTTCCAGACCCCACCCCCCCCGCGATAGGTGAAAATCCGCGAAGTAGAAACCATATGTTTGTATGGTTATTTTAATATATTTTAAGCCCTTATAAACTCTCCCACACTGTTTATAAATATTCCCTCACAGTTATACAGCATAAACCCTTTGTATTCTCTTAGATATTAGGTAAGATTCATTGAAATTATGTATGTAAATACAGTGTTTATATACAGTAAAACCTAAATATTATTTTAAAGATATCGAGTGTCTCATATGTTACAGCCGTTACGATAGACAGGCCACCAGCAATAAATACGTACAATGCACGAAAAATTGTATACAGTAAATGTGTGTACAGTGACACTAAACGTACGTACATGTACTAAGTACTGTAAGTAGAAAATTAATTATGGTTATTTACCAATAATGACATGATGACTTGTCCGATAATGATGAATTTAGTTTTACTGCACAACAAAGGAGAGCGTTACAGCTCTTCTAAAGGAGGTTTATCAGGCGACTGTGTAGCACCGCCGTTGTTCTTCTTCTTCCGGCAGTCTTCAATCCAAATCCCTAAAGCAGATTCCATCCAGACTACTGCCTTATTACATCCACTTACAACTCGTTTTGCACCCTGTTTAAAAGGACACTGCGGCCGTAGATCTTATATTCCTTTCCTACTTTTTAAATAAAAAGAATCATAGCCTCATTGATGCCGTAATGGCGTCCTACAGCGGTGTAGCTTTCCCTTCCTTCAGCATATCCAAAATGTTTACCTTTTCGGCAATCGTTAACATCTACCGTTGGCGCTTGGGCACGGCCCCTGAAGCAGTAGCAGGAGCAGATTGTTTTGGAGCCATAATGAAGGGCTTGACTATGCACAAAGATAAACACAAAAGAGCCCGAAAGTTAACTCTTTACACAGCGAAACACGTTGATGCTGAATGAGCGAGACGAGACTTCCTGGTTAACACTGCGGAATCGAATATCAAGCTCCGTCGCTGAGCCATTCAGCACACAGGAACTTAACTGTGTGCTCTGATTGGTTAGCTTCTCAGCCATCCGCCAATAGCATTCCTTGTATGAAATCAACTGGGCAAACCAACTGAGGAAGTATGTACAGGAAGTAAAAAGACCCATTGTCCGCAGAACTAGTGAAGCAGCGAAAAATCTGCGTTATATATTTAGATATGCTTACATATAAAATCTGCAATAGAGTAAAGCCGCGAAAGTCGAAGCGCGATATAGCGAGGGATTACTGTATATGTTAATAGGAGGATTTTTAAATCTGCCCTAAACTTAACCGGGAGCCAGTGTAAGGATTTAAGAACTGGAGTTATGTGTTCATATTTTCTTGTAATAATTCTTGCAGCAGCATTTTGGATTAACTGGAGGCTGTATAAAGAACAGTTTGAACATCCAGTGAACACCGCATTGCAGTAGTCAATCCTACTAGAAATAAATGCATGAATTAATTTCTCAGAATCCTGTTTATTTAGAAAGCGCCTTAATTTGCCAACATTTTTAAGATGGAAGAAACGTGATTTGGACAGCTTTGTAATATGTGCTTTAAATGACATGCAATTAGCGAGTCAAAAATAACTCCTAGATTGCGGGCTGATTCATTAAAATTAACGGTGATTCCAGCTGAGTTAAATAATGACAGAATATTGTTGTGATCAGTGTCATTCCTTCCAATTAACATCTCTGTTTTATTTGTATTTAAAGACAAGTAGTTCTCATCCATCAACTCCTTTAATTCACAAACACAACTAATTAAAAACATTGGAGAAACTTCATTTGATCTAAATGAAAGGTATAACTGGGTGTCATCTGCACACAAGTGGAAATTAACATTGTGTTTCTTAATGATAGATCCCAGTGGAAGCACGTAAAGTGAAAACAGTAAATTTCCCAGTACTGAGCCCTGTGGGACACCATATCTCACTTCTGTGTATGATGGACGCCTGGAAGGACTGGGAGAGTGACTACGCCTCCTCCGGACCACGAGAGGACAGCTGCTCTGGTTGCTATGGGGACCACGGGAACGGAGCATGGAAGCTCAATCCTATAGGGGCCCGTGATCACCGCCGGGGGCGCCCAAACACCTGAGAAACCCTGGACCTCAGCACTTTCGCCACACTCAGCGGTGCTGGCGGAATAATTAACAGGGACACCGGAGTGCTTCTGGGTGCTCATGCGGCACTTCCGCCACACCAGGAAGTGTCACAGAAAACTGGTCAGGAGGCACCTGGAGCACTTACGGGTGAACACAAAAGGGGCCGCCTCCCTCCATTCAGTGGCTGGAGTCGGGTGGAAGAGGACAGAGCTCGGAGGAAAGGAGTGGAGGCAGTGAAGAAAGGCTTGGACATTGAGAGGCTTGGACTGAGGGTGTGTGGTGCAGGGGCACTGGGTTGTGTGCGGGACACTTGTAATTATTGTAAATATGAATAAAGATTGTGTGGTGTTTAAACCATCAGTGTCTGCCTGTCTGTGTCGAGGCTGGTCTCCACACTGTACATACTGGAATCGATTTGACAAATAAGAACTAAACCAAGTGAACACAGTGCCTGTACGGCTAACATCATTTTCTAGCCTTTGCAGTAAAATAGAATGGTCAGTGGTGTTAAATGCTGCACTTAAGTCTAACAACATAATTACAGTGGAGTTTCCTTCATCAGAGGATATCAGAATGTCTTTTACAACCCACGTTAGTGCCGTTTCTGTACTATGACCAGTGCGGAAACCAGTCTGGAATTTTTCAAATAAATTGTAATGCGTAAGGTTTGACAGAAGCTGATTGGCGGCTACTTTTTCTAGTATTTTAGAGAGAGGGTAAATTTGAAATAGGCCTATAATTATTTAGTATGTGTGGGTCTAGGTCTTTTTAATGGTTTAATGACTGACACTTAGTGCATCAGGTACTGTGCCATGCAATAATGAACAATTGATAATGTTTAGAATAGGCACTGCATGAACATCCATTGCACATTTTATTAGTTTTGTTGGCACTGGATCTAGGGAACAAGTAATGGGTTTCATTTTAGAAATTAAAGTTAAGACTTCCTGCTCAGTTATAGGATTAAAATGACTAAAGTGCTGAATGCAATGTGAGGCAGGGTCTGCTAAGCTAGTATGCGGTTATGCTGAGATCTGGGATCTTATATTTTTAATTTTCTCATTGAAGAAGTTCATAAAGTCTGTACTGCTAATATCTGTTGGTATTTTGCACTGTAGATCTGAATTCCCATTTGTTAATTTAGCAACTGTTCCAAACAGTACCTGAGGATTTTTATTATTGCTATGTATTATTGTAGAATAGTATTCTGAGCAAGCTTTAAAGAGAGCTTTTTTTATATTTTTAACACTCTGTTCATGCAATTTGAAAGACATGTAGCTTTGTTGTTCTCCATCTGTGCTCCAGTTTTCGACACTTTAATTTAAGAGCTCGAGTGTTTTCATTAAACCAGGGAGAGTTTCTATGTGCTTTGATCACTTTTGTTTTAAGGGGAGCCACTGCGTCCAGAGCATCTCTGAAGGTCACATTATAATGTGATGTTATCCATCCATCCATCCTCTTCCGCTTATCCGAGATTGGGTCGCGGGGGCAGCAGCTTGAGCAAAATTGCCCAGACTTCCCTCTCCCCGGCCACTTTTTCTAGCTCTTCCGGGAGAATCCCAAGGCGTTCCCAGGCCAGCCGAGAGACATAGTCCCTCCAACGTGTCCTGGGTCTTCCCCAGTGCCTCCTCCCGGTTAGATGTGCCCGGAACACCTCACCAGGGAGGTGTCCAGGAGACATCCTGATCAGATGCCCGAGCCACCTCATCTGACTCATCTCAATGCGGAGAAGCAGCGGCTCTACTCTGAGTCCCTTCCGGATGACTGAGCTTCTCACCCTATCTTTAAGGGAAAGCCCAGACACCCTACGGAGGAAACCCATTTCAGCTGCTTGTATTCGCGATCTCGTTCTTTCGGTCACTACCCATAGCTCATGACCATAGGTGAGGGTAGGAACATAGATCGACCGGTAAATCGAGAGCTTTGCCTTGCGGCTCAGCTCCTTTTTCACCACGACAGACCGATGCAGAGCCCGCATCACTGCGGATGCCGCACCAATCCGCCTGTTGATCTCACGCTCCATTCCTGCCTCACTCGTGAACAAGATCCCGAGATACTTGATCTCCTCCAATTGGGGCAGGATCTCACTCCCAACCCTGAGAGGGCATTCCACAACAACAACATTTATTTATATAGCACATTTTCATACATAAAGTAGCTCAAAGTGCTTTACATAATGAAGAAAAGAAAAATAAAAGACAAAATAAGAAATTTAAATAAGACAACATTAGTTAACATAGAAAAGGAGTAAGGTCCGATGGCCAGGTGGACAGAAAAAACAAAAAAAAAACTCCAGACGGCTGGAGAAAAAAAAAATAAAATCTGCAGGGGTTCCAGGCCACGGGACTGCCCAGTCCCCTCTGGGCATTCTACCTAACATAAATGAAATAGTCCTCTTTGTAGTTAGGGTTCTCACGGAGTCACTTGATTTTGAAGGTCATACAGACTTCTTGCTTTTAATCCATCCATCATTGTTGGAACATCACGGTGCTTTGAGTAGATGGTGGTGGCGCAAGCCAATACTCAAAGGATACCGGAAAAGGAAACAGAAGAGAGAGTAGGGGTTAGTACAGATTTTAGAGCCACGATGAATAGTTATTATAATGAGTTGGATATACAGAGTATCAGGATTTTAATTACAGTGAAGTTATGAGAAGGCCATGTTAAAGTAATGTGTTTTCAGCAGTTTTTTAAAGTGCTCCACTGTTTTAGCCTGGCAAATTTCTATTGGCAGGCTATTCCAGATTTTAGGTGCATAACAGCAGAAGGCCGCCTCACCACTTTTAAGTTTTGTTCTTGGATTTCTAAGGAGATACTCACTCATTTGAGGATCTGAGGTTACGATTTGGAATATAAGGTGTCAGACATTCCGATATATAAGATGGGGCGAGATTATTCAAGGCTTTATAAACCATAAGCAGAATTTTAAAGTCAATCCTGAATGACACAGGTAACCAGTGTAGTGACATCAAAACTGGAGACATGTGCTCAGATTTTCTTTTTCTAGTTAGGATTCTAGCAGCTGCATTCTGCACTAGTTGCAAACGATTTATGTCTTTTTTTGGGTAGTCCTGAGAGGAGTGCGTTACAGTAATCTAGTCGACTGAAAACAAACACGTGAACTAATTTCTCAGCATCTTTCAATGATATAAGAGGTCTAACTTTTGCTATGTTTTTTAAGTGAAAAAATGCTGTCCTAGTGATCTGATTAATATGCGATTTTATATTTAGATTACAGTCAACAGTTACCGCTAAGCTTTTTACCTCCGTCTTGACTTTTAATCCTAATGTATCCAGTTTATTTCTAATAGCCTCATTGTATCCATTATTGCCAATCACTAAGATTTCAGTTTTCTCTTTATTTAACTTGAGAAAGTTACTATTCATCCATTCTGAGATACAAGTCAGACATTGTGTTAGTGAATCAAGAGAATCGGGGGTCATCAGGTGCTATTGATAAATACAGCTGTGTGTCATCAGCATAGCCTTTTCCTCCTGCATCCGAGGTTCGACTATTCGACGGACCCTCCTCTCCAGGACCTCCGAATAGACTTTTCCAGGGAGGCTGAGGAGTGTGATCCCTCTGTAGTTGGAACACACCTTCCGGTCCCCTTTCTTAAAGAGGGGGACCACCACCCCAGTCTGCCAATCCAGAGGCACTGTCCCTGATGTTCGTGCGATATTACAACATCCAGAGCCTTGAGGAACTCCGGGCGTATCTCATCCACCCCCGGGGCCCTGCCACCAAGGAGTTTTTTTTAACCACCTCGGTGACCTCAGTCCCAGAGATTGGGGGGCCCACCCCTGAGTCCCCAGGCTCTGCTTCCTCATTAGAAGGCATGTTAGTGGGATTGAGGAGGTCTTCGAAGTACACCCCTTTACCGATCCACAATGTCCCAAGTTGAGGTCAGCAGCGCACCATCCCCACCATATACAGTGTAGACACTGCACTGCTTCCCCTCCTGAGACGCCGGATGGTGGACCAGAATCTCCTCGAAGCCGTCCGAAAGTCGTTCTCCATGGCCTCCCCAAACTCCCTCCATGCCCGTGTTTTTGCCTCAGCAACCACCAAAGCCGCATTCCGCTTGGCCTGCTGGTACCTATCAGCTGCCTCCAGAGTCCCACAGTACAAAAAGGTCCTATAGGACTTCTTCTTCAGCTTGACGGCATCCCTCACCGCCGGTGTCCACCAACGGGTTCGGGGATTGCCGCCATGACAGGCACCAACCCCTTACGTCCACAGCTCCGGTCAGCCGCCTCAACAATAGAGGCACGGAAGATGGCCCATTCGGAATCAATGTCCCCCACCTCCCTTGGGACGTGGTCGGACTCTGCCAGACGTTCCCAGCAGACCTTCACAACATGTTTGGGCCTACCAGGCCTGACCGGCATCCTCCCCCACCATCGAAGCCAACTCACCACCAGGTGGTGATCAGTTGACAGCTCCGCCCCTCTCTTCACCCGAGTGTCCAAGACATGTGGCCGCAGGTCCGACGACACGACCACAAAGTCGATCATCGAACTGAGGCCTAGGGTTTCCTGGTGCCAAGTGCACATATGAACACCCCTATGCTTGAACATGGTGTTCGTTATGGATAATCCGTGACGAGCACAGAAGTCCATTAACAAAACACCGCTCGGGTTCATATCGGGTGGGGGGGGGGCCATTCTTCTCAATCACGCCCTTCCAGGTCTCACTGTCATTGCCCACATGAGCATTGAAGTCTCCCAGCAGAACGAGGGAGTCCCCAGAAGATATGCCCTCTAGCACCCCCTCCAGGGAGTCCAAAAAGGGTGGATACTCCAAACTGCTGTTTGGCGCATACGCACAAACAACAGTTAGGACCCGTTCCCCCTCCCGAAGGCAGAGGGAGGCTACCCTCTCGTCCACCGGGGTAAACCCCAATGAACAGACTCCAAGTCTGGGGGCAATAAGTATGCCCACACCTGCTCCCCGCCTCTCACCTGGGGCAACTCCAGAGTGGTAGAGAGTCCAGCCCCTCTCAACGAGATTGGTTCCAGAATCCAAACTGTGCGTTGAGGTGAGTCCGACTACCTGTATATCTAGACACGCACTAGCTCAGGCTCCTTCCCCTTCAGAGAGGTGACATTCCACGTCCCAAGAGCCAGTTTCTGTAGCCGAGGATCGGACCGCCAAGGTCCCAGCCTTCGGCCTCCACCCAACTCACACTGCACCTGACCTCTTTGGCCCCTCCCATAGGCGGTGAGCCCATGGGAAGGGGGACCCACGTTACCTCTTCGGGCTGTGCCCAGCCGAGCCCCTTGGGTGCAGGCCCAGCCACCAGGCGCTGGCCATCGAGCCCCATCTCCAGGCCTGGCTCCAGAGGGGGGCCCCGGTGACCCGCGTCCGGGCAAGGGAAAACGTCGTCCAAAGTTTTGATTCATCATTGGAGGTTTGTTGAACCGCTCTTTGTCTCATCCCTCACCTAGGACCAGTTTGCCTTGGGTGGCCCTACCAGGGGCATAAAGCCCCAGACAACAGGTCTCCTAGGATCATTGGGACACACAAACCCCTCCACCATGATAAGGTGACGGTTCAAGGAGGGGATGTGATGTTAGCTGATCTAAATTGTTTTCTATGTTTACATTTGATGTTAACTGATGTAAATGGTTTTCCACAATTACACTCAACTTACTCAAAGTATAAATTTTGAAGCAGAATTTCAATCTAGATGTCGCACTGTCTTTGTTTTAATCTGTGGGTTGGGCAGGACTAAATCAAATGTAATTAAGTAGTGATTGCAAATAACTTCATTTAATGGAGTAATATTTAAATTTTGAGTTTCAACTTGGTAAGTTATAATTAAATCTAATGTGTGGTTATGATTATGAGTTGAACCTTTGACAATGTGACAAAATCCTACTGATTTTAACAAATAGATAAAACATTTGCTAAAAGTGTCAGTTTCCACATCAACGTATACATTAAAATCCCCCATCAGTACTACTTGATCATAATTTATAGCCAAATCAGATAAAAGGTTGCTAAATTCTGACATGAACAATGAATATGGCCCTGGTGGTCTGTAGACTAGCACTATAATTGTGTTGGAATATGTTTTAATATTTAAAATGAATGCCTCAAAGGATGTAAATTCGCCTGCATTTTTGACGTGATTTGCATTTTGTTACAATGAATTATTCCAAGGCTTCCTCCTCGACCAGAATCTCTAGACTTATGAAGGAACGAGTATCCATCAGGTGTCCCCTCAGCTAGGGGAACAGTGTCACATTTACTAAGCCAGGTTTCAGTGAGAAGGCACAGATCAGATTTTGTACTTAATATAATATCATTTACCAAAACAGCTTTACTGTCAGAAGAGCGAATGTTCAATAAGCAGCATTTAAAACTGCATGCTTCTTTCTGAACTGGTGATATATTTTTTGTTTTAATTTGAATTAAATTTCTATTACAGATGCCCCTGGTGGAGGGTCTGGTTTTATCCCTTGGTCTAATTATACACCCTATTATTTGGTTAATTAATTTAAGGTTTGCATCAAGACTAAATTTACTGGATTCCCCACAACAGGAATTATGGGTAACAGCTTCAGGATAGTAACAGGTAGGATAAACAACAGCCTGTGATTTAAGATCACATGACTGTGGCCTGGATGGTGCACTCATCAGTCAACCAGGCAGTTTTGCAGTCATATTTTGGGATAATACATAAGATCCCCTCCAGTTATGATGAAGACCATCTCTTTTGAAAAATCCAGGCCTTTACCAAAAGTCATCCCAGTTGTTCACAAACACTATGGTTTTATTTGCACACCAGGTTTCTAGCCAGCAGTAAAGGGAATGCAATCTGCTATAAATTACATCCCCTCTATATAATCTTGGTAAGGGGCCAGATACAACTAAATTCCGACATTTTTTTTTAGCTGTGGTGCATAGAGAGATGAAGTTCCTCTTTAATACCTTAGATTGCTGTAAATAAATATCTTTAGTGCTGACATGCGGCAATAAGGTAGATACTTAATTTTGGCGACACGGTCCAATGTGGCCTCTATGTCAAAACTCTTGGCCTCTTGGAGGTATTTAACGTTAACTGCTGGTTTAACATATTTTGGAATTCTAACATTTTGCACTATGGAATCGCCAATTATGAGCACTTTCTTATTCTCAGTTTCCACAGGCGTGCTGTGGAGTGCTGAGAATCTGTTCTGGCTCCGAATTGGTAACCTGGGTGCAGAGGGACTAAATTTTGGCTTCTTAGACCCCCGTCTTACTGTTACCCACTCGCCCTGTGGCTGAATTGGTGCTGTTGACTTTGGCTGCGCACTGACTGCAGTGGGACCTGGAGAAACCAAAGCCGAATCAGAAGTAGCCAAATCGTCTAAACAAACCGAGTCGATCCAATTTTCAGTTTGCCTAATTGCTATCAGGTTCCTAGCGTGGTCCTCCAATTCGCATATTTTCCCGACCAACTCTAAATTAATTAAACACTTTTGGCAGGTGAAACCTGTCTACACTGTCAGCCGGAAAACCTGAACTGTACATGCTGCAGGACATATAACACAACATATAAACGTGCCCTCAACGGGCATAGAACTTACGTTTAGCGCTGATATAATTTTCTCCATTTTTGTAGTAACTTTGGTGCTTCGGTGCTTTCCGTGTTCAGCTGAATCATTAACAGACCGTTGGCTTTGAGTTTCCACCACCCGCTGAGTGATCGACTTTGATTTCTCACTGCCGGTTGTTTCTGTCAAGGGTATTCTAAGTGGCAACATTGTAGTCCGCTTTAAGAGTGGAGAATTGTTTAGCTGTTTTCTTTAAAAAACAGTCTTTTTCGCAAACAGAATAAATAAAATGCATTGTCATGTTCCTGCTTTGTTTCTTAATACATTTCTTGTAAGTTAAATCACTTTGTTTGGTTGCTTTCTTTTTGGTGTGTGTTTTTTGCTGAATCTTTTGTTTTAGGTGGAATTACAGTTGACCCTCAATATACGACTGGCCTGACATGTGAACAACTTGGTTTACGACCAAAATTTTTGTTTTGAATTATGACCAACGTCTTGAGTTACGACCCGAATGCGGTATGTGTATCCGCTTGTGCAATTGTAAACACACAGCCGAGAGTGTTCGTAAGCATCAGTCGGAGCCCAGATAGGTGTGTTTGTGGACGTAATTTCGGTCAGTGCAGTGATTTATATAATTTATTCCAATAATTACTATCAAAATGGCCCCAAAAAAGCTAGAAAAGAAGCTAAGGAAGGAAGAGAAGGTAACAAAGGTAAAGAAAGCGATCACAGTCGAAACGAAGGAAATTGTACGGAAATATGATAGTGGTGTTCATGTGACGTGTTACTCCTTGCTAATATGTACAGCATGTCGAAATCCACCGTCTCGACAATTTTACAAAGAAAAGATTTGTCCTGAAAAAATGGACAGAGCTATAAACATTTGTTGAGAACACCCACCCAGACACAGAAAAAGCTAATCGTTGCATTAACTTGCTTAATGACAATGTCATGTCATACTACAGAACCGTGTTGAAGAAAAGACAGAAACAGACAACCTTAGACCAGTTTTTATTTCTAAAAACGTTGAGACCTAGTGAGCCAGAAGCAGGTCCTAGTGGGCTACAGCCTCTCCCAAGGACAGAAAGGACACCAGAGAGCCAGAGTCCAGATTTTCTTATGGAAGGGGGCTCTCCTTCCAAACAATAACCACCTTCCATTTCATTCTCCTCCTCCTCCCTTCCTGCAAGCCAAAGATGTCAACTTAAATGGTGAGCACAGTATGAAATTGTTGTTTCTGGTAGGCTTGGCACTTTTTATAACTTTTTGTTTAGTACATTAGAAACATTATTGGTGTTTTTTGTAAATTATACAACCCTTTTTTTATTATGAAAAGGTTAAGTAAGTGTTGCAATGGGAGTTTCAAAACGCATTATGGGTATTTCCATTATTTCTTCTGGGGGGAAAAAAAGTCTTGACTTACATCCAACTTGAGTTACAACCAGCCCTCGTGAACAAATTGAGTTCGTAAGTCAAGGGTCCACTGTACAGGTTAGCATGAGGATCCATGTGAAATCAGCCTTCTTCTCTGACTTCTAGCAAATTGTAGGGTGACATTGGGTGCCAGGTCAGTGGGGTGACAATTGTATGTAGGATGAATGTAGATTTGCTGTAGAAATATGGAATATAATTTCTTGCTGAGAAATAGCCAGGACTTGTACGGGGATAGAACAGTGTAGTTCCAGATTATAATTAGATTATATGCAGTGGCTTTGGCTGTACATCTCATTGAGGGTTTTCTCAACCTGTTCTCTGGAGCTTCCATACAGTAAAGGCCATGTTTATGTGAAGGCACACTCACAATCCTCCAGTCTAGACTTTAAACTGGTACACAAGGGGATCTCCTCAGTGTTGATTTATATTGCAGAGAAGGTTTTGATTGTTATTGGATTGGAGAGTATTTACTTTATTGTCATTCATACTATACAACAAAGAGTCCACTGCTGAATGAAATTGCATTTCTGCAGGCTCAGTGTACGAATACAAACATAGAGACAAGTGTGCATCATATAACAACGGATAGACGTAATAGACAGCATAAACAGACAGAATATATGTGTAATCCAATAGAAGAATTGGTAAATAGTTGTAAGGTGTTCAAGTGAAGAAAACATTGATATAATGCATAGACATCACAGCATTTTATGAGATTTTGAATATATGTGTTCAATCAGTCTGTGTGTGTGTGTTCAGGAATTTAACAGTCCCAGTAAATCAGCATGTTGTTTGTTGTTAGTAGGAGCTGAGTAGTCTGATAGCCTATGGGAAGAAACTCCTAATCAGTCTGGCAGTGTAGCATTTTCCAAAGGGCAAAAGTTTGAACAGTCCCATTTCTCTGACTATCTTAGCTCTCCTAAGGCAGCCTGACAAGCCCAGATCTTGTATAGATGGAAGGGTAGTTCCAATGATTTCTTCTGCTGTTTTCACCATGCAGGAAGGACTTCTGATCTGAAACAGTGCAGCTGCCATACTGGACTATGAGGCTGCTGGTCAAGATGCTTTCTGTAGCGCCTTTGTAGAATGTTGTGAGGACAGGAGAGGGGAGGTTTACTGTCCTCATCTGTCACAGAAAGTGAAAGCACTGCTGCTTTTTACCTTGACAAGGGAGATGGTGTTTATATTCCACGTCAGGTCATCCATGATGTGCACCCCCAGGAACTTGGTGGTTTTTTTCACACTCCACAGTGATGCCATGGATTATAAATGGAGTATGTGCTATGTGTTTCCTCCTGAAGTGAACAATGATCTCCTTTGTCTTGTTGACATTCAGCAACAAGTTGTTGTTGTCACACCAGGCAAGTTCCAGACGAGTTAGTTCACTTCCTTTCTGTATGCAGAGTCATCATTGTTGCTGATGATGCCCACCATACTCGTGTTGTCTGTGAATCTGATGGTGTGATTCGAGTCAAGAATAAAATTGAAAAAAAAAAAATTCAAATTCAGTTTTATTCAAGAATCCAAGAATAAAACTGAATAAATAAAAATCATTCAAATGAAATGTTGATGTGAATGTCCACGTATGAGGAAAAGTAACATCCACCATAAACCTTGTGCTGCTCTTTGCTCAACAAGACACCAAGAAGAAATGATTGAGCTACATTTGTATGTCTGCTTTTATCCTTTCAGTGCTAACTTTTACAAGTACCATAAATTTACACAGGATGTTACAGACTCATATCAAATATATGTTTTTATTATATGATAATAATAATAATAGCACTTCTATACTCAAAGCGCTAAATGCAGAGAAGATGCGAGATTCAGACCTATTATCTCGAGGTTGCTAAGCGGCAGCGTTTCCACTGCCCCAAGTGCATAGATCTGAGATGTAACAACGTTACCACTGTGACAGCTGGTTTAAAATGTAACGTGCAAGCACACACGTATGTGAACATCTTTAACTTTGTACCGACTGATAGTTGGGCTTCATCATCATGTCAATTGACCAATTTCTTTTTCTTCGGCTTTATTCTTCAATAAAAGCATACTTGTTCTGTTACATCTTTTGTAAAAGTGTTTATTGGATATTTGGGCTTCAGTCTTCACATCCTACACTTCACCTCAGCATTATTTTGTTATTGCTATAACATATGAAAACATTTTCTGTTTTAGCTGTGTGTTCAGCATTTGTTGTCTTGCAATTCCCTCTGTCATTTTATATTTACACAGATTGTTGTAGCCACAGAACTCACATGAAATGTATGTATTTCAAATCAAGGTATTTCATTACGTATATAATTCCTTACGAACACATTGTTAGGTAAACACTTTAACACTGACTTCAGCTGTGAGGATTACAGCAGGGCAATGCCTTCATCTGACTGAATTTTAGCACTCTGCATTCTGCTAATCCAAACATTTACAGAACAAACGTGGGCTATTAGCACAGTGATGAGGAGCTATAAGCTTCTTGGAGTATGTTAGTAAGAGCAGCCGCACATAACTGTACTTATTTTCCATATGGGCCATGGTCAGATGGAGTGTTGCCGATATAGCATCATCGAAAGAGCAGATAAGGCAGTATGCAAACTGAAGTGGATCGAATGTTGCAGGGAGTTTGGATGTTATATGGTCCTTGACCAGCCTTTCAGAACACTTCACTATGATAGGGTTGAGAGCTATAGGATGATAGTCAATGAGTGTTGATGCTGGTGATTTCCTTGGCACTGGGATGATAGTATTTGTGTTTATGTCCCTAATGGCTAATTCTTTTAAAAGACAGTGGATTTGGTGCAGAAGAGGATACTGTCTGTTGTTTCAACAGTCCTCCTGGAAAATGACTTTTCTTTTGCTTGCAGGCAAGGTTTACTATTTACATACAAATGAACTTGCATACTTTTAGGTTGGGGCAAGCAAATCATCCACAGAAGCTGGCAAACACTGCAATGTGAAGAGCAGTATACATGGAGAATTCTAAACTGAGTATAAACCAGCCTCCAAATAAATCTGTCAGCTGGTGTTTGAGAGCTAGTCATACGTTTTGCTCCAGAGCTTTTGATTTTAAGATAATAATGCTTGCAAATTGCATTTTTGACATCAAGGTCTATTTTTACTATACTTTTATGAAAACCAAAATAAACCCAAACCCCAGGCTTAAACATGAGCAGGCCATTAGTAGGGGTGGGAATTGGCCAAAACCTCTTAATTCGATATTACAATGATTTTTGCATGCTGATAGATATGTATTACAATTTTTAAAATATTCCATTTGTTTATGTATTGCAATTCAGTATTGCAGTTTGTTTTTTATTGAAAAGAAAAATTCTCGTCAAGTTGGCATTTTCAAGTCATTGTGAATAATACAATTAAATATATATTTTAAAGTGTTTTTATTGAGTCAACAGGTAGACTTCATAACTGCATTTCTAACAATAGAAATATGTGGAATTAAGAAATTTTATACTGGCAGTAGCATATCATGTACACTGTTCCATCAGGTTAACACATCACATAGCATTTAATGTGAGGAAAGCTGACCACCTGAGCTGCAACAAACACATTCACCACATTTTGGGTGACTAACATGGGCTCATTTTCTTCATTTCACCATTTCTCAGTGACATTGTGAAGGAGCTTGGCCATGTTAACTCTGGTATGACTTTGGTTTTCAGCTAAGGTTTGTAGGGCATAAGAGGATAAGCGCCATCTTTCAGTTATATGATGTGATGTTACAGTAAGATGACACTATGTGGCTTTCGAAGTCCATGATTCACATGTGAGGGTCTTAAAAGAGTAACTGTTTTAATTCCAATTGTTTTGTGTTGGTAAAGCTCTATATTACTCTACTTTCCCCATTTGTATTATTTATGTGTAGCCTTTGTCAGAGTGCCTGAAATCTCACAGACCTACCACTCTTTATTAGATATTGTAGTATATAAATTCTCCCCACCTTACGTTCTACATTTATAACCTCAGGCAATTAGGTGTAGTAGAAGACAAGCAGGAGTTAAGTTACAACTTTAAATAATGTATTATTGATAACTAGCCAACCCGCGGCGTACCATACACCGCATAATCAGGCCGGTTTTTTAATGATTTTTAAGCACAGGGATAAAATTAACATTTGAAAAATCGGTAATGTAATAAATCAGCAAGAAAAGCAACATTGTAACAAAGCACGGAACGAACCAACACACAATCGTGAGTGACTGAAAACTGGCAGACTGCCATCACGCCTTCTCCTCCCAGACGAAGGGATGGGGGTGGACGGTGCTCAGGCGCGGAGGGTGGAACGGGAGGAGAGGAGAAGGACGTCCATTCCGCTCCCTCCATTATGCTAGTCTGCTGATTTCTCGTTCAGTATGCACTGCCTGCTCTTGTGCCCACCTCAAACTCGTCACTTGAGTTGTTGTCGTCTTTGCACAGTCCAGATGCACCTGTGACTCACGTGTTCCGTGTTCCTGCAGGAGCATCTAAGAAGACGCATGTTTGTCGCGGATGCGAATTGCTGTATGTAGTGGTTTTTAAAGACTGCTTACTTCATTGTGTTTTAACCTCAGTTGTAAAGGATTGTTTTATGGATCCCATGGGATACCCCTCGCAAACCATTTTACATGCTGCATATGGCGATTCACCTCCACGAAAAACATGTCTCTATGAACAGTCAACGTGGCTCGGAGGTGCATGTGGCCTCTAAGACAGACGAATATAAATGACGCTGTTTTTTCTGTGTCGTCGCGTCCGAGTTGGTGGGCGTGGCTCTGCGAGTTGTCGTCGTATCCAATGGTCTTGGAGTTGGTGGGCGTGGCTCCTTCCTGCATGCGCCATAGGTGTCTTACTTGTCGGCGGCTTAGTGAATCCACGCCCCTTCCGGCGTGCTTTCCATGGGTGTCTTGCCTTAGTGAATTATATATATAGATATTCATAATAATAATAAGCAAAGTACAAATGAATATTGGCAACCATACAACCTAATAAATGCTGATATGTAGTTTCAGGTGGCACACAGACTTGTTTGTTACTTAAAATGTCTCTCGTTACGGCATCATTTTTGGTCAGCTTTCTTCAGAACAGGCCACATGCCTGTCTCAATATGGCTGCTGAGCTGTGCTCTTCATTGTGTTGTCCTTTTCATGGAAATGGTGGGAGATGCTCTTTCATGATGATGGTATAAGAGAGATAGGGAGGGGTAAAGCTAGCAAATTTAGAGATTCTCTGTCCTAACCCTACAGCCAATAGGGCGTTGTTGCACTTAATGGCTTCTGATTTAACACCAAACAGGCAACCTTAGACCAATAGAATTCCAGTGTGTCAAAATGGTTTCACACCTGCCCCCAATGCCATTTGTTAAGCTGATACTTGCCAGCTAGGTAATGTGGCTTTCCTGTGGGGGTTGATTGAGGGAGTCCTGCAGAGAGTCACTTGCCAAACTGGTTTTAGACACTTCCCCCGACCCCTGTCATAAAATTACAAAGACTCAGTCCTAAAGACTGGGGGGGTGATTCTTAACCATCAAACCATTGCTGTTCTTATCAATAATGTAACACTAATATTACATTGCCTTGTCTAAGTTCCAAATAAAGACATATAAAAGATTTATCAACTTATATACAAAATTTCACACCACAACACCGATTTAGCCTTGTTGTATATTTCAGGAACTGCTGTACCGAAGAAAAAGTATTGGAATGGAATAACATACCTCACCTCGATAATATGAATCATGTTGTGGAATCCTGGATTCCCAACAACAGCGCAGAGACAAAGGGCCTTGCAAATAAAATGTACAATAGACTTGGGTATCCATTTTGCCTTATCACAACTGCTGGGGAGTTTATTTAAAGTTGTGTCCAAAATTTAGTGATTGCTTGGCATATCTGCTGGCTTAATGACATCGGAGTTTATTTCTAAGTGGTGTAGAGTAAGATGCACATGAATCTTAGTGGTATTACCGCAAAACTTGACTTTATTTTTATATTGTGGTGGTGCCACATAAATCTGACAAAAACCTTAATCAGTCGTGTTCTTGTTTTGGACTTTTTTCAGGGCATGTCTGCAGGCCCGCACCTAGGGGGGGACAACCATGACACTTGTCAGGGGCCCGCCCTTTTTCA
>JANRMT010062837.1:20376239-20424540 GCA_026402145.1 Polypterus bichir lapradei | reverse complement strand
CTAGGGGGGGACAACCATGACACTTGTCAGGGGCCCGCCCTTTTTCAAGTTTTTTTTTTTTATTTTTTTTTTTAAATATATGCGCATATTTGAAACACGAAAGGGGCTCGAGCTCTGTCAGCTGCCTGGGGCCCAGAATTTCCTAGGTGCGGGCCTGATGTCTGTCCATGTGCAACAACCACATATAAACATGGCAGCAGCAGTAGTGTAACTAAATATGCTATGCATTCTAATTACAGTAACTACATCAGCAAACTGTTACCATGACAACAACAAATGCCTGGTCGCATGCAACTCATATATTTAACTGTCTGTAGTAATTAATTACATACTTTGGTTTATGCGTGGTTGTACACAGTTACAATTTATTCATTGGAATAGCCTTTTTTTTCTTTTATAAATCCAGATTTTTAATCAGCCTGGTGATCCAGTAATTGCCATACTTAAAATTCGCGATTTATAAATTAATCAGCTTATTCCCCACACCCCTACCATTTAATATGGAAATGTATGCAGCAATGGTAACCTTTTGTGGGGATGTAGAAGCAATACATTTTGTTATATATGGAAGAAATCAATATTCTTAACTAAAGAAAGAAACATATCCTCTACTAGGACAAGTCTGATAAAACCTCTTTGAGTCAGTAATCAGGCAGGATGAAGCCTGTGCATTGCATTTTTAATTACTCCTCAGCAAATGCTGAAGAGGGAGCGTTCATCGTAGTAGTCTATTACAGAATGGTCAAAGAAGTAAGGGAAGAGGTCTATTTTATAAACAACTGAATTTAATAAAAGTGCTGATTAAAGCATGCATTTACTTTGATTGGTTCATTGGTTTATACCCAAATAACTAAATAAAAGTCCATTCTATCACACTCTTTTTCTTCTCATATCATTTAGGTTCAGCATTTACCCTTGAAAATCTGTGTATATGTGACAACTGTCAGTCTTGTTGTTTACAGGACCTGCTGATCTCTTACTCATCTCTTAGTACATTTTGTGTATGACATCAGCCTTCTTCTGGTACATCCTTGTCTTTTGTTTACTTAAACATTTTCAATAGTTCTTGATATTTGTAAAACAAATTCTTATATTTGTATTCTAAGGTTTCTAAACGTTTTTGGGATTCCCCACAACGGAATGACACGCCAAAGTGCATCCCAAAGCGTGATAGCCGCGTCTGCGGAAGACCGTTTCTCTGTTGCTGGGGCAACCGCGGGCTTCCAGCGCTGCAGGGGCTCACAGCAAAAGCAAATCCAAGCCGACTGCGGTTGCTCTATAAGTGCCTGTCGTCAATGGGTGATGCAAAGAACATTATAAATGCAGGCAACAGTATTACTTGGCACGACCCTATATCCAAGAAGGGTGTAAAAAATGCCATATAGAAAAACAATCCAGAAAAAAAAATCTGATACTAGTCCTCAGTGTATCAGTGATGTATAACACATATGTTGCAGTGATTTACAGATAGTAATGTCTGGTACAATGTACTAGTCAGTCTAAATTGTCATCTTGAACTCTGGATAGCAACTGAAACAGTAAGATTGCGAGGACAATTGGCTCAGACTGTGGAACTCAAGAACACAGACACGAGAGTCACAGATTAGATTAGTATTATTTATTTATTTTTTTTGTTACTTTTAGTGGTAGCTGTAATCTGAAACTTAATTTGACATGTTGTTTTTATTATTTTCCTCTATGTATTATTAGTATTTAATTTGTGTGCTTTAAATTACACATATTCGGATTCGATTTTATAAACGACAACAAATATAAAATCACCTAAAAATTATTATTTTTTTTTTTTTTGGTTGATTCATTGATAGAATTAAAGCAGAATCACCTATGGAGAATAATTTGCTTTGTCTCTTTGTCAGTGATTATCATTTCTGTTATTTCATATACTAAGAAATAAGGGGAGCAACCTTTTCTTACTGACTGGTTTCTACTATTTTGCAGTGAAACGTAAAGACTGGGATATAATTATTGCCCATTTTCTGGGTGTAGACCACTGTGGACACCGCTACGGTCCTGATCACCCTGCAATGGCCGAAAAACTAACTCAGATGGACCAAGTTATCAGGTATTTTCATAAAAGGTGGATTATTGCAGTGTTAATGTAAAAAAGCTATTAGGAAGGTAGAACGTTTAAAAGTGGTAGATGAATGATAGTTCTGGAAAAATGCAAATCCGCTTAGAATTTTTCTGCTTAGAAGTTTAATAATTTTCTTCTTAGATTGTTTCGTATTTCTCTCTTTTTCTGTTATTTTTTTCTAGATCGGTGGCCAGACTTATTGAGAATGACACTCTGCTTGTAGTCTTTGGGGATCATGGAATGACTGATACAGGCGATCATGGTGGTGAAAGCCAAAAGGAAACTGATGCTGCTCTTTTCCTGTACACACCAAGCATGTTAGTTTCAACAGAGCAGGAGCTGGTGAGATTTTTCTTTTCTTACTAGCACAGCCATTAAAGAAAGGGTCCAAGTATTTATGGTCTTAAATATATATATATTTTTAAATATTTATTGAAGCATGAAAAAATTCAGATAAATGTGATTCTCTGTTTTATAATTTAGCTAGTTTTTAATGTAATATATTTGCTGTCTTTTGAATATTTTGTTGGTTTTGTCTTTTCTTTGCACTTATGTCATATGTCATTTTTCTATACTACATTTAGTTAACCATGACTGTGCAAGTTTTAATTATTCACTTTGCTTCCTTAAAGTGGAGGCCAAAGTAGTGGTGCCACCTAATGAACCAGCTGGGTAATAGCCCCAGCTGTATAAAAGGAGAAGCTATAGTGTATACTGAGGCTTTGGCATTGTGGTTGTGATTTGTTTTCTGGTTTTGTGATTTATGCTGTTCTTGTGGATTTTGACCCCTCGTTCTTTTTTCTTTTTTTTTTTTTCTTTTTTTTTTTTTAAGAATATTGGAACAGTTTAGACAAGAGCAGGCCATTCAGCCCTACAAAACTCACTGGTCCTATCCACTTAATTCTTCTAAAACAATATTGTCTAGTTTTAAAAGTCCTTAATGTCCTAGACCATAGGTTCCATGTGTCTGTGGTTCGCTGTGTAAACAAAAACTTCCCAATCTTTGCCCAAAACTTATCCTTAAGTTTCCAACTGTGTCTCCATGTTGTAAATGAACTTATTTTAAAGTAACAGTCTTGATCCATTGTGCTAATTCCCTTCATAATTTTAAACACTTTACTTTTGCTTAAATCCAGTAAGACCCATTGTTGTAAAATTACAACATTATCTTGAGCTGTCCTAAAAATACACTTTGTGATACATGAGAGATGATGTAGAGTCCAAAGAAAACCAACTTTATTCCAATCAAGCGGGAACAGTCAGGGTATTTATTCAAACTGGAGCTACCACTTCGAAATACACAGACACAGTAAACAAGCAAACAAGCCGTGATGGTGCCAGGCCACGAGACGTGGCTGTGAACTTGCAGCAACCACAAAGCGGTTGCCTTGCCGACAGACGCATCACCTGCGTTTCAGTGTGCAGCACAGTTGGGAAGGGTCTCAAAAATCTCATAACCTGTAAGTTTTTTTTTTTTTTTTTTTGAAAAGACCATGTTTACATTGTTTAGCCTTGCAGTGCTTTCGGATAGTAAATGTGTATATACACCTGGCACATCTGGCCATGAGCTCAGTAAAATGCCTGAAGTATTTTATATTTGTTTATTACATTGTCTAGAACATGTAGATACTTAGTTACTGTGAAATATATTCATCAAATTAGATTTTGAGCTTGTTATGTCTGTGTTGTAGTTCTACAACATTGTGTGTGAAGGTGGTTGTCAAAATAGCATGTGCACATTACACATTACATGGGGACATAGCACTTCATATTCACGTATGAAAATAAAATACTAAAATAAAATAATTGAAGTGTAATGTCTATGGTGATTCAAAAGTTCTAAATATATTTTCTTTGTTACAATTTTGAGTTTTGACCAGAATTAAATAAAGGAATACATTTTTTCTAGTTACAGTATTTGAAACTCTTTCTGTATCTTTTTTAAAAAAATACTGATCCTGGGATTTTTTCTGGAACTTCTCTGTTTGCCCAATCAGCTGCTTGTTGCATTAGGCAGAAATAAGTTCTGAATGTTATAGAATGTTTAAGGGCAATAGTTATTGCATTGAGCAGGGACAACATGTGGTTAGCCAAAAGCTGAGATTTGTTTTCCTGCCACACACCTTCATAAATGCTTTCTTTATAAGGTACAGTGATTTGTGGTCAAGGAAACAAGTTAGCATGTTATGTTTAGGGACAGTGCCTTTGAATGGGAAAGCTCAAATGCAGATCAAAGCAGAAACGGCATAAAGTAAGATGTCAGATTTAATGCAAGATTTGTAATAGTCATGAGAAAAATACCAAAAATAACACTATTAAAAAGAAGTACATGGACATTAGAAGCATGTAACTATTGCTAGATAATTGCTGAAACAGAATGGAAAGAATGTAATGATGCTACAAGACAGTTTAGTGTGGTTATTGTAAAGTCCCTCGGCAACAGCAGGTTTAAAATGATGTAGTTTCTAAATACAATGTTATTCTGTTTTTTTCTAATTATTAAAAAATAATGATTCATAAAAGTGCAACTGTTGTGCAATTATTATTCATAATATATAGTCTTATGGGGTACATAAGCAGTCAAACTTGTAATTAAACTCATAGTTGTTTGTATTTGTTTATGCGGTGTGAATACAATTCAGCCCAACTAGACCCAACATTGCAATATTACAGAATTTCCCAAAAAACTAACTAAAACATAAAAAATTTAAAAATACTAATTTCTGCATTAGAGGCCTCCTGAAACAAAATGTGAAAAATGAAAAAAATTTGTGCTAATTTCTTTTTTTATTTTGGTTTTACAGAATTAAACTGGAAAGGCGCAGATCTTTAGTCTTTTCTCATAATTCATCCCCTGTAGTCATGGAATCAGCCTAGTTGCTCTTCTTTGGACATGTCTAGCGATGTCCTTTTTGTAGCCTAGAAACCAAAACTGTACACAATTCTCCAGATGAGGCCTCAGTAATGCATTATAAAGCTTGAATATAACCTCCTTAGACTTGTACTTTACACATCGTGCTATATAACCTAACATTTTGTTAGCATTCTTAATAGCTTCTGTACACAGTCTGAAAGTTGATTGTGTTGAGTCCAGTACAACTCCTGAATATTTTTCATAAGGTGTACTTTTGATTTTTAGATCTCCCATTCTGTATTTTAACATTTTTACTTCCCACATGTATTACTTTACATTTACAAACATCAAATTTCACTTGCCAAAATCTACCCAAGCTTGTATGCTGTCCAAATATATGTGTGTGTGTGTGTGTATGTATGTATGTATGTATGTGTATATATATATATATATATATATATATATATATATACACTCACCTAAAGGATTATTAGGAACACCTGTTCTGTTTCTCATTAATGCAATTATCTAATCAACCAATCACATGGCAGTTGCTTCAATGCATTTAGAGATGTGGTCCTGGTCAAGACAATCTCCTGAACTCCAAACTGAATGTCAGAATGGGAGAGAAAGATGATTTAAGCAATTTTGGGCGTGGCATGGTTGTTGGTGCCAGACGGGCTGGACTGAGTATTTCACAATCTGCTCAGTTACTGGGATTTTCACGCACAACCATTTCTAGGGTTTACAAAGAATGGTGTGAAAAGGGAAAAACATCCAGTATGCGGCAGTCCTGTGGGCGAAAATGCCTTGTTGATACTAGAGGTCAGAGGAGAATGAGCCGACTGATTCAAGCTGATAGAAGAGCAACTTTGACTGAAATAACCACTCTTTACAACTGAGGTATGCAGCAAAGCATTTGTGAAGCCACAACACGCACAACCTTGAGGCGGATGGGCTACAACAGCAGAAGACCCCACCGGGTACCACTCATCTCCACTACAAATAGGAAAAAGAGGCTACAATTTGCACGAGCTCACCAAAATTGGACAGTTGAAGACTGGAAAAATGTTGCCTGGTCTGATGAGTCTCGATTTCTGTTGAGACATTCAAATGGTAGAGTCAGAATTTGGCGTAAACAGAATGAGAACATGGATCCATCAGTCGTTGTTACCACTGTGCAGGCTGGTGGTGGTGGTGTAATGGTGTGGGGGATGTTTTTTTTTGGCACATTGGGCATTGTTTAAATGCCACGGGCTACCTGAGCATTGTTTCTGACCATGTCCATCCCTTCATGACCACCATGTACCCATCCTCTGATGGCTACTTCCAGCAGGATAATGCACCATGTCACAAAGCTCGAATCATTTCAAATTGGTTTCTTGAACATGACAATGAGTTCACTGTACTAAAATGGCCCCCACAGTCGTCAGATCTCAACCCAATAGAGCATCTTTGGGATGTGGTGGAACGGGAGCTTCATGCCCTGGATGTGCATCCCACAAATCTCCATCAACTGCAAGATGCTATCCTATCAATATGGGCCAACATTTCTAAAGAATGCTTTCAGCACCTTGTTGAATCAATGCCACGTAGAATTAAGGCAGTTCTGAAGGCAAAAGGGGGTCAAACACCATATTAGTATGGTGTTCCTAATAATCCTTTAAATGAGTGTGTGTGTATATATATATATATATATATATATATAAAATTATTGGGATGAGACTAATCCTGCGACAAGACGTGACTTTTTGAAGAGAATTTTTAGAAGAAAGTCACATAAGACTGACACTTTGCCATGAACTTCTTTTAAGTCATGCCCTACTTACAACTATTTTCAAACAAGACCACAGTCATTAGGTGCATTCCAGCACTTAACCCGGACAGACACCAATCCATTAAAGGGCTTACTTATGAACACACATATATTCACTTACAAAGATCCAGTTTAGAATCACCCATTCATCTAAACATGGCAGTGAGAAATGATGAAGTCAAATGAATTAAGGCGAAAATTGTTGATCGGTTACACAGCAAATTGATTAAATGTGTATCAATAGACTATGCTGAAGCAGTTGGTGGTGATCGTGCGGAAGATGAAAACATCAATTTACAATATTCCATAGAATATCTGCAAGCTTTAACACTATCCAGTCTTCCACCGTCTAAATTACTGTTGAAAGAAGGATGTATCGTAATGTCATTACGCAATTTGTGTATGAGTGATGGACTGTGCAATGGAACCAGATTAGCTGTATTAAAAATTGGTTGAACAATTCTAACGTTAAATTTTAACAGGTGACAAGAAAGGTAATGTAGTACATATTCTGCAAATAATATTAAACACAAAAGGATATCTTAATATGCTATTTGTATTCAAATGTTTACAGTTTCCCATGAGAATAGCTTTTGCTATGACAATTAACAAATCACACAGACAAACACTCGAAAAAGTCAGTTTATTTATTAGAGAGAAAGAAACGATATTCACTAATGGGCAGTTATACGTTGCGTTGTCACAATGTAAATTCTAACATGGAATCAAAATTCAGTGAGATCTTGAAGAAAAGTTAATTCCAAATAATTTTTTAACTGAAGTAAAAGTGAAAATAATGCATATGTAACAATTCCTATGAAAATAGCAATCTCTTTAAATTGTATATCCAGTTAACCAAACCCGGGGGTTGGCGAGCAGAGGGCAGAGCCCCCTAGTATATTAAAAAATAGCAGTGACCCTAGCACTGGCCTCTGTGGAATACCATTCTAAATGATAGCCAATTCTGATACTGTTCCTTGCACTGTAACCTTCTGCATCCAGTGTCCGAGCCAATTTTACACTAATCTACAAACAACATCCTGAATTCACACTTCTTGTTGATTGATTTCCAGCCTCTCACGTGGCACCTTATCAAATGCTTTCTGAAAGTCAAGATAAATAATATTATATGCTCCACTTTGATCATATCCTTTTGTTTCTTACATGTAGAATTCTAGCATATGGATAAGACATGACTTCCCTCTTCTGAATAATGACGATTGTTCAGTAAATCTCCTGTTTTTGCCATGTGCTGCTCAGTTTTATCCTTAATAATTCCTTCCATTCATTTTCCTGTGTTGTATGTTAAGCTTACTGGACTAGAATTGATTGGATCATCAGGGTCACCCTTTTTATATAGCGGGATAAAATTTGTCATTTTCAAGTCCTTTTGAATTTTCCCAGTGTGCAGTAACTTCCTAAAACTATGCGTCAAGGCTTTCTACGTGTACTTGCTAACTTCCTTTATAACTTAAGGGTAAATATTATCTGGTCCTAGTGATTTCTTTGATTTAAGCCTATTTAATCTAAGCAGCACTTCTCGCGCTACAATCTCAAAATCCTTCAGTACCTCCTTAGTAGTACCTTTAATTGCTGGGAGGTTATCTACTTCCTCAAATTTTGAGACCTCAGAAAAATGTGAGTTTGAGTTTTTGTAGATTTTGCTGGTTTGAGTCATACTTGTAATTGATAAGCGCATTACACTTAGCATCAATGACTGGCTCTAACACTGATATGCTAGCCTCAAACCAGTCTGCATTATGGCTCTCTTTTTTGCCATAAGTCATGATGGCAATGCTGTAGATGGTGTTTCGGAGAGAATTCCGTTTTGCTTCGGTGTAGTGCTGTTGGTCACTAGCCAGGGGCTTTTCCAGTCTCTCTATGAACTCCTTGTTTTTGTCTTTTTAGGCAGTCTTGTTAATGTTAATTCTTGGTTGACATTTCTTTGTGGAAAGATGGAATTGTTTTGAGTTGAGTTTTAGCTTTGTGATAATCAGGGAGTGGTCAGTATCACAGTCTGCACTGTGATAAACTCTGGTATTGTATACGCTGTTTAAGAAGTCATGTCTGGTGATGACCAAGTCCAGCTGGTGCCAGGTCTTTGATCTTGGGTGTCTCCAGGAAGCTTTACGACATGCCTTGTTCTGAAAATAAGTATTTGTGTCACTCACACTGGGAATGCAGAAGAACTCAAATAACTTCTGGCCATTGTCATTTATTTTCCTATGCCGTGATTACCTAACACACTTGGCCAGGATTTTCTGGACTACACCCTAGCATTGAAATCTCCCTAGAGGTAAATGTGCACTGACTTTGGGATTCTGTTAACAATGCTATCAAGATGTTCATAGAACTGTTCTTGACTTTGGAAGTGGCTTTTAGGTTTGTTGCATAGATGCACACAAGGTTTACAATACCTGCTGATGTGACGAGGCATAGGATGAGAACTGTTTCTGTGCCACCCATTGGAGGTTCAATCATGTGGAGCAGGGTGTTCCTGACAGCAAAACCAACTCCTTGTTCCCTTGTTTCCTCAACACCTTTCCTCTGCCAGAAGAAGATATAATGTTCTTCCTCCAGGGATCCACTGTGCTATGTCAGTGCTGCTATGTCAACATGTAGTCTATGCAATTCACGATCAATTACTGCAGTCTTACAAGTATCCTGAATGAGGCACATTGGCTGCTTTGTGAGAGAACATCAGTTACGGCACTACGGCCATGTGGCACGATTCCCAGAGTGTGATCCAGCTTGCAGGATCCTCATTGTTGAGGACCCAAGTGGCTGGACCAGGCCAAGGGGACACCCATGTAACATGTGGCAGATCAAGGGTCATTTCCAGAGGGTGGGAGTGGACCGCATGTCCTCCTGGGAGGGGTTGCCAACCAGGATCCCGAGCTGTTTGGTTGTATGGTGAGTGTGGAAATGCACTGTACCAGTGCATGCTCCCCGACCTGACCTGACCTACATCCTCAGTTTCTTTCAGGTAATCAGACAGTCCAGCATGCATTGTTTGCACGTTCCAGCTTGTAATACAAAAAACTAGGGTCTTAAACTTTTTCCAGTGATATTTTCCTGGTGCATGGTTAACAATTTGCTGGTTGAGCAAAACTCTGAGCTCCATGCACCCACTAAAGCAGGCAAACCGTGTAGGGTCAATACTTTACTGGCCCGGGGCTGCCCTGCTTGAGGCAGGCGACAGTTGACCAATGGGGCATGAAGATCCCTCCCACCATCGAAGACAGCCAGTGGAGTCCAGCTCTGTGCCAGTTGATCAGGGACTTATAACCCATAGCTACTGTCTTCGTTGTGCTTGCACCGTGAGGTGAGACTAGAATAACCTCTCCATGACGCAGGCTTGGGCATCAGTATATGAGGGCCTTTTGCTGGCCAGATAACGGGGCCCCCCTTTTGGCTGTTCCGACTAAATCAAAAGGAATCCAAAACATTTGGAGCTAGCTTGGCTGTTGGAGTTGCTGGAAGAAGGTTCAATATTGATAACCAGCCACCTTTGGGACTCCTACTCCGGAATTTTCTTTGGGATTAACTCCCGAAGCCTTTCCCATGACTGGGTATAGCCGCAAGGCAGCAGAAATTTGAAATCAGAGTTTTCCTTCTCCTAGATGTGCGGTCCACCTGGACTGACTAGCCCCATCTGCCCAAGGCATACTATAGCACACTCCTAAAATAAGACCTCTCTCCCTAATGCTTTCCAGGTGAAGCCACATGTCGTTACTAAGATGGGGCTCATTGTCCAAATGAACAAGACTTGCATTTAGCTTCTGTTTGACCTAAATGGCAACCCCACTTCCTTTTCTGTTCTGTCTGTCCTTCCTAAAAAATGCATATCCCTCTTTGTTGTTCAGCTTATTACTTAATATCATAATTATGCTGTGCTTCATACAACTTCAACTCACTTTATTTTTCAAACTTCTAGCATTAGGGCAAGCTATTTTCAATGTATTACTAATTTTGCTTTTGCATTTAAATGTTGTGTTAAAATTTACATTAATATGCATTTTTTTTTATTTTATTGCTTGTTCGTTCATCTACAGTACTAAACCTGCTCTTCCAAAAGGAGTCACAATGCCCATAAATATATACCTTTCTACCCTACACCAGGATTTGAACCACTCGTTAAGCATTCTAATCTTCTCAATTTAATGGTGTATGGCACAGGCAGAAGTTCAGAAAAGACTACCTTGTCAGTTCTGCTCCACAGTCTGGCACATAACTCTTTAAATTTAGATCGCAGAACTAACAGACTACCCTTATGTACGTCATTTGTTCCAACATGGTCAGTGACAACTGGATCCACCCCTATTTTGGTCAAGAGCCTGTCAACCCTTCCAGGGAGGTTTCTCACCTGTGCACCTGAATGGCAATACACTGTGCAAAACTGTTTGTCTCTGGAGCAAACCTGCTTTTCAATCCCAGTAATAATTGAGTCTCCAACTATCACTAGCTCAGTCTTTCTGAAAACTAGTTTTGAGGTGGCCCTGTGGAGCTCCTCATGCCTGCCTACTATATCAGAATATTCAGAGACACCGTCCAGCTCCACATGGACCTGAAAACTGTTTGTCACTACCAATTCAGGGGTACAGACACTGTCCGGACAATATGCACCATTTACCTTGCACCTTGTGACTGTAACCCAACAATCTGTACCTGTCTGGTCTGGAATTTCTTCCTGCACTACATTAGGGTTGCACACTGTCTCTCTAAAGGACACCTGGGTCAGGTCCGCCAATTCTCTACTACATCGCAGGCCAGCCAACTCCTCCAGGTCAGTGACTCTCGAAATGCTGGATCAGCTGCCATCTCCTACTTATGTAGCCATTATGGAAGACTGCCTACTTTAAGCCGTTATCTAAAAAGTCCAACAGGACTTGCATTGCATTGGCCTCAGTATTAAAATTTGACTTTGGATTATTACAATTGCTCAACTTTTTTTAAAAAATAAATTATTTAACTTTAAAGTAACTTTTCCAAATGTGCTCCCAGTTCCCCTAAGTCAGTCTCTCATTGGAATAACTCTGACGTTGTGCATTGATTAGATGGTCAAATTTTCTTCTTCACATACATTAAACAGGAATTATGAATAAGTGTTTAATGATCATCATTATAGTTTGATTTCATGGAATTTTGCAATTATATTACACTGTCAATTTATTTCTGGGACATTACATGTTTATGATGGCTTCGTGGTATAGTTAGGTAATTTACAATCATCAGGCGATGATTTTACAATCATCAGGCGACAGTATAATCATATTAGACCAGCAAGTTAAAAGGAGAGCTAGTGAAACCAAATTGTAAACAAAGGTAACTTTTTCTTCTTTTGTGACATGGATTAAATTGTTTTAGAGAAATGCAATTTTGACTGCAGTCTAAATTTGACCTTTATAGCCTAGAACAATATATAGACTTTGAAATCCACAATAAATTACGTATGGAGAACATGATAATTTAGAATAAGGATATCTTAAGTGGTACAGATTGCATTGAACAGTCTTATCTGCAAATAAAAACACTCAAGCATCACATGAAAAAGCAATTTTTCTTCACACATGCACACTAAGACCATGACAGCTTCACTCTGGCTCTTTTCCTATATATTATAATTAAATTTAAAGGGTTCCCACTTAACCCTTTGCACACTACATCTTACTGCAGTGAAGGAAAGTCCTTTCGGTAGTGTCACTACACATTTTCAAGGGCTTGTTTAATAAACAACAATATAGTACAACACTGCACTATAACAAGACTAATAATTTCACTTTCCCTTTTTTCTGGTCACATTAAATGTTCCCAAAATAAATTTGAAATGAGAGTAACATGCCTCAATGCTCTAAACCAAAACACTCTCGGTATGATGGCATCCGCAGTCGCTATTACAGTCTTCATTTATAATGAGATGCTGCTTCATAATGGCAAGAACTAACATCTGCCAGGGATTTTGAATTGTTCTATTCCTAAGAAACATTCCATTTTCTTTCTCAGTCCCTCCTTATTTAAAGAATGTGCTTGGAATGCAGCCACCTCTACTCTAATGAGTCAAGAATTTGTTCTTTCAGTGTATGATTGGATTTCATAATTGCAGTGATTCTATACTGGATTGGAACAGTTTTTTTTCAATCCCACATTAATAAAAATGTTTAGCTTGTCTAACAATTAAATCATTGATATGGCATGTAAGCTGGGCAAAACTACAGTTTTTTGCATTGTTCCCTCTATTGACTCTTATTTGTGATGAAACTTTTGAAACTCCATAGACTGTAAGTTCGGTTAATTGTAATATACATGCAAAATATCATGAACATTTACTTAAGCTGCTTTTTTGTTGGCAATCCCATTATGACTCCTGTAATTTAATACTAACTGTGTTACTAGCTTTGCCTTGGAGATTTCCTAAGACAATGGACCGTATGTTATAGTACTGTTGATTGGATGTATGAGAAATGTTGTGTTGCTAAGCGAGTACTTTTCTGTGTCCTTTTTTTTGTTTAAATCAAGGGTTAATATTATTAGCTCAGAGGAGCTCCTTGCTCTTAAACACACCACATACAATTCCCTACCAGTAAAGCATTTATGCCATAGATTAATCTTTGCTTTTCCATATGACTGACCATGGCTTTTGTTGATGGTCATTGGAAAACACAATTAGTAGGAATAATGGGTGTAAATATAATTTCATCCTGTAGCATGGGTCCACAATTCATGAGGCTGATCTTCTAATTAGCTGTGAACCACTGTTTCCTTAAGAGGCATTAGCTCTCTTGGAAATGTGTTCTTTTGAAATTGCGGCATATTAAATAACTAAACAATATAGTAATATAACAGAAAAGGCGATATCCCTCCCATCGTGATTTCGGCGGTACAAGAATCACATGAGAAACATATACTTTAGCTTACATTTACTGACGGTTGACACGGTTACAGACGGGAAGCATATGACAGGCTTTATCCAGGTGGGAATCTGGATCAACACAGTCTGCCATATTTCATCCCCACGCTGGGAGGTTTTTCGGAACTTTGCCGACACGTGCCTCAAAGGGTCTGGCTGTTGTCCAAGCCTTTAAATAATATCTGCTTCACTTGCTGGTCTTCTCTGTCTCCAATCAAGGGCTGAACTCCTCCTCCACAAAATACAGAAATATCGTAGTGCTTACATGCCGGTTCTCATTCTCCCAACAAGGAAAAAAGATTTTGTACTGACAGAGGACAGAAATACTCTTCTGTGTTTAAGCTGACTATACAATCCTCCAGTTGTCTTTGGCTATCTAGTCTATGCTTGGTTGGCAATTCTAACTGCTGAGCCCCTGTGTGCCAAACTTAGCAAGCACATGTGAATAAATCCATACCAGTAAACATAGAGACAGTGACATTAATATTAAAGAAAAATGTAGAATAACAACCACCCAATCTTACAGAGGTTGCACAGGTGGTAAACCAGCTGAGGGTAGGGAAGGCTGCAGGGATCTGTGGTATCCGGGGTGAATGTCTCCAGGCTGGTGGTAAGGCTGTCCTCCTGGCATAGCAAGCAATCTTGGCTTCCATTTGGGAGACAGGTGTCATCCCAAATAAGTGGAAAATGGGACTTATCATTCCGATCTGGAAAGAGAAAGATGATAACCTGGATTGTGGAAACCACAGGCAGATAACCCTGCTCTCATTACCTGGTAAGGTCCTGTTTAGGGTCATCTCCAATAGGATCTGTGATCACCTCTTCATCTACCAGTGACCGGAGCAGTCTGGTTTTACACTAGGAATTCGACCATTGACCGCATCCTAGCACTAAGGGTTCTCATTGAGCTCAAAAGCGAATATCGGCAGAGTTTCTTTGTAGCCTTTGTTTATTTTCATGAAGCGTTCGACTCAGTTGATCAGATCGCCATGTGGGAATGCTTGAGACTTTGTGGGATCCCCTAGCAGTTGCTGGATATCATGACCAGCCTATTCACTGGTACTATGAGTGCGGTGCAGAGTGGAGGCAGAACCCTGTACATTTTTCCCAGTTGATTCTGGGGTTCATCAGGGGTGTGTTCTTGCTCCCACTCTGTTCAATGCTTGCATGGACTGGTTGTTGAGTAAAGTCGTGGGGACATCTGTTGGTGAAGACAGATTCAATGATGTTGACTTTGCCAACGATGCTGTGATCTTTGTGGAGTCAATGGAGACTCTGATTGGGATGCTCAGGAGACTGAGCAAGGAGTCTGAGTGTCTGGGCTTGCAAGTGTCCTGGATAAAAACTAAGATCCAGTCCTTTAATTACCTCTTGAGCTTTGCCATCAGTCTGTCTACAGAGGGAATGTCGATCTCGTCAAAAGGTTTGCATACCTTATAAGTGACATTTATGTCTCTGGTGACTGTTCCTACGAAGTCACTAGACAGATTTGGAGAGTATGGGGGGGTCATGAAGTTTCTGGAAAGGGATATGTGGCACTCCCAATATCCCTGCAAAATGTTGAAGGTTAACAGCCCTAAATAATGGCATATCAAAATGTCCTTTATTAATGGATACTTAGTGCCCTAAAATGTAATATACTGCCAAATTTCAACTTTTTAACTAAACCGGAGATGGTGTTTTTGCTAATGATAGTATGAGTCAGCTTTGCATTATATATGTACAGTTTCCATCATAGTGTTTGCCCTGAGATGTTGGGACCATGTAGAAAAAATGCTGTCATTTCTACATGGTGTGACAGAAATGTATCAAAATCCCCTTCAGAGTCTGCAATGTGCATTTTAATCACGTCTGAATTGTTTGATTTGCAATTTTAAACTGTAAAACAGAGGGGTAAATCAAGAAAAAATGTGTCTTTGACCCAAAACATTATGGAAGGCACTATATTTTAGCTGTGTTACCAGGCTTTGTTGGGGGAAAACTCGTAATAGAATGGTCCTCTGTTATAGTGCCTTTGGTTACAGTAATTAGGTGTATCAGAAGTAATATGTAACTAACTAAGGGCTTTTCTGTACATACTGTAGTATTTGCAGTTTTTTTTTTTTTATCAAGGATTAATATTATTGGCAGGCAGTGTAGTGTAGTGGTGTGGTTAAGGCTTTGAACCTAGAACTTCAAGCCCTGAGACTTTTGGTTGAAATTTTGCTGGTGACACAATATAACAATGAGCTAGTCATTTCACCTGTCCCCGCTCCAATTGGAAAAACTACAAAAATGTAACCAATTGTATCTCAAATTTTGTAAGTTGATTTGGAAAAATGGAATCAGTCAGATAATGTGCGTAAGGGTACACAAAAAAGGCAGAAAAAAGGTTTGGGGAACCACCCCCTATATTGTACAATGTACAAAGCAACATATGTCAAACGTTCAGTAAATGGCTCCAGAGCAACATCTGGTTCAGTGTCCAACAGTGTCAACTAAACCCAAAGGGAGTTTGGCTTTTATAATAGCCAGGGAGGAAGAGGTGGGGTCCAATAACTGAGGCCGGAAGTAACCTTGGTAGTAGGCACGGTTATGCAAGTGAAGAAGGAAGTACTCTGTTGGTTTCCCTTCGGGGGATCTGTAGGAGATTCGGGGGATTGCATGTGACAATGTGATATTAATATTATTACATCACTGGAGCTGAATATTGCTGAACATCCTTTACATCATTGTGCAAGAGTAAAATGGATCGGTCCCTGCTTTTATTTTCCCAAAGTTGCATTATGACTTAGTTTTTGTTGATGGATACTGCAAAACATTTTTGCAGAAAAGTGTATTCTTTTGAATTGAATAAGTAAACAGCTATGTTCCTTCTAATCTGTGTTATGTTCCCTTATGAACTGCTGTGCAGTTTTTATCATGCCACTTACTCCCCCTCCCCCAAAGGAGTTTTGAATTGCTGCTCAGCTGTTATCACGCCTTTCACCCTTTGGTATTAAATCCAGGGCTCCTAAGACTTCATGGGTCAACTACATTCCCCCACCATTTATTAGTAGCAGCACTCATTACTTCACGGTGGTCCAGTAAAGCCATGCTTGTCGTTTGTATGAGATTGCTTTGCTACGCACAGCACTTAATGAAGTTCTGGCAATGTTCTCCTCCCATTTGTCATTCATACAAGAGTGCTTTGCAACACTCAATACTTTACGCCATGAGGTCAGTGGAGTGAAATGGATGATCTAGATGAGAGCTAAAATAATAAAATAAAAATAATTTCTGCAGTACTGAAGATTCCTAAAAGCACAATCACCTTTGTAATTCTTAAATGGAAGAACTTTGGAACAACCTGGTAGTGGCTACCCAACAAAAGTGAGCATTTGTGTAGAAGGACCTTTTGTACTATGGGTTACCAACAACCTGATCGTCAATCTGGATGAACTCCAGAGAAACTTCATGAAGATGACAGAAACTCCCAGAAGGACAACCACCACTGCAACACTACACGAATCTGGGCTTTATGGGAGAGATTTCAGATGACACATGAAAGCCTGTTTGAAGTTTGCAAAAAAGCACCTAAAAGGACTCTTGGACTATGAAAAGTGAGATTCTTTGGTCTGACGAAACCAAGATTGAACTGTTTGGCTCTATTTCCATGCATCATCTCTGAGCTTGCATTAGGACACCTATGTGACAGGTTTACTGCACCTGTGCTCATTGCAATTCCAGTGGTGAAGGATAGTGATGGCAGAATCATGTTGTGGGGTTGTTTTTCAGCAGAAGAGACTTGGAAACTAGTCAGGTTTGAGGGAAAGCTGAATGGCACAAAGCACAACGATACAGTATATATAGTGAAATTATGCTTCAGAGTGCTCTGGACCTCAGACACCTCTCAAGAGGACTAACCCCAAAGCAAATACAATCTAGTGGTGGCTTACGGTCAACTCTGCGAAAGTTTTTGAGTATAGGAAGCTGTTACTTTTAAATGTAAACTCCTCAGTCATACAGATAGGTACTTTTAATAATACAACCTACTATAATAGATTCAAAGCAAATTTTATTTCTCATATACAATTGTACATGTATAATATGTAGTGAAATGCCTACTTAGTTAGAAACTTCCAGGAGTGTGCATTAGGAAGAAGAATATAAAAACAGAGAATAAGCAACAAATACATGACTCTATAATGCAGAAAATATTAATATATATAATGTGAGTAGTAGTATGCATTATATTAGTATTGTAAAGATATACGAGGGTAAATCAAAATGTAAAGGGAATTTGAAAATAATGCTGCAAACGTTATAGATAGAAGCTAATGCCTTTATCAGAGAACACTGGCAGATTACATTGTCCGCTGTTGCTGCACTTTCTATAGTTCATGATGACTTTTGGTACTGTAAAATTTGTGCAAGATTGGTACCCAATCATCTTAATGATTTGCATAAGCCAATGTCTTTCAGTGGATTTTATCAGGTTTCACTCCCAACTTCCCAAAGAAATTTTTACTATGGCACATTGTTTAATAGTGGTGCAGAGCATCCATATTCATTTGACCTTAGCTTCAACTAGACTAACAGCAGAGTGCTGCATTTTTTAATACTAGCATGCCACTAAGCCATCATGTTATTTTCAAATTTCCTTTATGATTTACTCTTGTATTAAAAAAAAAAAAATATATATATATATATATATTATATATATTCATATATACTCAAATATAAACAGAGTTTTTCAGCACAAAAACATGCTGAAAATGTCATCCTTCGCTTATATTCGAGTCAGGTCCCACTGCCCCCGCCAACCCGATACACGAGAGAGAGAGAGAGAGAGAGAGAGAGACACACACGGGCACACGCACACACGAAAGAGAGAGAGAGACACATGCACGCACGCCCACGAGCGAGACGCATACGCATACTTTAACCCAGAATTGGAAGAAGCTGGTTTGAAGTTGTCTGTATATACTTAGTTTGTTCTGTATGTAAAATGCAAGAGAAAGAAAAGCAACAACAAAAAAAAATATAAACAGACTAAATCTTTGTGGAGCAGGGGGATGAGGGGGATGATGTGTATATTGTTGCACAAGAACCTCAATTTGTTGTACAATATATAAGGTTTCTCTGTGTCTGTTGGTGAAACTGTTTCAAGGACTGGCATGAAAATAATTCTGAAAGTAATTATTTTTAATGAGTGCATAATTATGTATACGTAGCTACAAATTATTAACATATTGCTTCAGAATGATGCATATTGTGTGTGTGTGTGTGTGGATTCTAGAAATAATGACTGCAACTGCAGTACTTGTTTTAAGAGATTGTTTAGATGCAAGAAACTAAATATTCCAAAATGGGACACACAATGTTTCCTAAAAAGGGGACACCAGACAGTGTAATTCTTGCAATGCTATGCAATATGACGTCTAAACTTGGTGCAATGATAGCTGAAAGATTAAGGCACAAAAGAAAATTGATTCCAGGGTTGTGCATCATTAAATGTCTTGGTTGTGTACTGTCAAATATTTTCTACATAGAACACTAAAACAGATAAATACAGGATATAAAAAGCAACAAATAGAATAAAGAGTAGAAAAAAAAATAACCAGAGTAAAATACTAAATTCATTCCAAAAAGAAGGCCTGAACAAACAACATAATATGTGACATGTCACACACACAAATTATGTGGAGCATCTGGACAGAGAGGTCAACTGAAAGAAGGGGTAGAATGTTAGGTTAAGTTAAAAGCCTTCCTGAACAAATGGGTTTTCAGTTGTTTTATAAAAGAATGAATTGAGTAGGCTGATGTGATTAATTTCAGGAGGTTATTCCAAAGTCTGGGCACTATACAGATAAAAGCTCTGTCACACATAGACTACAGGTTAGTGTGGGGCACAACAAGATTGCCAGAATCAGAGGACATTACTGGGCGAACGAAAGTGTAGTGATGGAGAAGGTCATTGATGTTGTCTGGTATAAGGCCATTTAAAGCTTTGTAGGTTAACAGAATTTTTTATTCAATCCTG
This sequence comes from Polypterus bichir lapradei, assembly GCA_026402145.1. Taxonomy (NCBI): domain Eukaryota; kingdom Metazoa; phylum Chordata; class Cladistia; order Polypteriformes; family Polypteridae; genus Polypterus; species Polypterus bichir. Next base: position 20,404,864 of record JANRMT010062837.1, on the reverse strand, counting down.
TAAGACACAGGTGTAGCGGTTAAGTGCTGCTAAGATTCACACCGTCAATGTGATGGTGATTTATTTATTTTAGTGAAGGATATACCAGGGACAACCCCGGCCTTGGAACGACACACACACACACTACAACAGAGACCAAATAAAGCACGCTGGGAACATTGAACAATAAAGAACAATTAACTAAATGCAAACAATAATAACACCTGACCCCTTCGGCGATATTACATTTAACATATAAACACAAACACCACACAGCAAAGTCCATGGGAAGAACCAAACTGGATGAAATGAGAGGTGACGAGATTAAGTCCAGCGATCTGTATGTAGAAAGGGAAGGGAAAACACAGTCCTACCGGTAGTTGCTGAAAGGGTGATGATGGATGGATTGTTCAGGAGCGCTCCTTTTCTTGCGGGAAAGCCAATGAATCCAAACACAGTCCTCAGTATACAGGTAGACAGATGATCCAGACCCCAACAAATGAATACAATCTAGGACACGATGAATTATCGCAAAACAACCCTCTTTTATTTTGGCCACCTGCCCTCCTTTTAACCTACTTTGACCACCTTTGGCACCCAACAGCCCCTGCAGGGACTGCTGGGAGATGCAGTTTTAATTCATAGTAGCCTTGCTATAATCCCCACCCCCTGGCTGTGGTTTACAGCCGAACCGAGGCTTGAGGTTTGCGATGTTCACAGTGTCTACTTTCTTAGTCCCCAGAAATCCCCACTCCACTGCATAGGTCACTGGGCCCTTCTTTTGGACAACAGTTGCCGGGCTGAACCACTTCAGAGCTAGTTTAGCCATGAACTTATCAGAGGCTTTGGAGAGGGGATGAGTCCTGATCCAGACTTTCTCCCCAATCGAGAATTGTACAAGCTTGTGTCTCTGCTTGTACGAATGAGACTGTCTGGACTGGGACCTCAACATCCTCTCCTTCACCCATTGTGTGATTTGTTGTAGAGTTTGTAAATGACCATGTATTAAGGTGCCTGGTTTAGGTGGGTTATGATCAATTATCCTTTCTAGTGGACCCTTTAGCTGTCTGCCAAAGCTAACAATGCAGGGGTTTCACCCGTAACCTTGTGCACCGCCGTGTTCAACGCAAACCGCACCTCAGGCAGCCACTTTGTCCAATCTTGATGGTGGTCTCCGACAAAGGATGCTATCATTGTCTTCAGGATCTGGTTTACCCGCTCAGTGTGATTAGATTGGGGATGGTATGCTGTTGTTTTCAGGTGAACCACCCCCCATTGTTTCCACAATTCTTCGGCCTCTGAGCCGGTAAACTGCGGGCCCCAGTCTGTGATGATGTTCTTCGGCATCCCCCATCGGGTAAATATCTCATCCTTCAGGGTGGAATATATCTTCTTGGCGGTGGCATTAGTCAAAGGGAATAGCTCCACCCATCGGGTAAAATAGTTCACAACAACCATCAGGTAGGTCTTTCGGTCCTTACTGGTAGGAAATGGTCCCATTAGGTCCACGCCTAAGCTCTCCCCCGGGGTAGTGATGGTTACTGGTTGAAGCTGTCCCGTGGGGAGACCAGGTGTGGTTTTGTATTGCTGACAGGTGGAACAAGTCTGGACATGGGACCAAACGTCTTTGCGCATCGTCGGCTACCATGCCATCCAAGATTTTAAACAGTGTCTTGGTATGTCCAAGGTGACCACCTATCGGGCTATCATGGTAATACTGTAGGAACTTGGGCACATATGTCTTGGGCACTACCAACTGATAATGGTAACCCCAATCTTTTGTTGGAACACAGCGATAGAGTGTCCCTTGTAGTTCCCTATAATGTAGGCGGTCAGGCCTCTCCCCTGGGCCCTCTCGCAGCCCCTGACATACAGGACTGGCTGCTTGAGATTGAACGATTTCCAGCATGTTCAGGGGAAGATCAGGCCAAGGGTTAGAGACCAATACCGCACATACCACTGGTGCGGGCTCGTGAACCCGTGATAAAGCATCGGGCACAACATTAGCACAGCCCTTCTGATAGTTCACCTTGAACGTGAACTGTTGGAGCCGCAATACCCACCTGGTTAGCCTAGACGTGGTCTTTGGACAATTGAATGCCCAGGTCAGAGCCCTATGGTCAGTGTAGACTTCAAATTAAGTTCCCTCCAGGAAGTGACGCCACTTTTCCACGGCCCACATGACAGCAAGGCATTCCTTCTCGGTGGTGGAATAACTATACTCAGCGCCGTTTAGTGACCGTAAAGCATAGGCCACCACTCTCTCCTCTCCTTAACTTGAGAGAAAGAACGGCGCCGAGCCCAAGGTCACTTGCGCCCGTGTGGACCTGAAAGGTTAATGAAGGATCAGGCTGTGCCAGGACTGGAGGTGATATCAGTGCCTGTTTGAGTCTTTCAAAGGAGTCCTGGCACGTTGGTGACCACTCCCAGGGTGATCCCTTCCTCAGCAACTGGAACAAAGGAGCAGCAATGTCGGCAAACCCATGCACTAATTTGTGGAACCACCCAGCCATCCCCAGGAAGCTCTGGAGACTTTTTACCTCCTGAAGCACTAGGTAGTCCAAGATGGACTTAATTTTCTTTGGGTCCACCCCGACCCCGTCTGCTGATACCACATAGCCGAGGAAGTTCAGATGGTTTTGTAGAAATCTGCACTTCTTTGTGTTGAGGGTAAGAGGAGCCTTATGCAGTCGCTGGAAGATGTGGTCAAGGTCCTTAAGTTGTTGTGGGACAGATGGGGAGAATACAATGATGTTATCTATATAAACAAAACAGGTCTTCCCAATGAGTCCCCGGAGGACCTGCTCCATTAGCCGTTGGAATGATGCCCCAGCATTTTTAAGTCCAAAGGGCATCACCCAAAACTGGAACAACCCCTCCTAGGTGATGACAGCGGTCTTCTCCATGCTACTCTTCCCCATCCTCACCTGTCAATACCCGGACTTAAAATCTAGGGAACTGAATACTGCTGCCCCATGCAAAGGCTCCAAGATGTCATGAATGAGTGGCATGGGGTAAGCATCATCCAAGGTCTTCTTGTTCAGCTCCCGATAGTCCACACAGAATCGGTAGGTCCCGTCGGCCTTTTGAATGAGCACTGCAGGGCTAGCCCATGGCGAGATGGAAGGCTCGATGACCCCATCCACCAACATCTGGTCAATCCACTCCTTGATTATTCCTCTTATCAGAGGTGACACTCTATAGGCTCTCTGCCGAACCGGGACAGGGTCGACTGTGGGAATGTGGTGATACACCACCTCAGTCCGACCCAATTTGTCCGTCCACACAAAGCGCCACCTCCTAAGCAGTGGCTGAATGAGCTCTGGCTGTTCAAGAATTGACTTCTCTACTGGGCTGGGCTCATCCACCAGCTGCGCGAGGTGATAATACAAGTTAGGCCAAACCAGATTACTTTGAGCCTTCGTCCCAAACCGATGGACTTCATCTCCCAGCAACTCGTACTCCAGCCGTGACAGGTGGATGGTAAGACCTACTGACACAAGACAGTCCATTCCCAGTAATAAGGGCATTGATAGGTGGTCATCTTCCAGGATGTAAACTTTTGTCTCCCAGTGTTTCTCATGTAAGCAGAACCTCATAGGAACCCTGCCCTTTGCCCCGTGCGCCCTAAAAGAATTTTACTTTTCCACTTTCCCTTAACTGCTCATGAGGCACTTTAAGCTTTTCCCACAAGCTGTATTTCATAAGGGTATAAGTGCTCCCCGTATCTACGACTGCCTCTCCAGTGACTCATCGCACTTGTACGGGCACCACTAAGAGAGGCAAGGTGGCTTGCACCAGGGTGTGATTGGCCCGGGGATCTACTGGGGCTTTTCCTCGTGGTTTGGTACAGGGGACATCTCGAGACATGGGACCCTTTCAAAACCCACTAAGCCCAATAGCCACCCAATCCTTTTTCACTCGGGACCCCACCTTCACCAACTCATCAACCGATTTCACGACCCCCCTCAGAGTAGCTGCCACCTAAGGGTCACATGCATCAAGGACACGTCGCAATATCTCTTCCTCACACATGTCAGAGCACCACTTCAAGCACATTGCACGGAATTCAAAGACAAAGTCCCGGAGGCTCTGCGATGGTTTTTGTACAAAGGTCCGGAGCTTTTCTTCCAACAGCGCCTGGTATTTATCAGAGAGGAACGCATTCAGGAAGGCAGCACGAAACTCCGCCTAGGTGTTACACTTGTGTCGTTCAGCAAACCACCAAGAGCGTGCCGGCCCGCTGAGTGCCGTGTTCAGGAATCCCCGCAGCTCGGCTCCACTCAGAGGATGCAACTCCACGAACATGTTGACCTCCTCTACAAAGTCAACAATGCCCGTGAGTGCACACTGAGGGGCCAGCTTAGGAACCTCCATCCACGGCATCGCAACAGACAAGGATGATTGTCCCCAGTCATTCCTCACTCCCGTTACAGGAGTTGTCTGCCCCAGTGGCTGTGTGACAGCATTCCTGCCTCCTGATCTCCTCTCTCATATTGGCTTCCAGGCACTGCACACACTTCATGAAGGACTGTTTTAGACACTGCACCCTCACAGCCGTCTCGCCGGAAACTTGGGCGGCCGTGGCATCGATGAGGTCGTGGACAGTTTCGTCTCGATTGAGAAAACTGCAGGCGATGTTGTCAACCCGCATCTCCAGCTGTTCTAGGCGCAGCGTCAGGTCTTGCAGAAGCCGTCCCTCACCGGTCTCGGGATGCTCCGGACTGGAGACACACAGGGAATCAAACAGGCTCAACTCCTCCTCAAGAGGGGCTCTGACTGTTACGTGATGTGGCCTAGGCAGTGGACGCATATCAACCAGCAGCTCACTCAGCTCAAGCTCCTAGCCCTGCAATGCTCTTTCAACAGACGTGCATCTGTAAGGGTGTAAGTAAAGTCGGACTAGAAGGGGACGTAAATAACCCTGGCTCCTACCTGGCTTGCCAAAATCTGTAGCGGTTAAGTGCCGCTAAGATTCACACCGTCAATGTGCCGGTGATTTATTTATTTTAGTGGAGGATATACCAGGGACAACCCCAGCCTTGGAACGACACACACAAACACACACACACACTACTACAGAGACCAAATAAAGCACGCTGGGAACATTAAACAAAGAATATAATTAAATTAAATCAACTAAATGCAAACAATTATACCACCCCAACCCCTTCGGCGATATTACATTTAACATATAAACACAAACACCACACAACAAAGTCCATGGGAAAAACCAAACCGGATGAAGTGAGAGGTGACGAGATTAAGTCCAGCGATCTGTATGTAGAAAGGGAAGGGAAAACACATTCCTACCGGTAGTTGCTGAAAGGGTGACGACGGATGGATGGTTCAGGAGCGTTTCTTTTCTTGCGGGAAAGCTAATGAATCCAAACACAGTCCTCAGTGTACAGGTAGACAGACGATCCAGACCCCAAGAAACAAATACAATCCAGGACACAATAATGAATTATGGTAGAATTCACAGCAGGCAGTCCGACAGATAAATGAAACGTACAACAACAATAACAACCCTCTTTTCTTTTGGCCACCTGCCCTCCTTTTAACCTACTTTGACCACCTTTGACCCCCAACAGCCCCTGCAGGGACTTCTGGGAGATGCAGTTTTAATTCATAGTAGCCCTGCTACACAGGGAGCCAGTGAAGGCGAAGCAGGATGGGTGTTATATGCTTGCTGTTGCTAGTCCGTGTAAGGACTCTTGTAGCAGAGTTTTGAATTAACTGTAGCTGTGATGTAAAATTTGAAGAGGCAACTGTCAGTAGGAGTTACAGTAGTTGATGTGGGATGTGATAAAAGCATGAACAAGTTTCTTGGCATTAGAAAAGGAGAGGAATGAGATAACATGGGATATGTGAAAGTGAATGTAATTAAGTTTCTTAATGTGGTTTATGTGGGTGGAATAAGAAAGGGGGGAATCAAAAATGACACCAAGATTCCTTGCATTAGATGAAGGTCTGATGAGATCATCACCAAGAGTGATTTGAAAGGAGCTTAGTTTCTTAAGTTGTGATTTAATGCCAATTAGCAGGAGTTCAGTTTTATTGCAATTTAATTTATGCTCTATCCAAGTTTTAATTTCACTGAGGCAACTTGTGATCTGAGAAAGCACTGGTAAAGTTTTGTTTTTAACATTAAAATTGAGTTGAGTATTATCTGTATAAAAATAATAAGTCCAACACTAAGAATAATATGGCCAACGGGAAGCATATAGATACAGAAGAACAGAGCCCTGAGGAAAAAATGTGTGATTGATGTTGAGTTGGACCTGCTGTTGCCTAGACTAACAAACTCTTGCCTATCAGTCAGATGGGACTTAAATCACTGGAGGGCAGTGCCTGAGGTAACCAGTATGTTCTCCATTCAGGCCAGTAAAATGTTACGTCTAACAGAATTTACAGTGCATCCAGAAAGTATTCACAGCGCATCACTTTTTCCACATTTTGTTATGTTACAGCCTTATTCCAAAGTGTATTAAATTCATTTTTTTCCTCAGAATTCTACACACAACACCCCATAATGACAATGTGAAAAAAGTTTGCTTGAGGTTTTTGCAAATGTATTAAAATTTAAAAAATTGAGAAAGCACATGTACATACAGTAAGTATTCACAGCCTTTGCCATGAAGCTCAAAATTGAGCTCAGGTGCATCCTGTTTCCCCTGATCATCCTTGAGATGTTTCTGCAGCATAATTGGAGTCCACCTGTGGTAAATTCAGTTGATTGGACATGATTTGGAAAGGCACACACCTGTCTATATAAGGTCCCACAGTTGACAGTTCATGTCACAGCACAAACCAAGCATGAAGTCAAAGTAATTGTCTGTAGACCTCCGAGACAGGATTGTCTCGAGGCACAAATCTGGGGAAGGTTACAGAAAACTTTCTGGTGCTTTGAAGGTCCCAATGAGCACAGTGGCCTCCATCATCCGTAAGTGGAAGAACTTTGAAACCACCAGGACACTTCCTAGAGCTGACCGGCCATCTAAACTGAGCAATCGGGGGAGAAGGGCCTTAGTCAGGGAGGTGACCAAGAACCCGATGGTCACTCTGTCAGAGCTCCAGAGGTCCTCTGTGGAGAGAGGAGAACCTTCCAGAAGGACAACCATCTCTGCAGCAATCCACCAATCAGGCCAGTATGGTAGAGTGGCCAGACGGAAGCCACTCCTTAGTAAAAGGCACATGGCAGCCCGCCTGGAGTTTGCCAAAAGGTACCTGAAGGACTCTCAGACCATGAGAAACAAAATTCTCTGGTCTTATGAGACAAAGATTGAACTCTTTGGTGTGAATGCCATGAGTCACGTTTGGAGGAAACCTGGCACCACTCATCACCAGGCCAATACCATCCATACAGTGAAGCATGGTGGTGGCAGCATCATGCTGTGGGGATGTTTTTCAGCGACAGGAACTGGGAGACTAGTCAGGATAAAGGGAAAGATGACTGATGAATGTACAGAGACATCCTGGATGAAAACCTGCTCCAGAGCGCTCTTGACCTCAGACTGGGGCAACGATTCATCTTTCAGCAGGACAACGACCCTAAGCACACAGCCAAGATATCAAAGGAGTGGATTTAGGACAACTCTGTGAATGTCCTTGAGTGGCCCAGCCAGAGCCCAGACTTGAATCCGATTGAACATCTCTGGAGAGATCTTAAAATGGCTGTGCACCGACGCTTCCCATCCAACCTGATGGAGCTTGAGAGGTGCTGCAAAGAGGACTGGGCGAAACTGGCCAAGGATAGGTGTGCCAAGCTTGTGGCATCATATTCAAAAAGACTTGAGGCAGTAATTGCTGCCAAAGGTGCATTGACAAAGTTTTGAGCATAGGCTGTGAATACTTATGTACATGTGATTTCTCGGTTTTTTATTTTTAATAAATTTGCAAAAACCTCAAGCAAACTTTTTTCACGTTGTCATTATGGGGTGTTGTGTGTAGAATTCTGAGGGATAAAATTAATTTAATCCATTTTGGAATAAGGCTGTAACAACAAAATGTGGAAAAAGTGATGCACTGTGAATACTTTCCGGATGCACTGTATATGCTGGTTTGTCCAGAGTCTGCTGCCAATCAGCAAATCATTAGTTACCTGAAGCAGATGGTACTGGTGAAAATTTAGAAAAGGAGCTTGATGGAGTGGGAAGACAGGGGTAAGATGTAAATGGATGATGTATTTATGTTAGTTGAATTATTTAGATCTTTAATTTTATTACAGAAAAAATTGAGGAATTTTTCACAGATTTCAGCAGAGGAGGTATGTAGGGTAGATGCAGGTTGAAGTAGTTTATTAACTACAGAGAACGTATCCCTTGATTTATCATGGCTACTTTCTATTATTCTGCCGTAATTTGTGCTCTTGGATGTAATTAGTGCCTCTGTGTAAGCCCTTTGGTGGTCCGAGACAGCATGAATGTGGACAGTGAGGCCAGTCTTACTTGGCATTCTCTCAACCAGCTGCTTTCATCGACCGTAATTCTGAATTATACCTTGGAGTTGAATGCTTAAAGGAAACCTCCTTATGTTTTAAAGGAGCTGTTTTATCTAGGGCTGAATGAATGGTCGAGACTATCTAGTGTTGATGGATTAGGGGATGACACAAAAATATCAGAGGTGGATCCATCAAGGATAGAGGGACAGATTTTCTTTTAAGGTTTCTGAAAGAAATTCGAGGTTTACAGGTAAGAGGAGGGAGAAGTAATGAGACAGTGGAAAGTACTGCTTTGTGGTCAGAGAATCCCAAATCACTGCTATATGTGTTGCTAACAGATAATCCAGATGTGCAGATGAGATCCAAACTATGACCACCAGAGTGGGTAGGAAAATTAACAAGTTGCACCAAATCAAAACAGTCCAGCAAGGATAGGAATTGATGGAGTTACTCTCTGGGAAAAGGAACTAAAGTGGGTTATTGGTTCAGTCAGATCAGATAAGAAAGACACATTGTATTTAGGAGGATGTTAGAGAACAATGAGTAAAATAGGGCCAGATTTCATTATTTAAGAGCCTGACACTTGAAGGACAATGGACAGTCAGTTGGGATTCTTTTGATGATTAACTCCAATCTAGCAATTACTGCATCCCCTCTGTCTTGTCTTGAGCTCTCTGAAGTAAATGTATTTGAATGGAGTCACTTCCGTGGGAGATTTAAAATCATTTGGTTTTTGTCAAATTTCTGTTAGGCATAGCATATTACATTTTTAATCTGTAATGAATTCTGATAGCACCAATGCTTTACTATTAAGAGATCTTCAGTTAAACAATGCAGTATTAGCTGCTGATGGTTCGTTGTGCAAATATCCATAGCCTGAGGTTATTTTTAGCATTTTGAAAGTTTGGCACATTGACACAGTTTATCTTACATCAGAGCAGTTTATCCACACTGTAATGTTCATGCCCTGTAGTTCAGTTATGATTAGTATTTTATTCCCTTATGATTCATATCTTGTTAATATTAAGGGTGTCCAAAGCCATGAATAGGATGGTGCATTCCTGAGCAAATGCTGCAAGTATACTTTTTATTTGCAGCCCGGCAGTGGCGGTGACCTGATCCACGATGTTGATATTTCGGGCGCTGCACAATGCCAGTGTCCTTAAGGACATTACAGCCTGACAATTTGCTTTTTTATTAAACAAACTGTTTAATATGAAGGAGCTGATCATGAGAGTGTTTTAGTATAGTATACAGCAATACTGCTCCAGTAGACCCCCGTGACCCTGTGTTCGGATTCAGCGGGTTGGAAAATGGATGGATACAGCAATAATTTCCAGACAATAGCAGAGAAGCAGCACAGCACAGCGCAGAAGGTGAGATGTGCGGGGTGGGGTGGCGCAGATGAGCAGTGATAGCAAAGTAGCAAAAAATCCAGAAGAAGCAAAGTAGGAAATATTACAAGATGCACATGAAAATAATTGCCAGAATTCAGAGGTTCCAACATACACCCACATACACATAACACTGGGTATTACAGGTGTGATTTCCCTAGAGCCACAGGCATTTGGGTGTAAAGATCAGATAATTTCTCATTTGTTCCCAGTTGACGTACATGTGGAAGGAATTGACAGCAATCCACCATATCTATTATAATCAAGGAGATAAGAGCATCCCAGCTCCTAGATCAGTGGTGGCGAACCTATGGCATGCGTTGGAGAAGATTGGGTTGGAGGGGATGTGGTATAGCGGGTCCACAGTTCAAAATTGAAAAGGCCAGTTTTAATAGATAATTGCCGCACTCACGGCTTACGGGGCACGTGGTAGTGCTGCTGGAGTGGTTCCTGGGAGCTTCATGATGCGGGTGGTCCTCCTTAATTGCACAGGTGAGGAGTTGCCGGGAGCTGCTAATCACCACAACTGATCCACGTCCCCGTAATATATAATAGAAGTGCAAGGCAGATGGAAAGGCAAAAAAAAGAGAGAGAGAATGGGGATAGATACTGTAGATAGATAGTTACTTTATTAAACCCAAGGGGAAATTTACATACTCCAGCAGCAGCATACTGATAAAAAAAAAACAATATTAAATTAAAGATTGATAAAAATGCAGGTGTAACAGACAATAGTTTTGTATAATGTTAACGTTTACCCCCCCCCCCCCACACAGGGTGGAATTGAAGATTGAAGATAGTGTGGGGGAGGAACGATCTCCTCAGTCTGTCAGTGAAGCAGGGCAGTGACAGCAGTCTGTTGCTGAAGCTGCTCCTCTGTCTGGAGATGGGGAAGACCTGCGTGAAACACTTGAGAAGATAGAAGGGATGACAAAGGACAGCACAGTTAGTTCTGAAAATGAAATCATTAAAGTGTGGAATTCTCTGCCAAATACTTTTAAGTCAATAAAAGCACTTGGGATTGCTTTCCTTACTTTGTTTGGATCATCTTATGCTTGTGAGCAGCTGTTTTCAGCTTTGAATTATATCAAATCTGATACCAGAAACAGATTAACTAATGACCTGAATGCTGCATGTGTTGCTCTCAAACTTACAAAGTATGAGCCAAGGTTAGACAAATTATCAGCATGCATACAACAGCAAAAATCACATTGTTTAAAAGCATGCCAAATGCAAACTTTTACCTTTCAATAAAAAGTTGTTTGTATCGTTGAAAGCTCTGTTACTATGTTTTTCCTTTAAGACAAAAGATGTTAATGTATGAGTTGTTTTTTCTAAACTTAAACCTCAGTATTCAGGTTAAATTGCCGTGTTGGCACTTTGCGATAAATAAGTGGGTTTTGGGTTGCAGTTTGGGCACTCGGTTTCTAAAAGGTTCACCATCATGTGTCCTAGATCTCCATGGTGCAAAGGAATAATGTTCATAAATCAGGTATCATGCAGGAGTGGGCAAACAAAAGAAACTCTTCACTAGTGAACTACAGAAAGATTCAGTTGTCCCGTTGCGAACCCAGTCAAGGCTAATTCCATAAAAATAAATGCAAAATCAATATAATTAGAGTCAACTGTATCCATGAACTATGTATGCAATAAAAGAAAGTGAAATAAGTGCAAAAAGTGTAAGGTTAATGTGAATTTTAACTGAAAGTGTTGTTAACAGGGAAGAGTGGCAGCAACATGCAAGCATGTGCCCCCTTCACTATTTTTTCCCAATGTTTATATAATACCAAAAACCTCTTACGTTTAAATTTATGTTTTCCCCCCACCAAGCAACAAACAGTACCCCTGAATGAAAAGCAAAAGTAAAATTTGAGATATCTTTTCTAATTCTTTGAAAATTAAAATATAAAAAAAAAATAGCATTGACACAAGTATTTAGATGTTGAGTTGCATTTGGATACAATACAATAAGGGCCTGGAGTTGTCTTAGGTATCACACAACAAGCGGCTAGATTTGGGAATTTTCTGCCATTCTTCTCAGCAGATCCTCTCATGCTCTGTCAGGTTGGATGGAGATAATTAGACAGATATTTTCAGGTCTCTCTAGAGATGTTTGATTGGGTTCAAGTTTAGGCTCTGGCTGGCCACTCAAAAACATTTGAGAATTTGACCCTAAACCACCCTTGTATTGTCTTTCCTTTGTGCTGTCCTGTTGGGAGGTATCTGAGGTCCAGAGTCCTTTGGAGCATATTTCCTTTAAAGATATTTCTGTACTTTGTGCTGTTCAACTTTCCCTCAAACCTGACTAGTTTCCCAGTCCCTGCTGCTGAAAAACAACCCCTACAACATGATTCTGTCACCACTATGCTTCACCACTGGAATGGCAGTGCACATAGGTGTGGTACATCTGTCACACTGTAACATAGGTGTCTTAAGGTGAGCTCAGAGATGATGCTTAGAAGTAAGGCCAGACAGTTCAATCTTGGTTTTCTAAGACCAGACACTCTGACTGCTCCATAGTTTGAGAATCCTTTTAGGTGTTTTTTTGCAAGCAGACTTTCATGAATTGTCTTGACATCTTTGCCATAAAGCCCAGTTTAGTGGTGGTTGCTCTTCTGAGAGTTTTTGCCATCTCCACAAAGTTTGTCTGGAGCTCAGTCAGTGTGACAATCCGGTTCTTGGTCACTTCTCCTACAAAAAGTCTTTCTACCCGATTGCTCTCTTTTGTTGGGTAATCATTACCAAAAAAGGTTGTGATTGTTGCAAAGTTCTTCAGTTTAAGAATTATGAATGACATTGTGCTCTTGGGAACCTTCAGTGCTGCAGAAATTATTTTGTAGCCTTTCCCAGATCTGTGTCTGAAAACTGTTACATTTGACAGGGAACATCTCATATATTTCTTATAGAGTACATTTTACAAGCATAGGTATAGGGGGAATATGGGCTTCTTTATTTCTGGAAAATTTCTGTGCCTTTACTTTTGCATTATAATGGTTCCTTATTATAGTGATTATTTCACGGTGCTGAAATATGATTTTTTTGTATATGGAGGCGCCATGGTACGATTCTTGTTACCAGCACACTAGTGCTGGTTACTAAGGAACATACTGTTGTTTTGGGACAGCAACACATTTTCCATCAACAGCCGACCCCTTAAACACCAGAGTGATGATTCATTTGTATCCAAAACACCTTAAAATGAACATAGTGCGAAATTCTCTCTCATATTTCTGGCTTCTGAACCTTTGGTTTTCCCTCTAACTTTGCATCCATCAGGTGCATCCATTACTCCTTCCATTTTATTCTGACACATCTGCCATAGTATTTGAATATGGTGTAACAGAGTTTAAGAAATAGTCAGATATTAAATTAGTCTCTTTAAGAAGGACTGAGAGCTGGAATCCTAAGCAGGATTGGCAGTAAAAGGTTTCTGAGGCCCTGGCATCTGCATCCCCTGAGAATATTCAGCTAAAGGGTGTATACTTGGATCAAGTCGTCTAAAGGGGGTAGGGGTTTCTGTCACAAGGCTGTGAAAGAGACAGAGAACTTCAATCACTGACAGGCTCCTAATAAAAGTGTTGGACTGGTGTGGGTTCTAGATTAAAGGCAGGTTCTTCAGTGAATTGGGCAGCTTGCATAATCAGGCAGCGGGCTGACCTTAATATCACTTATTATGGCATTGACCATCCCCTGATTGGATTATGACAGGTATTCTTGTGTACGCCCGTTTCCAAGTTCACTCCGAGATGTATACATCTCTAAACTTGGCATAAAGCCACACACATTTTCATGGCAGCCTCCCCCTTTGCATGTGCAAGTTTCAGTTCAGTTTTGCAAACTGGCGGCACCCAGCGTTTTCAAGTACACCGAAATTAATTGCATATTGTTTACAAATTTAATTCACTTGATTGTAATAATTCTGTAACAATATAATGATGCACAGAATGGTCAAACTATTCCAACTACCGTGGCTGCTTTAGTATTGTTACAAGACATCGCAAATGGAAGAATTAGAAGAGAACATGTGTTTATAGATAATGATAACTTGCTCTAAGTCGATTACTATTCCCAACAGCTATCCTTTTGGAGGTGTGTACTAAACTGGCGCCGATTTTATAGAGACAGACTTTAAGGAATTGTGCCCTACCTGCTCCTTTGCACGTTCCATCCACTCTCGGAATTTTAGCCACAGGAGCTTTTCAACGTGCACTTGCTGGCTTATCTGGAATTCCTCAGTCATCACTGAGTTGCGCCATGCCAGCTGTATAAGAAGATACTATCCGCTTGTCATCCAGATATATAAGATTTTCTTACACTGTGGTTGAACTGGGAAACATCAAAAAGCAATTTGCAGCAATATCAGGTTTTGCAAATGTAATCGGAGCGGTCAACTGCATGCACAAATGTAATCGGAGCGGTCAACTGCATGCACATAGCTATTGCAATGGCGCCAGACAAGTTAAATCAGCCAGGGATGAATCACCAAAAGAATGAGCTGGCTTTACACCATATATACAGTAGGTGGAGAACCTATTGAAATGGCAGCTCTGCACAGTCATACGTGCTTTTTCCAACTAATGCAACAAAAATTAAGCAGTCCTTTTAAGGATTAAGAGCAGAGAATCGATCCGTTGTGGTACTTGATGCCAACGCTCACTATATAAAGGCACATTCAGAGAATGAATTTGCTTATGTAAATAGAAAGCATTTCCACTCTATTAATGTGCTACTCTATAGTGCAGAAAATGTGTGTCGCATTGTGCAAGCATGTAGCATGCTTCATAATGTGGCACACAGTCATGACTTGCCCTTACCTGAACAGCTGCGGTATGATGAACCTGACCCACCAAATGATCAGCCAAATCGGACAGTGTTACAACTTCATTTGAATGTGATTAGTAAAATGTAAAATCAGGTAATCGGATGCCGCATTTATTTTTTAACCAATTAATTTAATTTGTGGTCAATATAACATAGTACAGCTCTTATATTCCTGAATTCATTGCCCACATCTTTTACAGCTTCTGCTATTGCCTTTTGTGACTCAGAACAGCGTCCGTCTGCAACACCCAGATGGTCACCCAGAAGTTTCAGAGGCAGAGGTGTATGTGTAACCAAAGATGTGCCCCGCACAACAGCACAATTACTGACCATTGCACGGGTGTCAGCTTTTATAATATTGTCTGAAATGGAATAAACAGACGGTGGGCCGTGACTCGCCTTTCCATGTCGACTGCAATATCTGACCATTTCTTTTTTTTATTTTGGCCACTTTGTGACTTTCTAAACTTGAACTTTCGAGTGTCTTCTCCACTTTTGTTGCTTATACCATTACGTAAGCCAACAAATAGATTTTCCTTGCCTCCACCTCATATTCGCTGAAATTCTTCTTTTTTTTAATGTGCTTTTGCCATTGTCTTTTAACCAAACACTAAATGGAGGTGATATTTATATTTATTCATATTAAAATATGCAAAATACTAGGAGGAATTGGGGTGGGGCGGCAGGCGGGTGCACGTATGTTACATTTCAATGCTGAATGGGATTTAAGGAGTGGAAGTGTGTGAAAGTTGGCTTACACATGGTTTTGTGCATCCTGATTTTTTTGTGCATATGCACATTTTCACTTTTGTCCGTACGCCATGTTTTAGTGTGATTTCTATGCTCAGTGTTATACACGAGCCCCCTAATCTGCATATAGAAATAAAATCTTGCTGTACTTCTTTGTGCCCCAGGAAATACAAATTATTGTCAATATAGTAATAATCCAATTGTCCATCAATCACTCAGAATACTGTATGGGACCTGTGCAGGAAGCACTTGTCTGCACCTGTACATGATAATCACCTTTCTCTACCTTCTTAAACCTACATAGTACTTAATATTTGGAAAACGGCCAGGATTAAAACATTTAGAGAATTGTATATAGAGATGTCTTTGTATCTTATGAACAGTTGCTCTTCAAATGTAACTTCCCATCCACACAATTTTTCCACTATTTTTAAATCAGAAACTTTCCTAAAAGGAACCTGCCCAATTTTACTCTTCTCCCACCTCTTTCTATTCCAGAAGAAATATTGATCAGTCACTGAAGACTCAGACAGCATCACCATAATATATACAAACATTTTGAAATCCCTTCCTTTCAAAGATCCCAGTGAAAGGTGGGGTAAGGATCTTTCACTTAACTCTCTGAAAATGAGTGGAAGGCAGCCATGCATAGAATACAGTCTAGCTCCATATGTGCAAAGCACTCTCTTATTCAACTTAAAATCTTTTGTCGAACACATTTATCTCATTTAAAACTGTCCAAAATGTGTAAAGGCAAAGAACCAACATATGAGCATTGCAGTTTAGCTCCAGCCACACTGGGCCACATGTTTTGGGTGTGCACCAAATTCGCATCATTTTGGACAAAAATCGTTGAATGTCTATCAGACAGCCTTGGTGTCACATTCACTCCTAACCCATTAACAGCTGTGATTGGTGTACTCCCAGATGGACTTAAGGTAAAGAAGGACAAATTGATTGTCTTGCTCAAATGGAAGAATCCCAACCCACCTTTTATAAGCCGGTGGATAACTGATGTTCTGTATTTTTAGAAATTGGAAAAAATCTAATTCTTGCTTAGAGGATCTGTTCACAACTTTTTTTTTTAAATTTGGCAGAAATTAATTAATAAAATTTGATATCAGGGGAACAAGATATTCTCCCTTCATTGCTTTTTTTTCTTTTTCTTTTCCTGAAAATTTCTGCCCATGCGGCTGGCTCTCCTCTCTTTCTCTTTTGTTGGGGTTGAATTCTGTTCTGTTGGTTTTGTCTCTTTTTGATTCTGTTTTGTCATTTTAACTTTCTGTTGTTTTTTTTTCTTCTTTTTCTAAAGTGATTTGTTGTAGAAGTTCAGGTTGATTCTATGGAATGTTATTTTCTTCAAATAAGAAAAAATATATATTAAATGGATGATACATTATGACAGTTACATCTTTTTCCTGTAAATCCTACAATTAAATTTGTATAAGAAATTATAAAAATAAATAATAATTTACATGTTCTGTTGTTGCTTGAGACCTTTCATTTTCTTGCTAGCACAGCTATAGTGTAGATGCAAATAACAATTATACAGGTTGCACTGTATGTGCCCAATGATATAACTGGTTGAATGGTGCAATATAGTAAAGTTCTTGTGTAATAAAGGTAAGGGGAATTGAATAACTAAATTGTCAAAATAGAACAAGGAACTATATTTATCTTGATTGTCGCAAATTATGGGGATGGGTGTGTTAAATGTAAGCACAGCTTTCAGTTTTAAAATCTTGATAGACAAAGGATTTTGTCAAATTTTGGAAATGTAAATGTTAATGCTAGATAACCAGAGCTGATCATTGACAAGTGGGAATGTATGAAGGTTTCTAACCTTACACTCACTTTTGGAGCAGTATAGAAAAGAATTTACATGTTCTATAGCAGTGTTCTAGCCTCAATATTTAATGTAATAAAAATGTATTGACTCTTTTTAGGTGGAGCCCATGGTGGTGCCACAGATTGACCTAACACCAACGTTGGCACTTCTGCTTGGTATTCCAATTCCTTATAGTAGCATTGGAAAGGTGATGGTTCAACTCATCCCATCAGGAGACCTCCTCAATCATAATGCACAGGAGCTTGAACAGGCTGAAGCTCTCTTCATTAATGCTAAGCAGGTATTAAAAATGGGGTTCCATTATTATGGCATGTCCTATTATGAATTGATGTAACATATGAATGTTAAATATTAGCAAATTTTAAAATGTGAATTAAAGGATTTCTGTTATTGGTACTTTATAGAAGGATTTTCCGTTATTTTAAAGATAATTTTTATTATCAAGTTGAAAAGAAAAATGTTTTTACAGAAGGTTGGTGGCAGAATTGGCACTCTAGCCACCATAAAAAAACCTCACACTGTTCCACTACATCTAAACTAGTGTGGTTCTGAGGTATCACCCGTTGCATGGCTGCACTCTGGTCCTAATCCAGATCCTGAGTTGGTTTGTTGTGTGGTGGGTGCGGCAATGCACTGTATCAGTGCATGCTCCTAACCTCTCTCTCTCTCTCTCTCTCTCTCTCGTATAACATCAATATGGTATACTATAATTTTGTATTTTAGTTGAATATTTCAATCTATTTTAGATACTATGTGATTCACTGAGTATGAGTTTAGAGTGCTTACAAAGGTTTATAAATATAATACAGCAGGTAATAGTTGCCTGCTAAATCATGCAAAATTTACATAAGACACATTCGAGGTGAGACACAAAAATAATCTGACTGTGCTTGGGGCTTTCCTGGAAAACCGGACATGAATCATAGAACTATATCCCCTCCTACATGCCCTCTCAAACTGCCGACCGGCTAGGGATATCCTGTGAATAGCACAGTCAGTATTTGCACAACAATAGCTACACGAGTTGCCGCGATAATGTTGGATGAAAGATTCGAACAGTGAATCAACATCAAATTTCTTGCAAATTTTCTCTTTTTCCTTAAAGGAGTTTTTGACTGACAAAAACATTCCTGTCCTCAATCATCCTCCCTATTGCCCGATTTAGTTTCCTGTGATTTTTACTTGTTCCCAAAAATCAAAAGTGACCTGAAGGGAACACATTTTTCTTCAATGGATGAAGTGAAGACAAAAACAGCAAGCCTGTTGAAGAGCCTCAAGCAAGAAGACTTCCAGCACTGTTTTAATCATTGGAAGAATTATATGGAGTGGTGTAGAGATTGGGAGGGGGAGTTTATAGAAGGTGACAATGTTTAGAATGCTGTAATTCATCAATAAATATTTTTGACCAATCCAGTTATTTTTGTGTCTCACCTAGTACATTAGGCACATACTGTATGAAAGTAGTTAACCAATACTGCAAAGATCAATGTCTTAAGACTCCAATTACATTTTAACTAACTATTAGACATTCCAGCTATCAAAAGACATACTCAATGCCAGGTGAAAAACATAAAGACTTGTTAAAAGCGTTCCTGAAGAAAGTAAACCTCTGGGGTGGGTCCAAAATCATCTGAAACCAGCAGAGTCACAGTTTTGTTGACTTAAGCCACTTGACCACTGTCCCCTTTTAAAGTATACAATTATGTAATGATAAAACAAGCCAAAGTCTATAATGGTAGTACAATATAATAGTCTGCTGCTGTGTCAGTAACTATCAATTATTCCCCATTAGTCTGTTATAGTAGTAATATATAGTTATAGTAGTTATCTGGCTAGGAATAGTTGCTTAGTCAATTTAGCAGTGACAACAAATGCTATTCTAAAACAAATGCTATGCTAAAAGGAATTAGTATAGTGCAGTGTTTTTTCAGAGAGTGGCAGAGTGGTGCAACATGAAAGCTACCGAGGGGTACCATGGAAATAATAGTATAGTTCACCTGGGTTTGAACCTGAGAGGTACAAGCTCCAGGTGGTTGAGACCTGTCTAAGGAGGACAGGTCTACCTGGAGAAGCTGACTTTAAAGCAGCCTTGTGATCGCTGTGTTGCAGACATGTCTCCTAGCTGCTAGTGTCCACCTGCCTAGGTGTGTTGTTGCCAGTGAGTCTCTCAGGACCAATGGATAGTGGACATACAAGTTACCTCTGAGGCAAGGGACGAAGCAGCTGGGAGATGCTAGAAAGTGGTCACTAAGTGCCATGCCTGTAAACGCTGATCAGAGCTACTTTTCAACTGGCTTCTGGGGTAGTCCCACCCTTTTGGACAGTTAAGCACGTGCATGAGATACAGTCCCTGTTTGTGGTTAGTAAGATAGTGATGTACCTTTGGATGTTTTTGGTTATAGAAATTGTGCCACCAAATTAAAAAAAAGGTTGGGAAATACTGGTACCAGCTGTTATTGAAAGTAAATTTTGCAACAAGAACATAGCGACACAGCTGTACACTTGTTAAGGGCAGATTTTGTACAAATGTTAAAAAGTTTTTCTTCATGAAAATAATTTGATTTACCTTTATTCCAAATTTAAATGAATTTGAAAGAAATATTGCTTTATGCAACACAACTGATGAATGTTTAGTTAGAACTGTGGAACCATGATTGAGCAAAATGATTAGTTCTAATGATGTGGACTTTATGCTGAAAAGCAGCTGTTTGCAGTACTGCTTTCTTTGAGTATGTCTTTCGATACAATACTTTCCTTTAAGAACTGGGACACTGTTGCTTAAGGACCAAGTCTGGACCAGACTCCAGAAGATTGGCAGCAGCATTCTTGAGTTTGTTATATACTAATGCTATTTACTGTATTAATACATTTAATATGTTTATATACCTGTATAATTGAACTATTAGCTATTGTTTATATTAACTACTTAATCTTGCCTTAATGTTATTGAAGGTTTTAATATTTACATGCACATGAAACTTGTTTTCTTAATAGAGCAGAACCCTAATTTAACATTCCCATGTTTAAAACTTTTCGAATTCTTTTTTGAGTGGTATGTTTGTTTTGGGGAAAAAAAGTGATGTTTGTGTAATACTTAATTTTCATTTTATAATTACAGGTAGACCTTCACTAATCTGGCACCACCGAGACTTGAGGAGTGCCGGATTAGTGAAAATGCCAGATTATAGAAGTATCACATCTAAACAGTAGCTAAACACCTCATCATACCTTTAAAATATCATGTAAACCAGTGCAAGTTGATTAATAAAGGAAACAGAAACATTAAATGAAAAATCAAGTAAACCTGTATTGAAAATATACAAAAAAAATAAATAAAAAATGGTACAATACCAGCATTTTGGTATTTTCAGTACCAGAAGTAAACGTCATGTTTTCCCCAAGTCACCCCACCAAACAATCCACCAAGACTCCAGCCCTTTATTGCTTCGACATGCTTTGACATAATATCAAAGGCTATAATAATCAACTATTGATTTTGTCAAACTCTTGCTCTTCTATCAAGTAGTATAGTGGGAAAATCTAGAATTGATGTTATTTTGGACAACCTAGGAGAATAGGATGGATGAGGTTGTTGGGCTGAATGGCCTACTCTCATCATAATTATTTTAATGATCTATTGTAATAATAATAATGTACCTCTTAAAACATAAACAGGTAGGTTATTGTAGACATGATGTAAAATGTTAAGTTTAAGTGGTGTATGACATTTTAGATAATTATTTAAATATAAAGTTAAATGTCTTTTTTATCAAAGATATTAATATGGGTAGTTTTATTTAAAACATAATTTTATTAAAATATTACTGGAAACAATTCTTAAAACTTATCTAAGTTATCTACTATTTGCAAACAGCAGTAGCACCATATGGTAAAGAAATAAACAACTAGTTTTGGATTTTTGATAGCACTTGTGCAGTGTTGATAATTATTCTTCTGCATATACCGCCCTCCTTCACTCTTTATGAGGGTTAGGTTCCAAGGCAAAATCTGAAATCAACGAATATCTGATGACATTTTCCAGCCCTGAGACAGAAGTTGCTCCATAAAATTGAGCCAAAGTATTACATGTAACATTCACTCCCATGTAGTGCAAAGTATTAGCCTTCACCCTTAGGCATATTTAAACATCATTCTTAATTAAAAGTGAAGTAAAAGGAATTAATAAAAGTATACTTTAGTCCTACTTAATAATTACCTTACTAAGTATAAAAAAAAAAGGAATACGGAAATCCAGAATATCTTTTGTGGCGCAGGGAGTGAATTCTTCATAATGTAACAACAAATTAGAGGAATGTATGTATTGTTTGAGGGGGTTTTATAAGCATAATGGAGATTTCAGCATAGGGTTTATAAAGAAGGAAATTAGTAATACTTGATTTATCTTGCCAATATGAATTACTTTCATTTGCTTAAAAAATAAATATTACTTAAAATAAGTACTAAAATAGTAATGTGAATATGTGATTCAGGATATTATCATTTAGACAAACTCTTTAAAAATATTTTGTAACACACTGTTGAAATCAGATTTTTCACAAAATTGCTATGTCGGGTTTGTGACATTTGCTGTTGTGAGATGTATGTTTACATGAATATATGGTGGAGACATTGGGTAGTTATTAACACTTACTAAAGAGCAATATTTAACAGATTTGTCAAATTAATTCAAACTGAAAATGTCAGAAATTCCTGATTCTATCTAAATGTCTCCCTCCCTTTTCACATTTTTCTCAACTACAGCAGAATCAAATTTTTCAGGTCAAAATTAAGAAGTCATAAGAATAATGCAAAAAGCCCTTACTGCAGTTTCCATTTTTGTCTGTCTGTGTGTGAAACAACTAGGCTCCCAGTGGTCCAATTATGTTAAAATTGGGCAAACACATTCTTCAGAAAAATTTGTTCGGAATGCTCCCATTTTTATTTGGATATCTTAAATTCAGAGTACTGTACAATTTTTTTTTTTTTTTTTAATTTTGCAGTTTCAAAATCTCCCATTGAAAAACATTCTGCACAACTTCAATTAATGATCACTTTACTGTTTGGCTTCAGAACCTCAACAAATAACACAAATTTACTGTTCACTGATTTGCTTTCAGCCGTAAAATATGCTGTTTTGGCAGCCTCACTATCTGCATAACTGTGAGAGTATGTGCTTCAGTTAATGCATTACATCCTTTCTATTGTCCACAAATGGTCACCGTTGGGTGCCGATCTATGAGAATCTTTCTTATGTACTTTCTCCATTAATACATGAGAACATTTTTTCTCTGCCACCACTACAAAGTACATGATAGTAACATGCAAAAGAATATTTTTGAGTGGAGTATTCCTTTAAAAAGACCATTGTGGAAATTCTCAAGATGGACTGCAGGTGCTCATCAGTGAGGCGACTCCTGTGTGCTGTTTTGTTAGTCTTCATCACTGAGAAGAGCTTCTCACACAGATATGTGCTACCAAACATGCACAAGGTTCGAGCCGCATGTAGACGGAGCTGGAGCATTTCTGCGGGAATGGAGTGAATAAACTGTGCGGGCCGTGCAGTATCGTACTTTGCCTTCAGTGTGCCATTACACTGCAGCTCAATCACCTCTATCTGAATCTGCACAAGTGCAGTTTCCACATCGACGGCAAATGGGTTGCGAAACAAATCAAAATTCTTTTTTTGTTCTTCAAAGTCACCAAAGCGCTGTGCGAACTCAGTGCGCTCAGTTTATCAGCAAAGTGCGTATTTGGGAACACCGTTGTGCCGACTTGGTTCAACATTACTTGGCAACAGGGAAAGTGGGGCAAGTTGCACTGGTGCATTTGTGTCTCCCATAAAAGCAGCTTCACTTGAAATCACTTTGTGATTGTGCACGGGTAAAAACGTCTGCTGAAGTGTCAGATTCTTCTTTAATTCTTCTGCTTTCTGTATCTTCTGCATTGCATTCAGGTCTTTCAGGTTATCCTGATGTTTTGTCTCATAGTGCCGTCTTAGATTAAATTCTCTAATTACAGCCACATTAGCTCCACAAATGAGACACACGGGTTTACCGGCAATGTCAGTAAACATATACTCAGCCTCCCATCGGTTTTTAAAGGCTCTATTTTCAGAATCAACTTTTCTCTTCAGCATCATGTGGGCTAGCTTCGCAATAACTTGCAGCATCATAAGCTAGACTTGATTAACGCGGTAAGTGTTCGGCAAGGCAGCTGAAGCGCTGCATTTTGGGATCTGTAGTTTATTGTGTTACCAGCGCTTCATATACCCGGGCCATTAATAACAATAATACAGTATATAAAATGATCTTGTGGGCCGGATATAATTACACGCCGGGCCGGATGTGGCCCGCGGCCCTTGAGTTTGACACATATGGACTAAATAGAACTTGAAAAGATATATTTTTTCGAATGTGATCGCGTAATTCAGATCGAGTTGACGCGCACTACAGTACATCGAGCCCGCGTGCTATTGTGGTTTTGCCTGCATGCCTCAATAAGTCACCCTCCCCTCGCTCTTACTTTTTTACCGTTCATCTAATGAATACACTGAGTATGGCTTCAATCATTGATGGCGAATAAAGTATCCATTATTCGAGTATGTAGATCGGGGTATATATATACATATATATATATACCCGCGTATCGCAGCGGAGAAGTAGTGTGTTAAAGAAGCTATGAAAAAGAAAAGGGAACATTTTAAAAATAACGTAACATGACTGTCAATATACAGTAATTGTTTTGTGAGTGTTATTGAGTGTTGCTGTCATCAAGGATTTGATTATCATTATTTCTTTCAATCAGGTTCGTATTTGTAGGATGTGTTGTGTTCAAGTTACATTCCGTGTTTGTCAATCGTTGTAAAGATAACAGGTTTCATTCATCGATTCGTTTCTTACTGCATCAATAAACAGCTCGTCTTCTTCTTTATCTGAGACCTGACACACTGCATGCACAGGTTTTTTTTTTACACTGTCTTCCTTTAGCGGGACATTGCCTTTTTCCACCGTGTGCTTTGTTTCCGCAGTAGCTGCACTTATGAATATGCTTGTATGTATCAGACGCTTCATATTTTTTTGCTGCCTTTTCAGTTGTGTGATCTGGTTTTTGTTCAGCGCTCTTTGGAACTGTTGCTTTTTGTCTGTGCACTGCGTCAGTTCACATGAGCCGCTCGGTGTACATGCATCGAAGTTTCCCAGCTGTGCTGGTGCCATGTCGTGCTATGTCCACGGCTGTATTTAATGTTACCTAAGTCCCGGCACTTAAAACTTTCTCTCGCAGTTTCGCTGAGTTTGTGCCAAACACCACCCTGACCATCTCATCTTCCTCTGCATAAGCACAGTCCTTCACCTGTGAATATTTAGCGGCAGTGTTTCTATTGGATTGCCGCTGACGGACGGCCTTATATGGGCAGGCACAAAATTACAAACGCCAGCGGCAGCATGTCTATGAACTTAATTTAAAGTTTAGGTTTACACCGTGCTTTGTTTCCGTAGTAGCATCACTCATGAATATGGTTGTATATGTCACTCGCTCGCTTCTTATTGTTTCGCTGCCTTCTCAATTATATAATGCATGTTTTCTTCAGCGCTTTTTGGAGCTCTTCCTGGTTTTCTACGTACTGCGTGATTACGTGGGAGGCGTGATGATGTCACACGAAACTCCGCCCCTACGGCTTTCGAGCTCATCTCCATTACAGTAAATGGAGAAAAACAGCTTCCAGTTATGACCATTACGCGTAGAATTTCGAAATGAAACCTGCTTAACTTTTGTAAGTGAGCTGTAAGGAATAAGCCTGCCAAATTTCAGCCTTCTACCTACACGGGAAGTTGGAGAATTAGTGATGAGTGAGTGAGTGAGTCAGTCAGTGAGTGAGTCAGTGAGTGAATCAGTCAGTCAGTGAGGGCTTTCCCTTTTATTAGTATAGATTAAATTTTTAGGTACATTTCTGTATAGTGTGTGAGGCACCTATTGTGAAAGTTTGTTTTTCTGTCTGCATGAAGCAACTCTGCTCCCTATGGACTAATATTACTCTAGTCTTATACTGCAAAAATTAAGCCAGTGTAGGATTTAGAAAACTTGTTGATTTGAATGAAACAGTGTAAACTGTTCATATCATTATTACTTTAATTATAAGCCTGACATCAGAGATCATTGTTGTAAATGTTAGTATATTAGTATATTGTATCTCAATCCATAAATTTGAATTATGCAACTAAGAGCACCAATGGAAGGAATTGCGGGACGCTGTAAATAATGCTTTTGATAGGAAATCATAATCATAAAGTAGTGCCGATCTAAATCGAACAATTTTCACTGTGAATGACTTGATCAGGGATTAGTAAATTGACTGATTTAAAAAAGCAAATAAATGTTTTTTAGTGCCTTCTTTGTAAGCTTTATGGTAATTTTGTCACAGTGCTTCTTTAAACAGTTTATTATAGTACTTGAGAAAGCACATATGTAGTTTTATTTCAAGAATATCCTATAAACAAAGAGGAGCCAGGCAGACTTAATGAGACAGAGAGAGAGAGACACACACACACACAAAGTCCAGAATAATGGCTTTTACATTATAGAAAGTTTAATAATAAACTGACAAAAGGGAATGTTGAAGAGTCATACTGGGCATGGAGAGGATTTCCAGACATGTGTTTTCCCGCTGAACCTAGAGTGGAAGCAAAGGAGCCCCACAGATAGAGACCCTTTTTTTTTGGCAGAAATTACAAGAGAAGCTGCTTTAAATGAATTTAATCCTTTTCATTTTGTCCTTTAACTTAAACAGAAACTACTTGTCTGAGTGTGGACAGTGAGCAATTGTTTAGTACATTAGCTAACATTTTGAATTAGACAAAACATACCGTATGTAAAGAAGAGTTTGCCTTTACTGCTTATATAATAATAGGCTTATTGACTAACCAAATTTGTTGATTTTATTTATAATCTTGTTAAGCATGTTAACCTTGTATCTTCTTGATAAAAAAAAAAATATATGAACATTTTATTAGAATTTGCCATGTAATTATAGCAAGTTTTTTTTTATTTTTTTACTTACGTTTTACCTTCTCGGTAGTGCGCAAACAGCAGCCTCTTAGAGAAGCTCTGTATTTCTCACTGTTTTTCTTTCTGAACTTAAAAATAAGTTTCTTAACTTATTTACTTGTCACTAGTCGTATTTAAATTTAGAATTGATTTGGCTTTTGATTTGCCATTAATAGTAGCCAATAGAAATCAGATAAATGGATTTTAAATGGATCTTAAACTTACAGACAAATGTCAATACATGCAAATCCAGGCACTGGCTTATCTTAACTGCACTTCAAAGGGGCTTTGAACTGGATGGAGTTGTGATGAGGACCCAAAATCTGACTTATGTCTGCAACTCCTGGAAACTTAAGACTTCTTTTTCTTCTTCTTTCAGCTGCTCCTGTTAGGGGTCGCTACAGCAGATCATTTTCTTCTATATCTTTCTGTCCTCTGCATCTTGTTCTGTTACACCCATCACCTGCATGTCCTCCCTCACCACATCCATACACTTTCTCTTAGGCCTTCCTTTTTTTCTCTTGCCTGGTAGCTCTATCCTTAGCATCCTTATCCCAATATACACTGGATCTCTCCTCTGCACATGTCCAAACCAGCGCAATCTCGCCTCTCTGTGTTTGTCTCCCAACCATCCAACTTGACCTGATCCTCTAATGTACTCATTTCTAATCCTATCCATCCTTGTCACACCCAGTGCAAATCTTAACATCTTTAACTCTGCTACCTCCAGCTCTGTCTCCTGCTTTCTGGTCAGTGCACCGTCTCCAACCCATATAACATAGCTGGTCTCACTACCGTCCTGTAGACCTTCCCTTTCACTCTTGCTGATATCTGTCTGTCACAAATTACTCCTGACACTCTTCTCCACCCATTCCACTCTGCCTGCAACTCTCTTTTTCATCTCTCTTCTACAATCCCCGTTACTCTGTACTATTGATCCCAAGTATTTAAACCCATCCACCTTCAACTTTACTCCTTGCTTCCTCACCATTCCACTGACCTCCTTCTCATTTACACACATGTATTCTGTCTTGTTCCTACTGACCTTCATTCCTCTCCTCTCTAGAGCATATCTCCACCTCTCCAGGGTCTCCTCAACCTGCTCCCTACCCTCACTACAGATCACAATGTCATCAGCAAATATCATAGTCCATGGGGACTCCTGTCTTCTCTCTTTTGTCAACCTGTCCATCACCATTGCAAATAAGAAAAGGTTCAGAGCCGATCCCTGATGTAATCCCACCTCCACCTTGAATGCATCCATCACTCTTACTGCAGACCTTACCACGGTCACACTTCCCTCATACATATCCTGTACAACTCTTACATACTTCTCTGCCACTCCCGACTTCCTCATACAATACCACAACTCCTCTAGAGGCACCCTGTCATATGCTTTCTCCAGGTCCACAAAGACACAATGCAACTTCTTTTGGCCTTTTCTATACTTCTCCATCAACACCCTCAGAGCAAACATAGCATCTGTGATGCTCTTTCTTGGTATGAAACCATACTGCTGCTCACTATTCATCACCTTGCTTCTTAACCTAACTTCCACTACTCTTTTCCATAACTTCATGTTGTGGCCCATTAATTTTATCCCCCTGTAGTTACTACAATCCTGCACATCCCCCTTATTATTAAATATCGACACCTGTACACTTCTACTCCACTCCTCAGGCATCTTTTCACTTTCCAAGATTCCATTAAACAATCTGGTTAAAACTCCATTGTCATCTCTTCTAAACACCTCCATGTTTCCACAGGTATGTCATCTGGACCAACGGCTTTTCCATTCTTCATCCTCTTCATAGCTGTCCTTACTTCCTCCTTGCTAATGCGTTGCACTTCCTGATTCACTATCTCCACATCATCCAACCTCTTCTCTTTCTCGTTCTCTTCATTCATCAGCCTCTTAAAGTACTCTTTCCATATGCTCAAAATAATCTCCTTGCTTGTGAGTACGTGTCCATCATTATCCTTTATGACCGTAACCTGCTGCACATCTTCCCCAGCTTGGTCCCTTTGTCTAGCCAATCGGTACAGCTCCTTTTCTCCCTCTTTAGTGTCCAACCTCTCATATAACTCATCATACACCTTTTCTTTAGCCTTCATCACCTCTCTCTTCACCTTGCGCCTTATCTCCTTGTACTCTTGTCTACTTTCTGCATCTCTCTGACAATCACACTTTTTCTTTGCCATCCTCTTCCTCTGTATACCCTCCTGTACTTCCCCATTCCACCACTCCTGAAAACTTAAGAGACATAAAGTTGAGAAACTTAACTCCTGGAAACTTAAGACACATTGAGTAAATAAAAGCATATGTATTAAATAGTCCCATAATCGG
>JANRMT010062837.1:20356263-20368264 GCA_026402145.1 Polypterus bichir lapradei | reverse complement strand
CTTTAGGGATTTGGATTGAAGACTGCCAGAAGAAGAACAACGGCAGTACTACACAATCGCCTGAAGTGGCTCCTTTACAAGGGCTGTAACGCTCACATTTGTTGTGCAGTAAAATTAAACTCATTGTTATTGGACAAGTCATCGTGTCATTGTTGGTGAGTAACCATAATTAATTTTCTTCTTACAGTGCTTAGTACATGTACGTACGTTTAGTGTCACTGTACACACATTTACTGTATACTATTTTTCTTGCATTGTACGTATTTATTGCTGGTGGCCTGTCTATCGTAATGGCTGTAACATATGTGATATCGGAGACACTCAATATCATTAAAATAATATTTAGGTTTTA
Organism: Polypterus bichir lapradei; assembly: GCA_026402145.1. NCBI lineage: Eukaryota > Metazoa > Chordata > Cladistia > Polypteriformes > Polypteridae > Polypterus > Polypterus bichir. The sequence continues at coordinate 20,367,912 of JANRMT010062837.1, read as the reverse complement.
CTGTATATAAACAGTGTGTGTTTATATACATAATTTCAATGAATCTTACCTAATATCTAAGAGAATACAAAGGGATTATGCTGTATAACTCTGCGGGGAATATTTATAAACCGTGTGGGAGAGTTTATAAGGGCTTAAAATATAAATATATACAAACATATGGTTTCTACTTCGCGGATTTTCACCTATCGCGGGGGGGTCTGGAACGCAACCCCCGCGATCGAGGAGGGATTACTGTACTACCAAGTCATGAGGACGGAAGCTTCGAAGTAGTTCCAGGTTGAAGAAAATTCAAGTTCTCCATCTGACCCAGAAGTGCTGGCAAGCCACGTGGGAGTAAGAACAGAAGCACTTCCGGGTCAAGGACTGCTGCGAACTCGGCAAGCGAGCCAGAGTCTGGTGGAGGTGGACAAAGCTTGCTGTGGTGCTTGAATGCACTATTGCTGAGAAGAAAAAGAATTAAAATCTTCTCATTCCTTTTACACTTTGTCTGTTTGGTTTAAAGGTGCAACAGTTCCACCTAGCGCCTTACACCACCCATTCTCCCTCTTTTCTTGCTATTAGTTTAGCGATATTTAGATACATTAGTGACCTAACATAATACAACCGATTTCCTGTGGCCCGTTATTGGGCCCTTGTAAACTTCCAAGGGGGCCTCAAGATAAATATAAATAATTATAAAATAGTAGCAAAGTACTTAAATCACCAAGTTTAACCTCTTGTCCCCTGCAGAAATTTTCAGATGATGACTCTTTTGTAAGCTACCTTAATAATGGAGAAAGGTCAGAGTTGAGGAAGGCTGTGGAGGACTTCATCTTGTGGTGCAGGGACAACAACCTGCAACTCAACATCTGCACAACAAAAGAGCTGATGGTAGACTTATGGCATGCCAAGGAGCCTCTGAGAACATTCACCGTGGCGTAGTAGCCAGTGTGTTCTACACTGCAGTCTTCTGGGGAAGCACCCTCGAGCACAATGCCTGAAAACACTTATTTGTAAAGACTACTCCATTACAGGGCAAACACCCCACACACTGGATGCTGTTGAGAAAAGGAGGATGGTGGCAAAATTGGATTCCATCATGAAAAATCTATTTCTTGCCCTCCAGGAGGTGCTGTCTTGCAGCACTTTTAGCCACAGGGTCATCCCACCATGGGTTGCTAGCAAGCACCCCTCTGAGTCTTTTCTGCTCACTGCTAATCAGGCAATCCAGTTCTTCCTCCTGACATACCCTTAAGTTTTATGTTGAAATATGTGCACGATATACATTTATCAATTGATTGATTGGCTTTGTATCCTTGTTTTTATGTTTCTGCTGCTGTATGCATCTGATTTTTCCCATGGGGATTAAGTGAGAAGTCAAGCAAAATGGCACTTTTTATTGGCTATCCTAAAAAGATTATAATATGTAAGCTTTCAACGCTTCTCGGTGCCCTTTCTTCAAGCAAGATGTAATACAGAAACCGGAATTCCCTGTGTTTGTATAGACACTAGGACAGATACAGCATTGGAAAACCTTTAAGTGAGACATTCTAGATGTAAAAAAATTAATAGACCTCTCCAGATTCATTAATTCATAGGGGCCTGAGTTGCATCGAACACTTGAATATTGTAATCTTTTTAGTTAGCCAATAAAAGGTGTAATTTTGCTTGACTTCTCACTACATTCTTAATGGCTAACACACTACAACACCCTAGTACTACACCCATGGGATTAATAAAGTTTATCTAATCTAGAAAATCCAGCTACAACAGGAAAGTCAAATGTCTATCAGTTTTCTCAAAAAAAACCCTTTAGAGTATGTTTCATATGGTAGCACCTCCACTCAGCTACCGCATACACTGTGTTTACAGTGAAGGCGGGGCTTGCTGGCGATGCACATGAAGACCACCAGCAGGAGTGGTGGATGGAGTGCATGAAGATCAGCATTAACTAATAGGTTGGAAGTGAAGGGGAGAAGTCTCCAGAAAAGAAAAAGAAAGATGATCAGGTGTTGTAGCCAAGTGAGCTGTGGAGTGGAAGGAGTAAAAGACATAGACAATGTTGATCAAGGGTTCTATATAGAAAATGAATGTGAATATTGCATCCCCCACAGCCAGAAAAGTAGAGAAGAACAGTAGGTTGTCCAGAACATAATTTCTTTTAACCTGTTTTTTTTTTTTTCTTGTAGTGTTCTTGCATCTCTCCCATTTAGAACCTAGCACACTAATAAACTGTTCTTTTCTTCATTAACTACATTTCCTGACTCTCATGTCTCCCTTATCTCATCCCACAAGAGAGGTCAAAGTAATATATAGACTGTGTCTGTTTTTGTAACTGTTTGTCTGCTCCCGTTTTATCTTTACAGCATAGCATAACTTGGTTTCTAACCTGTAGTTAGAACAGGAACGTACTGCTCATTATGACCCAGCAAGAAAAAGTTAAAAGAAGGTGACATGCCTCCCTATCATAAAGAACTTTAGTGTTTTAGCATGATGTCAAATATTTGATAGACTCATGACAGACACATGCTGCTTTTGCCACTTACCTGCAGTTCAAAAAAAAAAAATTTGAGCTGTCGGAGCTTCTCGCCCTTCTGCAGCTTACTGGACAGTTGAAACCTCTCTGCAATGCTTGTGTCTTTCCTGCTGACCTGGTTGCTATAGAATATGTATCTGTATTTCCACTTGTGGTTATTGCTCATGAAAACACTCCAATTTGCAGGATAATCAACAGAAGGAAATGCAAGAGGGGAAAGTAAAATATTATCGATACTGAAAATACACACAATAATAATTCAACTACTTACAAAATCAAGTGCATCATCACCCCCTGAATTGAAGTTCAAATCAATCGACCAAATAAGCCACTAATACACATATAACCTTTATTGAATTAACAGTAGTACAAAATGTCCATCGAAAGAAAGTCATATTTTTTTCCTTAATGTTAGTTAGTGGAAGGGTTTTGCCAAGCCATACCTCTAATCCAGAGGAGCATTTTTCACTCCCTGTCTCCTCAAACAAGCCCACCAGGTCCTCTCCCAAATTCACCATCAATAAAAGAAAATGATTCTCAATTTCCTCAAAGTCCTTTCGCCTTCTGCCAAAATAAACCATAGCTTACCGGATGGCTTCTGTGATGTAGTTTTATCTAGTTCAAGTGGCTTTATCCACTTTCTTTGTGTCCCCAACCCCGCTATTGCTCTTTAACCCTTTGAAGTGTTGTCAGCCCTTGCCCTTTTAGCTATTACGGGGTCTCTTGGCCAGGTGCTCCTTTCAAGGTAGTTCACTGGCTTTCAGTACCAAGTCAGACTGTCTACTATTTACAGAAATGCTGAAGAGTAGGAAATACACATGACAACTGTTACAGTTAAGGAAAAAATTCTATTATGACTAATTCTGACATTTGATATTTTCAGAAATACATGATCATTGTATGCTTAATTTAAGAAGTAATACATAAACTGAGTAATTAGAAACTTTTGTTATCAAAGTATCTGCAGTGACCTTCTGTATTTTGGTAATTACTGGTTATTTAGCTCTTAATGACAGTACACTTTATGACTAAGAAATTCAGGCAATAGCCTTTAACACTAGAATTACCAGAGCCTACGAATAAACTCGTAGATCTGTCCCACCTTAAATCGCTTCTTAAATCCGTTCACACCTCTCCGCCAGTGTCTTTTGTCATCTAAATGTGCTGATAAAGACAAGCTGCAAGCAGCCGGCTATTCCATCCCTCCCACCGACTTAGAACATGCACGAACTTCTCCCAGCTCATGCCTTGATTGGTTATCTGGGAGTGAAGTGGAGTTTGAGTGGAAATAATAGATCGTTATTTGGAACACACACATTTTGTGTGTGTTCCGTTTCTACAGTAATCTGTGTAAACACATTTTTAAAACGGAAACGTTTTTCATATTCTAGTAGTAAATGATTTCCATCTGTAACAGCTGGTGTAGTTTATGATACTTGTAAAGGTTAGCTTTGTTTGTTTTTTGTTTTTTTTATTCACTTTTCATTCTCTCAGTCGCGTTCAGGATCCTTCCCTACCCTACCCCCCCCCCCCCACATCTGACACTGCTGTTTTCACATAAAGACTGAAATCAAGTGTATGTTTTTATTCTAAAATAGTAAGAATAAGAGCAGTTTACTTCTCAAAACGGAGTCGTGCGGGATTGAACTTGTGACCTTTTGATTACCAGTCAGCGGCTGATACCATTACGCCACCGAGGCAATTGTAGTAACTGTGTGTCAATGTGGCATGCTAAGGCGGCTTTTTTTCCCTTATATTTTTGAATAAAAGCATACTTGTTCTGTTATATTTGTACCTTTTGTGAAAGTGTTTCTTTGATATTTAGACTTCAGGCTTCATACATTATATAGTTTGATGCCTACATTTTGTCATTTACTACTAGAATATAAAAAAAAACTTTCTGTTTTAAAAATGTGTTTACACAGATTACTGTAGAAACGGAACACACATAAAATGCGTGCGTTCCAAATAACGATCTATTATTTACACTCAAATTCCACTTCACTCCCAGATAATCAATCAAGACATGAGCTGGGAGAAGTTCGTGCACATTCTAAGTCGGTGGGGGGATGGAATAGCCGGCTGCTTGCACGTTGTCTTTCTCAGCACATTTAGATGACAAATGACGCTGGCGGAGAGGTGTGAACGGATATAAGAAGCGATTTAAGGTGGGATGGATCTACAAGTTTTTTTGTAGGCTCTGGTAATTCCAGTGTTAATTAAATTAACTTTTTAATAAAAAATAAGGCTGTTTTATTTTTATGGCCTATTCATTTTGTATTATGCTTTTAAAACCCAAGCAGTGTAATGGCACTTGCTGAATTATGCTTTTCTTAATAAATGTGAGTTCTAAATCAAGCACCTTTTAAGATTTGCAGCAAAAGTACAAGAGTTTAAATATCATGACCTGTGTATGGGGGCCCCCTCACATATTCTCATGGTTTTCTAGGGAATCTTAAAGGAACAGAGGTTGAGTACTACTGACCTAAAGTGTGCTAAAACTTAGATTTCTACAATGTAGGTATATGGTTTTGTATTGCACTTATAATTGTGCTAAATTTCTAATTATGTGTAGTGTGCTGCTGTTCTTGGTAAGAATAAATTTAATCATCACTTAAACTAAACGTGCCAACACACTGAACTTTGTCATCTTGCCATAAAAAATATTTAATCTCCTAGTTTCATGTCTTTTCTGCCTTGCAAAATACGAACAATATTGATGTAATGAAGCAGTCTATAACAGGGGCCCCAATTCTGGTCTTTGAAAACCACAGTGGCTTCAGGTTTTCATTCTGACCCTTTTCTTAATTAGTGATCTGTTTTTGCTGCTAATTAACTTTTTTTGAATTAATTTTAATTGTTTTTTAAGATTTCTTTATCTGAATATCTTCATTGTTCTTCTGAATTGCTTCATTTCTTTCCTTAAATGGCACCCAAACAGAAATGAAATGTGAAGTGAGTGAGCCAGCAGAAGCCCAGCTAAGTCAGGGCCTCAAATTCCAATCAGTTGCTTTAATTAGGTGCAGAGTCTTGTCGTTTATCAAACCCATTCTTTAATTCCATGGTATGTTGTTGCTCTCCATGTGCAATAGTATACTTATCTGAAATTGTTGATTTTCTCTTTTCTAAAAGCACTGTTAATGTTTTGGTGACCTGAGCAGATCAACATTCCTCAGACCTTCATCTTTCTTTATTTTCAGATAATATATGCTGGACACAGTTTGCTGTTCATGTTTTGTCTCATTTTGTATCTAGTTATTGTTTGGCAGCTAATTAAGGAAAAAAAAAACATAAGAGCGAGTCAATTAAAATAATTCAAAAGAAGTTAATTTGCAGCAAAAACTGTTCACTAATTAAAATTAGGTTTACGAGTGAATGAAAATCTTTAGCGACTGTGGTCCTCCAGGACCAGAGTTGGGGACCCCTGGTCTATAGCATTTGTTCAGAGAAAGTTTTGTGTGCATGTTTCCTCCAGTATTCATATTAGTTTCATAGTTTTTTGCTTTCCATCATGGTTTTTATTTTTGTCTATTTTTATTTTCAGGTCTGTGCATTATAGGACTGAAGAATGGAAGCATATCCTTTTACACTTTGAGTAAAGAAGAAAAATTGGATTTTTTTTTCCCCCTTTATCCTTGACCTTGAGCTGAGTAGACTAGACAAATGTACCAAATGGTTCATAGCTCTTCTCCCCATAGCAATTCCAACCTTAATGAAAGGAAACATAAACAGATGCGGCCCTTAGTGGGTGCAAGTGTGCTTGGATTATTTATAGTAATTGCTGCTGTTGTCTCCTGGAGCTACTATAGTGCCTCACTTCGCAAAGCTGACTTACTCAAAACTGAACTGCTGGATCTCAAAAGGCATGGTTTCCACATTAGGAACCAGTCAGGTGTTGTTGTCTTCCGCATGACTTTCAGGTTAGTGTTTTGCTCTTTGGTACTCTTTACTTTTAACAGAGTGTAATTGGTGTAAATTCTCAGAGATTTAGCTAAACATCACACTTCATTGGAAAAAGCAAATCTAATTAATTATTTGTATTGTAACACATGACTGTATTAGTAACAGTGGCACAAGCAGTATGCACTCCACTTTCTGTGACCGAGAGAGCTGACGTTTGTTCCAAACACTTCTCCTAACTGGATGCCATTGTCTGGTTATGAGTTTCTTTATTTTTTAAATCTTTTTTTCCCTTCTTGGGTGAATAGAATACACAATGAGAGGCATTGTAATTTTTTAATATACATGGTTTTCTGGAGGTATTGGATAAGCTAAAGCTAGTGGCCTCAATGAAGCCTTAGTTGCAGTTCTTTATTGAATTTATAGTTGCCACAGGTTGTCTAGTAAAAATTGTTCAGAAAGTGAGGATGTCCATTTTACATTTTATTAAAAATACAAATTCAAGCCATTTAATATGACATTCTATTTACGGTGCTGGTTACATAGAAGATGCAGGACTGTTATTAATAGATGGATGAGGAATAAGGTGAATTATGATGATTTTGAGTGTGGCTTCCTATGACAAAATTGACAAGAAAATAAATATTCATTCAACTGTAACTGCAAGTATAGATTGCTGAAATTCTTCAAAGCGTCTTTCAAAGTGAGTATGCTGTGTTCACCAGTGACTTTGTTCACTGAAAATTTTCCAGAACATTTTCCATATGGACTGCTTTGAGAATTTTTTTTTTTTTTTTTTTTTTTTATCAGCATCCCATGATGCTTTGCATGGTTAGTGCACATCTCAGAGTAGTAGCAGCCATGCAGAGAACTTTCAAACATGCATACCATAAGTGTACTCCTCTCATTTACATTGCTCCCTCATGTGATGTCACTACCCATATGCTGCTCCAGTCATAAGTGGATTTTATATGTATATATGTATGTGTATATTTATATATAAAAACATACAGTATTGTCTTCTGAGGTTTATGTTGGTTGACAGTAATGAGAATATTATGAATACAGCCGCTGAGTATATAACACAGATACCGCTGCAGCACGTGACTAATTTCATATGCTGACTAAATGTATATGCAATTAGTGGTCAGTAATGAGTAAAACAAACCTTAAAGGAGTCCTCTCGCTCCCCAAGCCAGAAAACACACGTTTATTTTTGAAATAATAACGAATAATGTATTCACATTTTCGTGATGTTTCTATCTTCGCGCTTCGCAGCGGAGAAGTAGTGTGTTAAAGAAGTTATGAAAAAGAAAAGGAAACATTTTAAAAATAACATAACCTGATTGTCAATGTAATTGTTTTGTCACTGTTATGAGTTTTGCTGTCCTCCAAGGATTTGATTATCATTATTTCTTTCAATCAGGTTCGTATTTGGAGGATGTGTTGTGTTCAAGTTGCATTCCGTGTTTGTGAACCGTTGTAAAGATAACAGGTTTCATTCATCGAAGTGTTCACTACCCAAATCGCTACTCGTGAATGTAAGATGTTTAACAGGCATTCCCGGTATTAACTTGTGGATTTGCATGCGAATATTTAGCGGCAATGTGTCTATGAACTTGTGGAATCTCTTGCGAGTATTTAGCGACAGCGTCTTGTAATGGTTGTCACAAAATTTTTTGATGTGTGCCTTTAACTGTTTCTGCCGCATGCTTCCTTTTAGAGATTATGTCCCAGTAATTAACCATCTGTGGTATATCTGTTTAAGAAGAATTGGGGGCAAACTACGCCTGTGGGTGTTTGCTAAACATACCATGGTGTGACATAAGGGGAACTGACTGTAAAAAGGCAAGGTGGTGCGTATTTTGAACTAAAAGGGAGAAGACAGCGAAGGAGCGGAAAAGTTAGAAGGAAAACTGTTTAAATAAAGAGCTAGGAAGGTGAATGGAAAGAAGCAGTCAGCGGTAAAGCAAGGAAGACTCCGTAATAAGGACGGTTGGGTGCACGTAGAAGGTGTAATAATAAGATTAAGCCTTATGATAATGTTCCCGCATGGAGGGTTTAGAGAGATGCACTGGGAGAAGTATAGAATAGGGAAGCCCGTGTGACTGTTTTGCTGTTCTCCTTCGACAGTTCCGTGGCTCTGCATATTTGTATGCACATCTCTAAAGTCAGTTTGTCTTCTTTCAGTAATCTTTGTTGCAAACTTGCATCACTGGTTCCGCACACAATTCGGTCATGTATAAGAGAACTTTTAATCTCCCCGAAATTGCATGTGCCTGCTAACACTCTCAGATCTGTGACATAGTTGTCTATATTTTCTCCCCTTGCCTGATTTCTTGAAAAAAAAAATCTGAACCTCTCTACAGTTTCGTTTATTTTCGGGTTGTAATGTTCATCCAATTTCCGTATCATCAAGCTCATGATTAACTCATCAGGTCTTACATCACCGGTCAGCGCCTGACACAATTCTCTGCCGCTCTCTCCAATAAGATAACGGAATAATCTGACCTTAGTGTTTTCCTCTGTCTCCGGCATTGCAAGTTCTGTGTATAATCTGAACTCGTCCTTCCATGTTCTCCATGACTTCGCCAGGTCTTTAGCATCGAGGCTTTATACCCTGCGTCTTCTCATTAAACATGTATTTCGCGAATATCTCGTACGATCTCGCAATGTCCACGGCTTTATTTAATGTTAGCTGAGACCCGGCACTTAAAAGTTTCTCTCGCACTTTTGCTGAGTTTGCTCCAAACACTATTCTATCCCTGACCATCTCATCTTTGTTTGCATAAGCACAGTCCTTCACCAGCAATTTTAACTCCGCTACAAAGTGCTGAAAATTGTCATTTATACCCTGCGTCCTCTCATTAAAGTTGTATCTCGCGAATATCGTATTCATCTTAGGCATGACAAACGCCAGCGGCAGCATGTCTATGAACCTAATTTAAAGTTAAGCTTTACACCCTGCTTTCCTATTTGTTTGCATAAGAACAGTCCTTCATCAGCAATTTTAACTCCGTTACAGCAATTGTAACTTTGTTACAAAGTGATCAAAAGTCTCGTTTATACCCTGCATCTTCTCATTAAACTTGTATCTCACGAATATCATATTTGTTGTAGGCATGACAAACGCCAGCAGCAGCCCGTCTATGAACTTAATTTAAACTTTAGGTTTACACCGTGCTTTGTTTCCGCAGTAGCTGCACTTATGAATATGCTTATATGCGTCACTCGCTTCATATTCTTTTGCTGTCTTCTCAATTGTGTAATGCGTTTTTTGAACAGGTTTCATTCATCAAAGTGGAAGCACAGTCCTTCACCTGCGAATATTTACCTTATATGGGAATACTCAATTACGTGGGAGGCGTGATGATGCAGGACGCAACTCCGCCTCACACGGCGACCGAGCAGCAGGCTATGGCTATATATATGGACGAAAGTAGGTTCCAGTTATGACCGTTACGTGTAGAATTTCGAAATGAAACCTGCCTAACTTTTGTAAGTGAGCTGTAAGGAATGATCCTACCAAATTTCAGCCTTCTACCTACACGGGAAGTTGGAGAATTAGTGATCAGTCAGTCAGTCAGTCAGTCAGTGAGTCAGTCAGTGAGGGCTTTGCCTTTTATTAGTATAGATATATAAAATTGGTTATCAATTTGTCTACATGTTTTGTTGCTTCACGCATGGTGATGCAGTGGTTAACACTGCTTCCCCACCACTTGGGTCACATTTTTGATCAAGTATTTTTGTCAGATACTTTCCTAGCTTCCTTCAAAGATTTTCACCATGTGCAGCAAATTTGTTGATCATTCCAGTGGTTTCACCAAAGTCAAGGTGAAGTGAACTCTGTGGAGTTTGCTTATTACCAGTAACTACAATATTGAATGCAAATAATAATCCATCCATTATCCAACCCGCTATATCCTTGCAAATAATAATAATTAAGGAAATCAATATGTTACTATATGACAATATGGAAACAGTATTGTAACAGATAACAATGAATGTTATTTTGTTTCTAAATATATCCTTATGAACATGGTGCTGTCATTAAAACATACTGAAAGTATTGACATACTTCCCAGCCATACTGTACTAACAAACTGAATGAACCAGTCTGCATAGTTTTTTTTAAAAAAAAAAAAAAGCCTTGGCAATAACTAGTATAAGTCTGTGTTTCTTAAACTGTGTTTCAGGGATCCTTAATTTTCTGCGGAACCTATTGAAGAATTTTTGTGAGCCGTATGTTTTGTATCAGCTGCAGCTGACTATACAGGATGTTCAAGCAGAGCACTTAGAGAAAAGGGCAGATTTATTGTTTGACATAAGAAGGGTATTTGTTTTAAACCTAGTGAGCCTATACAAATTTTGGCACTGGGAGCGACCACGGGAAACACTTTAAAAGCTTGGGGGGAAAAATAAACAAAATATATCTGCATTTCATAGATGAGAAAACTTGCATCTTCAGAGGTTGTCCTGAAATGAAATGTGCAAACTGCTTTCTCTTATTGTTTATTTTGATTTATTTACTGGTAGGTGTGTGTGATTTATGGTGGTAACTAGCAGAATACCCGTGCTTCGCAGCGGAGAAGTAGTGTGTTAAAGAAGGTATGAAAAAGAAAAGGAAAAATTTTTAAAAATAACGTAACATGATTGTTAATGTAATTGTTGTATATATAATATATATAGCAAAATACATATCTATATACATATCTACATATACACATATATATATATATATATATGCATACCTATCTACATCATATATACACACACATATACATACATACATACACAGACACACACATATATATAATTTGTGTGTGTGTATGTATGTGTGTGTGTATACACATACATACAAACATACACACAGGTATATATAAATATATGTGTATATATATATATATGTATGTGTCTATATGTGTGTGTATAGCTTTGATCACTGAGTGCAAGGGAAAAATAATAAAATGTAGTCTATAAGTTATTAAACAGTAAAACATTAACGTTTTAAGAAGTAAAGGTACATTGAGCACTACTGGAGTGGTTGCGGGTAAACTACATTTTAAAGACGGTATAACAGAAGAGGTAAGTAGTACTAACAGCAGCTAAAATGTATATGGATCATCTCTCGGTAGTAGATCCCTTTTGAAAGGCGCTACACGACGGCTGTGGTATAGAAATTACATTTTCTATGTGAACGTCCAAATTTCTGCCTCTGGTAATGTGCCTTA
>JANRMT010062837.1:20339883-20353138 GCA_026402145.1 Polypterus bichir lapradei | reverse complement strand
GGGGGGCACGGTGGCGTGGCTGTAGTGCTGCTCCCTTGCATTATGGGGTCCCCAGGTTTATATTCAGTGTAGTGAACTTTATGACAGGTGTGACGAGGCTCCAAAAAACTGGATATATGAATGGGTATCGCACAGGTTTAACTTAAATATTGTGTAAATATTGGGCTCGTGATGTGGTGGTCGGAGACACGAAAGCAGAATTCAATGGATGTTCTTCTGAGCGGGCTTTCTTTATTGCATGCGCGCTGTCTCTATCTGACGTACTAAACCTCCAGTTCCTATCATTGCTTTTTCTTTCTGCACATAACCAATCACCACACGATAAACGTCTTTGTGAAATTAAAACAAGTTATAAACTTAGACCTCAGAGTTTTCAGAACTTAAAATGTATTAAAGCATGTGGGGGCACGGTGGCATGGTGGTTGCGCTGCTGATTCGCAGCAAGGGGGTCCCGGGTGTTCCCTGCCTTGAGTTTGCATGTTTTTTTCTGGTGGGTCTACTCGGCGTGCTTCAGTTTCCTTTCAAAGACATGTAGGTTGTGGGGTTTTGTTATGTATTATTGACCCTGCTACTTTATGTGTTCCACGTATTCACTCTGCGATGTGTTGGCACCGCATTCAGGATTTACTCCTGCCTCACACAAGATGCTTGCTGGGATGGGCGCAACCCTGCATGGATGGCATAATTAAACATGTATAATGAAGATTTTTTTTTAATTTCTGAAAACTCCATCCCAGCAAGCACCGTGCCCCCACATGCTTTAATAATTTAAAGTTCTGAAAACTCCGAGGTCTAAGTTTATAACTTGTTTTAATTTCACAAAGACGTTTATCGTGTGGTGATTGGTTATGTGCAGAAAGAAAAAGCAAGATAGGGACTGGAGGTTTAGTACGTCAGATAGAGACAGCACGCATGCAATAAAGAAAGCCCGCTCAGAAGAACATCCATTGAATTCTGCGTTCGTGTCTCCGACCACCACATCACGAGCCCAATATTTAAGTTAAACCTGTGCGATACCCACTCATATATCCAGTTTTTTGGAGCCTCGTCACACCTGCCATTAAGTTCACTACACTGAACATACAACTGGGGACCCCTTAATGCAAGGGAGCAGCTCTATAGCCACGCCACCGTGCCCCCCGCCACCCATGTTTAATACATGCTTTAATGCATTTCATCGTGAAGAAGATATCAAGCATTTCTCTTAGTATTCTGAATGTTCTTAGAGCAGGATTATCATGAAGTCAATGTGCGGCGATCGCTGTCTGCGCCTCTCAGTGCAAGAGGAAGACAGTTTAAGAAGCGCATAGAGATTAACAACTGGGTCGGAGAAGACTTAATATAAAGCATTTAATGTGCTACATTAATAAATTACGGGGTTTGAGAAAATCTAGTAAATTAAACATTCATTTTAAGATGAAGTTTAGTTTGCAACATTCTACTGACAAAATAAACTATTAGAATAAAGTGGAAATGTCGACTTTAATCTCGACGTAAATGTCGAGAATAAAGTGGAAATGTCGAGAAAACTAGTTAGTAAAATATTTTTTAAGACATCCTTAATAATCCTTAAAGACAAACGCTCTCTGCCAGACATCTGCCAGATGAAAAAGATGACGTCGCATAGACGTCTCCGCGACGTGTGTGTGCTATCTGGGTTAACAATCCTTAAAGACACGGTACGTCTGTAATTTATCTATACCGATCATTGTAGGTACGGAATACAAATGCAGGCTATGTACAGTATTTTACATTACGGTGTATTTTACCTAGTTCCATTTAATATACTGATGAATTATATTTTGCTGCAAAGCGTCTTTTTGATTAAAAGAGGAGTGACATTGTGAGTTTGTGACACTGACAGTAAGCTGTAATGTTAACTCCAGACTTGGTAAACAGACCATTAAGTTATCTAAAGTTATATCTGACCGCTGCTGGTGCTGCCAGTGATTTTCAAAACGGCCAATAAACAACTAAACTGGGAAATAATCTGTAAACTACCCCAAACAAATTTTATAAAAATAAATAAATAAATAAAGTCACCACTTACCGTGAATAGTCCATTAACACTAGAATTACCAGAGCCTACGAAAAAACTCTTAGATCCGTCCCACCTTAAATCGCTTCTTAAAACCGTTCTCACCTCTCCGCCAGCGTCTTTTGTTAATCTAAATGTGTTGATAAAGAAAAGTTGCAAGTAGCCGGCTATTCCATCCCCCCATCGACTTAGAAAGTGCACAAACTTCTCCCAGCTCATGTCTTGATTGATTATCTGGGAGTGAAGTGGAGTTTTAGAGTGGAAATAATAGATCACACGTATTTCACGTGTGTTCCGTTTCTACAGTAATCCGTGTAAACACATTTTTAAAACAGAAACGTTTTTCATATTGTAGTAGTAAATGACAAAATGTAGGCATCAACTATATAATTTATGAAGCCTGAAGTCCAAATATCAAATTAACAGCTTCACAAAAGGTACATATATAACAGAACAAGTATGCTTTTATTCAAAAATATAACTGCAGGAAAAAAGCCGCATTAACATGCCACATTGACACTTACATATTTCAACTGCTATGGTAGTGTAATGGTATCAGCTCCTGATTTATAACCAAAAGGTTATGAGTTCGATCCTGCACGATTCTCTTTTGAAAAGTAAACTGCTCTTATTCTTACTATTTTAAAATAAAAACATACATTTGATTTCAGTGTGTAACAGCCAGTGTAATTTATGATACTTGTAAAGGTTAGTTTTTTTTTTTATTCACTTTTCATTCTCTCAGTCGTGTTCAAGATCCTTCCCTACCTCCCCCCCCCCAATCTGAAGACGCGCTATAGCTCTGTAGCGTACTTGTGACTGCATTCTCGTACCAATGCTTTTGCGAACTGCTGTGCCTGCGTGCACTTCTCGTGGTATTACACGTCTATTTTTTTGAGCATACCCGGGGCGCTCAAACACACCCTTCCAACATTTACGGCATGTGTACTTGTTGCAGTTTACACACCTCTCTGTGCTATGGTTCCTATTACACTGAATGAGCACCTGACACTGTACTTTCTTCCCTATATAAATAACATTCGAGCTATAGCGCGTCTCCAAATAAATCACATTTGAGCTATAGCACGTCTTTATGTGAAAACAGCATTGTCAGATGGGGGGTATGGAGGAATATTTCGGACAAAATTAAATAAATAGATAAATGCGTAAATAAATAAAAGTACTGTGAAATGTGAGCATAAATAAATGTATCATGAAATGAGAGCATAAATAAATAAGTGTGTCACGAAACATGTTTTTTGTTGCTTATTTATTTATTTCATTTTGTCCGTAACATTCCTGCAAACCGTCATGAAATACGACTTGAAATAAAACTGTCACTTTCACTCGTCAAAGTTGAGAGGGTGGGCTCTAACACGCCCTCTACTTACTGATTGGTGAATCGATAGCACAAGAATTAATTAGAAAAATGCTTAGTACTGCCGATGAAATGGATTCTGCCGAAGATATTACGTATTTCAGAGAGAGAATTGAAGATTTATCGGAAGAAATTACAATGTTAGCGGCCCTTTTAGACTCCGATATAGGTAAAACTATTTTTGAAATTATCGAAGAACAGGTGGAACGGACTCTACTACAATCCAGTTCAGGTGACGCAGTTCCCTGCTCTGGACGTTCATCCTTTGACATTCCAGCTGACATTCCATACATTTATTTATTTATGCTTACATTTCACAGTACTTTTATTTATTTGCGCATTTATTTATTTATTTAATTTTGTCCGAAATAGTCCTCCATGGGGGGGGGGGGAATCGTGAACGCGACTGAGAGATTGGAACTGAATTAAAAAAAAAAGCTAACCTTTACAATTATCATGCATTTACACTGGCTCTTACAGAGTGACTGAAATCAAATTATGTTTTTATTCTAAAATAGTTAAAAATAAATAAATAACCTTCGCCGTTCTGCCTGCCTGAACTCCCTGTCTATCTATATAGTAATAACAGTAATTTTATTATTATATAGGAGCTTCCCTGTCTGCCTATCATATAGTGCCATTCCTTCCTACCTATCTATATATCTATCCCCTTAGCTGTTTTTATATACTTTATCTATTATACAGTGCCTTCCCTGTTTATTTATATATCTAATGCCTTCTCTGCCTGTCTGATTGCATATAGCGCTGAACTTACTGCTCTGTACTATTCTGGCCTCTGCGTGTCCTGGAGTACAAAAGAAACACCACCATACAGCAACATGTGGGGACTGGCAAGATCGGGGAAAAAACCACGCGGTCACTGATTACAAACCGCAAGATGAATGAAAGAGACAATATATGTAAAAACATCATTGCACTAATGCAATATTATTTGAAAACGATCAGCGTCAGATCGGGAGCATATTCAAACCCGATCTGACGCTGTTCGGTTTCAGATAATATTGTATGTGCTGTGTGTTGAAACTGCTGCACTGAATAAGCAGACTCCTTCTGTAAGAGCGTCAGCGTGTATTCAAACCCGATCTGATGTTGTTCGTTTTCAAATAATATTGCATGTACTGTACTATTTTAGAATAAAAACATAATTTGATTTCAGTCAGTCTGTAAGAGCCAGTGTAAATGCATGATAATTGTAAAGGTTAGCTTTTTTTTTTAATTCAGTTCCATTCTCTCAGTCGCGTTCACGACCAATGTGACAATGCTGTTTTCACATAAAGACGTGCTATAGCTCAAATGTGATTTATTTGGAGACGCGCTATAGCTCGAATGTTATTTATATAGGGAAGAAAGTACAGTGTCAGGTGCTCATTCAGTGTAATAGGAACCATAGCACAGAGAGGTGTGTAAACTGCAACAAGTACACATGCCGTAAATGTTGGAAGGGTGTGTGGGAATTGTTAATATCTGAATGGGATGATTTTATATAGCACGGATCGGAAATCAGCAGTTCTTAGCATTGCCCCACGCAAGCTGTCGTATCAACCGCCTACTGTAACTTGCTTTATTTTTTCTTCACTTATAGTCTAGAATAAAAGTGCACTTGTTTTGTTATACTTGTAAACAACAGATGTTCCTGTGTTTGAGCGCCCCGGGTATGCTCAAAAAAATAGACGTGTAATACCACGAAAAGTGCACGCAGGCACAGCAGTTCGCAAAAGCATTGGTACGAGAATGCAGTCACAAGTACGCTGCAGAGCTATAGCGCGTCTTCAGATTGGGGGGGGAGGTAGGGAAGGATCTTGAACACGACTGAGAGAATGAAAAGTGAATAAAAAAAAAAAACTAACCTTTACAAGTATCATAAATTACACTGGCTGTTACACACTGAAATCAAATGTATGTTTTTATTTTAAAATAGTAAGAATAAGAGCAGTTTACTTTTCAAAAGAGAATCGTGCAGGATCGAACTCATAACCTTTTGGTTACAAGTCGGGAGCTGATACCATTACACTACCATAGCAGTTGAAATATGTAAGTGTCAATGTGGCATGTTAATGCGGCTTTTTTCCTGCAGTTATATTTTTGAATAAAAGCATACTTGTTCTGTTATATATGTACCTTTTGTGAAGCTGTTAATTTGATATTTGAACTTCAGGCTTTATAAATTATATAGTTGATGCCTACATTTTGTCATTTACTACTACAATATGAAAAACGTTTCTGTTTTAAAAATGTGTTTACACGGATTACTGTAGAAACGGAACACACGTGAAATACGTGTATTCCAAATAATGATCCATTATTTCCACTCTAAAACTCCACTTCACTCCCAGATAATCAATTAAGGCATGAGCTGGGAGAAGTTTGTGCACTTTCTAAGTCGATGGGGGGATGGAATAGCCGGCTACTTGCAACTTTTCTTTATCAACACATTTAGATTAACAAAAGACGCTGGCGGAGAGGTGAGAACGGTTTTAAGAAGCGATTTAAGGTGGGACGGATCTAAGAGTTTTTTCGTAGACTCTGGTAATTCTAGTGTTAAGCCGCCATCTTAATCTCTGTAGTGCAGTTTGGTAGCGTCAATTCGGCGGGGGAGGGGGGGTGGGTTGTTAAAATCACGTGATTGCAATTCAGCGCAGCTAAATTGCTGGCGTGTGTTAACGTGTTCTTGAGAACAAAGCGCCATCTAGTGGTGGAACCAGGTAAATGAATAAATAGGGCATGAATGGGCGTGTTTACTGTGAAATCTTGACACGCCTTCTGTTAGTAGAGGGAGGGGGGGATCACGGCGTGCATAGGGCAGCCGTACGCCATTCGCACGCCATTCACACGGCCGCGGCTATTTGATGTGGCTCCATCTGTAGGTCTCTTCAACAGTATGAAGTCTTTTACTTACAAGCTCCCAGACTTCCGTAGTCAAGATGACAGGCATCCATTTTTTTAACAATTTCCGGAGTAGAAGTGTGGTTGCATCGAATGGATTCATAATGTTGTTACACCCTTTCATGTCTTGTTTGAATGTCTTCTTGTATTTTATTAAGGTCTTCTTGTGAACAGAAAGTTTTCAATTTTGTCCTAATTTTCTTTGCCATTTGCTTCCAGGAGTCATAAGCCTTGATGAATGCCTTCTCGTGTTTCTTGGCTTCCTGACCATGCAGTTCCTGACCCTTCGCTGTGAAGCCTCTTTCACGAGAGCTGGTTCTAACTTGTGTTGTCTGTATTGGATTGTCACTATTTTCTGCAGTGGACAACATTTTATAGCCTGGGCAGCTGTTTAATTAGCTTGAGTATTGCGTTCTATGTGTTTTCAGTGGGCTGTGAAACAGCAGTAAGTAATCTCAGCCCTGAGTGACACCACTTGCACCTGACAACACCTATAACTTTTGGACCCCAAAGGATTTTACTAAATTAGAATAAATTGAATGTCATAGGAAAATACACTATGAATACTTAAATAACCCTTTCAATCTTAAACAGAAGGTGTTTTCACTGTAGTACAAGCTTAAAGTTATGATTTATAACATAGCATTAAACTTTATCATACCTTCACAGCTATATCTCTACTTTGTCTTAAACATTTTGAATGTTAACTTTTACCTTAGGAAATATAGTTCTTTATCTTAACTTTTAAATTTTTACAATATAATAACTTTTAAACATTGACTTATAATTATTAAAATAAATATAATACTTGATAAACTTTTACTTATAAAATATTTCAAAGGAAACCGTACAGTTTACTGAACCCTTTAACTTAAAGGGTTTAAGAATTTTACTATAACATCATTATAATATAGTCCATGTAGGTTTAAGTACTTTATATATAAGGATGTTCATATTTCACTGTCCCTTATCGTCAAGGATTTATCGCTGTATCTGTAGTATCTGCATATATGATGTGCCGTCAGACTCGGAACTTGCCTGAATGCAGGTTATCAGCGGGGCAACTGCTGCTTTTCAGGTGCCAAGCAGCACAAGGCATGAAGGACGTTTCAGATGTACGGTCGAGTTTTCACTATAGCAGCCCTTGGTTTCAAAAGAATCGACGCACAGAGTCTCAGACTGGTGCGTTTATCTTTATTTATGTCTCAAATTGTGGCTCTTGTAGTCGTTATAACGTCACGAGCACCGTGAAAACTATAAACAAAAATATAAACGTACATTTTTTTTAACATTCTACAAAGTAACGGAACAAATGAAACAACATACAATTAATTGCGTACCTCTCGCTCCGCTTACCAAGGGGTGCAACAAATCTAAAGGTCACCGTTTCAGAGATAGAGTTAGTCCTCACTGTTTCTTCACACTTCCGGTATTTTACGTTGTTACGTTCCCGACGTGCAGAATGATTTTGTGGTCATTTACAAGTTATGCTAATCATTAAATATAATGTAATGAAATGCAAAGAGTTAAGAGTTGCAAAGCATGGCTGGGGTTCAGTCCATAGGACCCAGTAGCTGTCCTCTCCTGTTTATGTTATAGTTGTGAAAACTATTTATTATGTTCCTAGACCTCATGAGGCAAGGGCCAGTTTTGTGGCAATGAATAAGAGATTTAAAGGAAAGACTATAACTATTAGTATGACTTGGAATATTAGGAAAATGAAATGATGGAAGTGCTGAACTGAAATAGTAAATCTGTACTGTATACAGAAAATGACATTGAAAGGTAAAGGTATTAGAATTCTTTTTCCCGACCGTGCTGCCATAGGTGTTTTTGTGTCAGGAGAATAGTCAGGCAAACTGATGGTGCTAAAGAGGGTGAGAGGGAGAGGGTTATAGTTGTTAAGGTGATTGTTAAAAACATCAACTTATGAATATAGCCTTGGCATATATGCTACAGGTTAGCAGAAGCATTGAAGGGAAAGATGTGTCATGGGAGAAGTTGATGGGTTTGATGTCTGAACTGTCTTGGGATAGGTGATTGTAATGGGTTTGACTTGATCGGAGGCATTGGATCCTATGCTATGAAGCAGCTCCTGGGGGCTTTAGCGTCAGTGAGAAAGGTTGAGGCTGAGAGGATTGTGTAGTTTGATGATACAATAGAAATACTTATGTGCCATACCCTTTTTAAGAAGGAGGAAAATATGTTAGTGACATGTGAATATGGTGGTATAGGAAAGACAATAAACTATTCGTTGGTAAGGAGGGTTGATCAGGGCATGGTGAAAAATATAAAAGTGAGTCTTAGAACGGTTATGTATTGGTTGAAAGAAATGTTTGAGTCGGAAGTCCAATAGAATGTTCGTTCCAACACTCACGATTTGGAAGTTAAACGTCAGCGAATGGTACAAATTTTCTAGAACATTGGTAGTAAGAATAGGTTCAGAAGCATTAATGGCAATAAGGAACCAATTAAAAATGTCTGGTTGGAAACAGAAGAAGAAATGTGGTAAAATGCTGAGGTAGAGGTGACACCAGAGGAACAGGGGAGATGGCCATAAAGCTTGATAGAAAACACAGTCATAAAGTGATTGTGCAGTCAAGTGAAGCTAAATCCTAGAAAAGCAGTTGCAAGAGTGTGAAAAGCCAAGAGATGAGAGTTTGCAAGTGAGCTTAAAATGAGAAAGGAAGATGTAATTTGTTCAGGATCATAAGGGCTCTGGCAAAAAGAAATGTAGGATATGGTTGTTGTGAACTACTGAGGGAAATCGTATGTTTCATAGTAATGGGATTAAGAATACTTGAAGTACATGGGGAATCTGCTTAATGAGGAGAATGAATGGGGTGATGATGTTAGAAAAAATATGAAGACCAAGCTGCAGGTGTTCAAAAGAATAGGATGTAATAGCGGTGAAAGATGGAGAGGTAAAGCAATGGTCTCAATTGGAGTTGTGTGAAAAATATTAACTGTATGGGCTTGTCTTCCTGGAGTTGAATGATTGATACACTTGCACAGCACGATTGTTTGTGAAGGTGGGATTCATAAAAATCGGAAAACCAAAAGACCAGTAGTCAAAATAGAGTGATCTATTGAAATGTGGTCCATATCAAAGATAATGAAGGAGGCTGAGATAGTACTAGAGAAAAGCATCATGGATCATATGACAGTGCAGTACAGTTTGGATTTGTTTCTGATTAAAGAAAAAAAACATATAGAGGGAATTTAAATTGTTCCCAAATGGAAATTTGGCAGTATGAATTGTGTTGTCAGTCAGATGGTTAGAAAACAATGGGATAGAAGATGTTTTGTTTGGTGTAAGTATAAGGATATTTCTTCATTAGACAATCATTTTAAACATTGTCTACTAACATCAGTTTCTGTGGAAAGAGAATTTTAAAAATTAAAACTTGTGTTCTCAAGATCCTTTAATTTCATTAGTGTGGCAAATGTAAAAGCTTTATTCATTAGGCTGTATTGCAGGGTGTGGTTTGATAGCCTCTGAAAGGCAGTATTCTGTCAAGGTAGACAGATACACATTTTATTTGGTTTGTCTTTATACAATTTTTCTTCATGTTCACAAACATGTTTTCAAAGGCAATATTAAAATCTAATTAGGTTTATTTGTATTCATTATGAAACCAGAGAAATTGGGAAGAATAGCTGTTTGAATACTTTTTTTTGTCAATCTTCTATTTTTTGCTGTATATTCTGTATGTACACTTTTTACTAAATTGTGCCTCAAAAGGCATGTGCAGTATATCTTTATTTCTTGTTCAGTTTTCTTATTTTGTGCAAAATAAACTATACAGTGCATCCGGAAAGTGTTCACAGCGCATCATTTTTTCCACATTTTATTATGTTACAGTCTTATTTCAAAATGGATTAAATTAATTTTTTTCCTCAGAATTCTACACACAACACCCCATAATGACAACATGAAAAAAGTTTACTTGAGGTTTTTGCAGATTTATTAAAAATAAAAAAAATTGAGAAAGCACATGTACATAAGTATTCACAGCCTTTGCCATGAAGCTCAAAATTGAGCTCAGGTGCATCCTGTTTCCCCTGATCATCCTTGAGATGTTTCTGCAGTTTAATTGGAGTCCACCTGTGGTAAATTCAGTTTATTGGACATGATTTGGAAAGGCACACACCTGTCTATATAAGGTCCCACAGTTGACAGTTCATGTAAGAGCACAAACCAAGCATGAAGTCAAAGGAATTGTCTGTAGACCTCTGAGGCAGGATTGCCTCGAGGCACAAATCTGGGGAAGGTTACAGAAAAATTTCTGCTGCTTTGAAGGTCCCGATGAGCACAGTGGCCTCCATCATCCGTAAGTGGAAGAGGTTCGAAACTACCAGGATTCTTCCTAGAGCTGGCCGGCTATCTAAACTGAGCGATCGGGGGAGAAGGGCCTTAGTCAGGGAGGTGACCAAGAACCCGATGGTCACTCTGTCAGAGCTCCAGAGGTCCTCTATGGAGAGAGGATAATCTTCCAGAAGGACAACCATCTCTGCAGCAATCCATCAATCAGACCTGTATTGTAGAGTGGGCAGATGAAAGCCACTCCTTAGTAAAAGGCACATGGCAGCCCGTCTGGAGTTTGTCAAAAGGCACCTGAAGGACTCTCAGACCATGAGAAACAAAATTCTCTGGTCTGATGAGACAAAGATTGAACTCTTTAGTGTGAATGCCAGGCGTCACTTTTGGAGGAAACCAGGCACCACTCATCACCAGGCCAATACCATCCGTACAGTGAAGCATGCTGGTGGCAGCATCATGCTGTGGGGATGTTTTCCAGCGGCAGGAACTGGGAGACTAGTCAGGATAAAGGGAAAGATGACTGCAGCAATGTACAGAGACATCCTGGATGAAAACCTGCTCCAGAACGTTCTTGACCTCAGACTGGGGCGACGGTTCATCTTTCAGCAGGACAATGACCCTAAGCACACAGCCAAGATATCAAAGGAGTGGCTTCAGGACAACTCTGTGAATGTCCTTGAGTGGCCCAGCCAGAGCCCAGACTTGAATCCGATTGAACATCTCTGGAGAGATCTTAAAATGGCTGTGCACCAACACTTCCTATCCAACCTGATGGAGCTTGAGAGGTGCTGCAAAGAGAAATGGGCAAAACTGGCCAAGGATAGGTGTGCCAAGCTTGTGGCATCATATTCAAAAAGACTTGAGGCTGTAATTGCTGCCAAAGGTGCATCGACAAAGTATTGAGCAAAGGCTGTGAATACTTATGTACATGTGATTTTCTCAGTTTTTTTATTTTTAATAAATTTGCATAAACCTCAAGTAAACGTTTTTCACATTGTCATTATGGGGTGTTGTGTGTAGAATTCTGAGGAATAAAATTAATTTAATCCATTTTGGAATAAGGCTGTAACATAACAAAATGTGGAAAAAGTGATGCGCTGTGAATACTTTCTGGATGCACTGTATCACGGAAGAGCTACCCACTGCACAACCTATAAAATTGGGTCTACAGAAGTACCTACAATAGACTCAATCTGAAAAGTATATGCACATAGCTTGTACCGTGATATACATCTTAATAATGATCTTTTTTAACTATATTGTGATATAACATTTGGCCATACCGCCTAACCCTATAGCTGGGGTAGCCTCAACACACTTGGAAAACATTAACTACTAATAGCAGGTATTCAGTGTTTAGGCTTTTTGGTAATCTTGCATAGTCTAATTTTAAATGCACAAAGGGAACTAGAGGCTTTCAATGAGCTGATATCTGGCAATGAGTGTTTCTTCCCACATTGTGGTACATACAAATACATCTTGAGCAATCGTATGGAGCTTTAGCTGCAAACTCTGGGGCATACTATGTTTGTTCAACATGCGTCAGTATTCATTTTTTTATACATGTGGCAGGCCATGTATCAAGAGAAGGGAGGAAGGTGATTGATGTTCAGGTGCACGTAAGGTATTTAGTACATCCTGCCCTTTCCCACAGTACGAGCTGTGTGAATATAATTTCTTGTTAGAAAAATGTTAGAGCATCAGAATTGATTAGCAAAGACATAGCAAGTAGCAGAACTGTTCCATCAACAAAAGAAGCTGCAGCACATAGTGTCTCAAACCTCTGTGTCCTTGGAGATAGGGTCAGTTTGAGAGGTGTGCTATAATTTTAATAGCTGTTTATATATGTCAAATAAACAAAGATGTATGTGGTTCCTTATATAGTTATAACAGTTTGTTTAATTATCATCCCACTCCATTTTAATGCATAAAGTGAGAACCTGTAAAGATCTTTATATCATAACATTTACGTAGGGTCAAGACTTTGCTTCGACTGCATGAAGGTTTATTAACATGATACTATTGTTAGACTTGAAAAGTAAAATAACAGATTGGGTGAGATTGAATATCTATACTAATAAAAGGCAAAGCCCTCACTCACTCACTCACTCACTCATCACTAATTCTCCAACTTCCCGTGTAGGTAGAAGGCTGAAATTTGGCAGGCTTATTCCTTACAGCTTCCTTACAAAAGTTGGGCAGGTTTCATTTCGAAATTATACGCGTAATGGTCATAACTGGAAGATGTTTTTTCTCCATTTACTGTAATGGAGATGAGCTTGAAACCCGTGGGGGCGGAGTTTGACATCATCACGCCTCCCACGTAATCACGCAGTACGTAGAAAACCAGGAAGAGCCCCAAAAAGCGCTGAAGAAAACATGCATTATATAATTGAGAAGGCAGCGAAACAATAAGAAGCGAGCGAGTGATATATACAACCATATTCATGAGTTCTGCTACTTCGGAAACAAAGCACAGTGTAAACCTACACTTTAAATTAAGTTCATAGACAGGCTGCCGCTGGCGTTTGTAATTTAGTGCCTGCCCATATAAGGCCGTCCGTCAGCGGCAATCCAATAGCAAACTGCCACGGGTAAATATTCACGGGTG
>JANRMT010062837.1:20307026-20334883 GCA_026402145.1 Polypterus bichir lapradei | reverse complement strand
TGGTGTTCATGGTGCTAAGCCAGCACAAGATGTCACTGCAATTACAGGATCATATTCAAAAGAAACAAATGTTTGACTGTTTAGGTCAGAGAAATTGATAGGGAGTATTGGATGGGTACAGTTGATGGTTGATGGGGTGCTTACATTTTGGTTTGCAATGACTAAAGAGTCAACATTATACAAATAAATAAATTAATATTTGTTTTCTTACCTTAAACCATAACGCACACATCCTTTTACAACACCTTGTTCTTGAGCTAGTCAGCTATATGTTTAATGTTTTACAACCAGCAGTAGATGGAGCTGGGTGTTCTTATGTGTCAATATGTAATTGTAATA
Organism: Polypterus bichir lapradei; assembly: GCA_026402145.1. Lineage (NCBI taxonomy): Eukaryota > Metazoa > Chordata > Cladistia > Polypteriformes > Polypteridae > Polypterus > Polypterus bichir. The sequence continues at coordinate 20,334,544 of JANRMT010062837.1, read as the reverse complement.
TAAGACAGAGAAAGAAATGGCTTGTGTGTGCATAGTTATATTTACTGCCACTCCTTATAAAATGAGTGGAGATGCTTTTTTTTTTTTTTGTACTAATTATGCTATGGTATGTGAATATAGTCATTAGATTGCTTTGCGCTCAACATTTCAAACTTAGGCAAAACAAATATCAAAAAATAGCTATAGGGACCTCAAGTCAAGTTTATAGCTGTCTGTTAAGCCACTATTGCTACTTTGAATGAACTAATGTTTGAACTAGTTGCCTTTTATCTTCACCAGTTTGAAAACCTTTTGTTTTGGTGTGCTGATATGTTGGTAAGTTATTTGTGTTTGCATCACAGACCGAGTTCTCAAAAATTAATTTTCTTCTTATTGATATTGTAGAATTATTTTGGGCTTACGTTTTTTATAATATATTGTGGGGTCTCTTTGTGGTGTTGTTTTTTCTTTCTATTGAAAGCTCTTGTAGTATATAATTGATGGCATGTAGCTTTAAAATTTACATAGTAGTGATATCAAACATACACAGACCTAAATTTCCAAAGGAGTTGGTCCATTTAGGTAGATGTGAACATGCCAGTTGCACCCTGGGGCAGAGTCAACCAGGAAAAACCCTTTTAAAAGCAGTGGTTTCTGTGTGGTAGTAAGTGAACCCCAGAGCGATTTGCATGTTTGAACATCAGGTCAATCTAATTACATGAAATTATTGTGCATTTTTGGTAAAATGTGCATGTGTTGTGAAAGTCACACTGCACCATTGCAGCAGTAATTCTCAGTGTACACTTTTTAAAAAAATTAATAAATATGTCTGTGTGTCCATCTCTGTCTTTCCAATTACTGTGTTTTTGTCATTCCAAAAGATGGCATGTCAGAAAATATTTTAGTAATAAAGTACATTGCATTTGTCATTCCAATTGGTGGCACATCACAAACATTAAAACTGCTTTTATGAGTCCCATAACAAATGGCATATAACAGACGCATATACATTGCATGCTGCATTGCAAATGTTAACACTGAGGTCTGTGTTGATTATTTAGATTTCAACCCATCTTAGATTGGTAGCACAGTTAGGAATGAGATAAAACCACTTGCACACTGATCAAGCCTAGCACCTGATTCAGAGGCAGAGCCTCTCTATCTCTTTCTACCTCCCTCCTACTGTTAAGATCTGTTTTACAGTTGTTACCACAAATCATTTTAATTTGTCCACCTCTTTGTAGAGGAAGTGACCAAACCATCCTTATGGTGCTTGATGTGAAACTTGAAGAAATATAGCTTTTAATTTTTCTCTTCCCCCTCAGTTCTCTGAATTTTTTTTTTTTTTTAATATAGTATCGGAAGGATTTCCGTGAAAGTATCAAACTTTGTGAAGCCGTAAAGGATGAAAGGGCAATAGTAATAATTTAAATTATTCTTTTTTTTTTTGTTTGTTTTTCAGTGCCTTGTTTTTCATTTTTTTCTCTTCCTTTCAGGATAAAGCACTTTCTAAGCTAAAGATTGTTCGGGCAGAATGCAAAAACTTAACAAATGAAAATGAAAATTTGAGGCTTGAAATCGGAGCTCTAAAATGTGAGCTCAAGGAAAAAGATGAGATTAACACATTTATTTCTTTAGAACAGGTATTTTTTTTAACATTGTATTTTTCACTGCTTTCTTGATATTAAAGTGAACATGTCAATTTCATGCTTTTGATTTCAATCTGTTTCATTAATGTAATATATATACATTTAACCATTAAGCAAAGTAGATGCTAATGATTAAGGTTGTGTACTATTTCCAAATAAAAAGTAGCAAATTATTTAAAATGCTTTCTGATGTTCTAATTAATCATGTGTATGTTTACACATGCTACTATGCAGGAACAGTTAATAAAGGTAACTGCTTTAAGACGGGTTGTAATTTGTGGTTTTGGTAGTGGCATTACATTACTAGTCTTGGCTCAAAAGCATCCACTGTGAATTCTGCTTTTGTTCCACTAAACAATACTTTTCAGATTTGCATTTAGAATATGTTTGAATTTGTTTTACTTTCAAGTGTGTGGGAAGGTGTATTGATTTGGGGTCTTTATGTTCAAAATTCACATTCTACAAGAAAGAATGCATTGAGTAAGTGTAGTTCAGACACTTTCAGGTTTGGTTGTGGTTGCTGATATTTTACCATACTTTTTGTAAGCATTTGTCTTTTTAAATCTACAGAGCGTTCAAAAAAATGAAATTGCTACTTTAAAGGCAGCAACTGATAATGCAGAGTCATTAATTAGTCAATTGAAGGTGAGAATCTTGGACCTATTTAATTTTCCTGTTTTGTTAATTGAGATTATTGCAGTTAATTAAAGTTGGGGGAATACAGCATCACACGTTGAGTCTAAGCTGGCCACATTTTGGTAGTTAAATAGTACTGTGATTTAAAGAGTGCTTATAAAATATTCTTCCTTGTTATGTTTGCTGTCTTACATTTTCAATATAACTCTATGTATCCAGGGTGTTTTTTTTTTTTTTTTTTTTAAATATATAAATATCTCAAATGTATGAACTGTACTTTTTTAGGCTGAACTGGAAAACAAGAGAAAGCAGCTAGGTCAGCAGGAAGAGTGGATATCAGAATTACAGAAACCGGTAAGACTAAAGAAAGCATGAACTCGAATATGTATTTCAAAAAAAGCATTTCTGACATGTAAACTGCCAAACAATGTTTAAAAGGCCTAATTTTTTAAAAGTGGTTTATACAGAGCGTTCTGTTTTGTAGAGATGCCAAAGCAATGCTAGTGGGTTTTTTTCCTGCCATTTTCATTCTTTGCTTTTTTTTTTGTATTGAATTTCTTTTCACTATGTTTTGAGGTCAGTCTAGAGGTACACGATGCAGAGTCTTGCATTAAGACAGCAGTTTTTTCTGTACACGTGGTATTTCTGAGTCATATAAATTATTACAATCTAATAGCTGACAGCACTGACTTCATTGAAAGGAGAAGCCCTCCTTTTAAACAATAAGTCTAAGTGATTCTTTGTTGAGGTAATATCTTGGACCTTTTTAGGTAGTCTTTGGCAATGTGTGGGATTCATTTCTCCTCTGGTTTCCAGTACAGTATTAGGAATTCTCTGTGGCCATATCACCTTCCAGTCCTCTGGTAGACTTCCTCCATTCTTGGTAATTATAAGTGAATTCTCTTCTCTAGACTCGTACTTGCATTATATGGGAACAGGAACATGTGGTCCTGCAGTTTCTACGCTTATTAAATGTACCAGACTCTCTTGGAAATTCAGTGTCCTTCATGGGTGTGTCATTTTATGTTGTGATATTCATTCTGTCCTGAAAAGGGAGGTCAGTCTGCTTTGAGGCATCAGGAGTTCCTTGTCTCTTTCCCTATGCTTTTGTCTTTGCTCCCAATGTGGTTCTTTTTGAAAGCTGTTGCATTCTTTTTGAAAAAAAAAAACAAATTGCACAATCCAAATTAATTGTAGCATAGTTATTAGCATTCCAAAATACAATAACCTACCAATCTTGAGTAATGTTGAGTTTATTTTATTGTTTCTCTCATGCATTGGCCAGCAATATTTTGCTGTGAAAGTAACAAATATATGTAAGAGCATTACAAACGTGGAGAACTTGTGTTTGAATTCTTTGCTGAACGTGACTCAGTGTTGTAAATAAGCACTGAGCATGGAATAGTTGATGACAGATTGTCTTGTAATTCCTAAATGTTATAATTGCTTTATCCTTGCCATTAAAATGCAGAAGTATTCTTGTTAAATACCCTGTGACTTTTAACCTTCCTTACATAGTTTAACTTATGCCACAAATATTCGCTATATACCTTTACCCTACTCTCATTAGGTGAAATTGCTAGCAGAATAGATCCATGGACTCAAGTATTTACCTCGTATATCTTACTTTTCCATCAGTGTGAATCAGCAGAAACTAATAATCCAACCATATGATATTTGCTGTATATCCCACTGCAGTGTGTTGTGTTTTTACTTTCATCTTTGGTATATTTCATTATGCCTGTTTTGATGCTAATGTTGTACTCTACTGTTATTTGACTCGCTGTTGCTAGTTGATAACTCTATATAAGTCTAAAGCAGGGCCATTCTTCAGTGGTATGTTTCTGATCACAGTAATTCAAAATAAATTTTAAAGTGTTGTATAAAAAATTAATAAGTTTTCAGTTTCCTTTTAGACACAATGGCATGTACAGTATTTGCTGTAATGAGACAATGTTTAAATGAAATGCACTTCATTTGTGTTTATTGTAATCAGAAGTGCACTATAGAAAGGCTAGCTTCAGATTAGGGTTTATTTCCTTTTTAGAATGTATATGTCAGAATTGAGTTGACCTGAACACTTCAGAGGAAACTTGACGTGTGCATTATCAGAGACCTGTTTAGAAGAGAGTTTTAATGTGTCATCCATAGTACCAAATGATAGCATGTCATAATATTTAGCCAGTTTATGAACTTTTAAGTAAAGGTAATTTCCTTTTTAGAATGTATATGTCAGAATTGGACAAAGCTCGCCAGTCCTATCCACTTGTTTCCTCGACTTGATGTTTTCTTGGAGGAAACAAGTGGATAGGACTGGCGAGCTTTGTTGGGCTGAATGGCCTGTTCTCGTCTAGAATGTTCTAATATTCTAATATTCTAATTATTTATTTGTTTATTATCTGTACAATGTATTCTTTATCATGATGTACTATAGTTTTATGTAAGGAAACTTCAAGCAAAAAATCTGGTATATGTAGTCTAAAATGAATTGCAATGAGTGAAATCATTAAATTTGCTTAGTTTATAGATTTATTCAAGCATTACATTCTACACAAAGCTAAAACCTAGCATAAGGTAGTGGTACAATTCAAGTTTTAAGTTTATAAATATTTATAGAGTTATGGGTACTAAATAAATGAAATGTGCCGGCTGAAAATTTCCATTTAACTTTTAAGGTCATCAGTTGCATCACTGTGTTTACCGCATTTTGTGTTCTATGTTTTAATAATGTATGAATTGTTTAGTTACTTTTGTGGTGGCCTTGCCACTTTCACACCTTTTATACTAAACAGAAACTGTTATTAGTATAGGCTGTCTATGTAATGGATTGTTCAGGTTTGGTCAAATTTGTACTATTTTTTCAAACCTATCCCCATGTACAAAGATGCCTTAACTGTACAGGGTTGTTAGATTTACTCATAGGTGAGGACCCAGAGTAGAACTGTTTTCCAATATCACAAAACACCAGATGATGTGGTTTGAGTTTTTAATGGGCATAGAAGATTGGAGGAATTCCAGGTTACATATTAGGGATTTGCTGGGGGTGTTTCATGTTTTCACCCTTGTGTAGGATTAGTGTTTTTTTTTTGTTTTTTTTTTTTAAACCCCCCTCTATTAAAAAGGACAACCACACAAAGTGACTATTATAAAGCTGTGTAGAAGGGAGAAGAAAAGAATGTACCGTATTCATTTCTACATAAAGCAACAACAAATGAGCCATAATGTTGAAGCTTAATTGTTTTTTATAAGATTAGTTTACATTTTTTTTTTCAACTTAATTTCAAATCTCAAATCTGGACTGCTGAAGTTTCTTTTGTACCTTACTGTATACAAGTTGACTACACTGATTTGTTTAAATGTTTATATGTGTGGGTTAAAATTAATAACTTTTTTTAAATAATTTCTTACATTTCATTCATTTTGTATTTTTTAAGACTAATCTGTTGTCTTCATTTGCATTTTGTTATATTACTTATCACAGTCAACATCAGATTGGCCTAGAATTACAACAGAAAAACGTTTTTTTTTTTTTCATTTTATTAGTGTGTTGAAAGGGTATGGTTTTTATAAGCATTATAGCTACAGTAAAGTCGTTCATGTTTTACTCTAAAATACAGCATATCTGGCATGCAGTGTCCGAAATTTTCTTGACAAAGGAGTCCTTGCAATTCTTAAATTGAGTTGTATTTATATTAAAAAAAAAAAGTCTTATTTTGTACTAATTGCTCTTCTATCTCATTCTCAAACTCCATGAATCCATAGGTGTATATCCTAGCTTTACTGAGTACAAGACAGAAAAGAGCCTTGGACCAGGGTACCAGTACATCACAGCAGCTCTGTTTTGTTGCATATTTTAATAGTTAAAAACTGTGGGGTCCAGGAAGAATGTTATGGGCTAGAGCTTTATATAAGAGTACTAGATAAAAGAAGCTTATTCAATATCCACATAAAGATTTCTGTGAACTGCAGAGGTTTGTTTAGCAGACCTTTGAGGAGCAACTGAGAACAGGATAACCACTACTGAAGAGTATTCTGGTTTGTGTGTGTTCACCAATTTCTAAGTTAATAAACATTTATAACTGGTTCAGTATCTCAGAGGAAGCCATTCGTGAGGTATACTTTAGTATATAGATGCCATGTGTGAAATGTGTTAATGTAGCTCCATTAAGCTATTTTCATATATCCTGATGGCATCATAAAATTGCAAGAGGTAGAGTTTTCCTTCAAAGAGCGAAGTGGCACATTGAAATTTAATTTGTCAAAAAAAAATTTGACAACTGTTTTGTCTCAGTAGAGTTCTATATTACTCTGCTTTCTCCTTTTCTATTCTTTTTTGTGTAGCCTTTGTCAGAATGCCTCAAATCCCATAGACTTACCACTGTTTATAAGGTATTGTACTTTATAACTTCATTCCATCTTCCCTTCTATATCTATAACCTCTACCAATTAGGTAGAGAAAAAAGACAAGCAGGAGTTAAGTTACAGTTTAAATGTATTTTGATGATAATCATAAAATAACATTAAGCAAAGTACTTTCCTAAAAACCGAGTTTCTTACCAAAGAAACACTAATATTTCATTGTTTTGTCTAACTTGCAAATAAAGACATATTTATGAACTTGTATACAAAATTTCACACCGCAAAAACACACACACAGATTCATTATAAACAACAAAACAAATATCCAATAGGTTATGCCCTACTGAATCTAACTGTACATAAAAATCCAAAATTAAACGGGTGATGTAGCTTATCCATTTCACTTGCCACTTGCCACAACCAAACTTTAAATATTTTACCTTGCTTACCATTACCAAATTTCTTAAAAAGATATGAAACCAAAATGTAAGCATTCATTTAGGAAAGCTGACCATCATTTTAAGACCTGTACAGGTTAAGATCACTGTTTTGCTGTGGACAAAAGTCCATGATTCATTTTTACTGGACCAATTTACCTGATACAAAAGCTATTTTGGTTTGTATTCAGTAAGTATGTTTTTGTAATAATCAAGATGATAATTTAGAGGATTGTTAACATTATTTTTTTTTTAACATTTTACTTTGTTTCTGGCAGAGTGAAAGAACTCTTTTACAACAGATCTCTCAGTTCAAGCAGTCTTTAAAAGATGCAGAAGCCATGACAATTGATGCAAGGAAAGAAACATCATTTCTTAAAAGTGAAAATCAGGAGTTAACTTCAAAAATGGTACTTCCTATGAATGTGAAGCACATTTTGTCCAGTTTACCTATATTTGTAGAACTTCATTTCTTGTTTCCTTTTTGTGTCAGAATGAAATGAGCATCAAGTTTAATGAAATGGAAAAAAATCTCCTTTTGCTACAGTCTCAACTGGAGAGTGAAAAAATGCACTACAAAAAAATGCAAAGTGATCTTCAGAAGGAGCTAAAGCAGGCATTTGCTGAGAACACAAAGTTGACTTGTCTTTTGGATGGCAAAGTTCCTAAAGGTATATCTGGATTCTTAGGATTTATTTATAGTAAAGATACTGCAAAATACAGTCTCTTTAGTTTTGTTGACCAAAGGTTGAAATTTCAATAAGGATGTGTAGACTTCCAATATCCATACTGGCACATTGCTGCCTGCTTCTTTTGTTTTTTAGACTTTTTGCTGTCAACTTTTTCTTATTGAAATGTCATATGTCTTCCCTCAACTTCTCACCCAAGCCCCGTTTTATTTGAATATTTGGCATGTGGCTGCCTACATTTGCTTATTTTAAAATGTAGTCTTTAGGTAGCTACTGCCAACAGTACTTGAAGTACTTTATAACATTCATTACTAGCAGAGAATGTGATTCTTAACTGCAGTAGGTATATTACATTTTTGCTTCCCAGTAATAAATAATAATAAATTGTGTATGTTTAAGCCTTTTGTACCTTTTTACATCTTCTCATTTGTTTCTCTAAAGATGACATAAACAGAATGGCAAATTTCATCTTGTATTTACCTTTTTTGGCCCCACACTAATGCAACTTCTCTTTCTTCATTTATTCACTCTCCACAGATGAAAATCCAGCAGTTGAAACAAACAAAAATGAACAGAACTGGTGGTCATCTGCTCCACAGAAAGGAGGTGATGCTCCAGAATGAAAAAAACACAATAAGTCTGCAATGTTTGTTTACCTTTTTTTTTTTCTTTCTTAAATAAAGATTAAAAACAGTATGCTTAAACCTGTGCAGATACCTGTTAATTTATTAATCTAAAGTGTTGTTTGGTAAAGCACTTTGTACCCTGCAGAGAGTGATAGCTCAATGAATAGATCAGATTCAGTGCCGGAAAATTCACAGTGGAAAGGTTTCTTCTGTTTAAAGTACTATAACAAAAGCAGAATGGCAACAACAAAAACCAATAACAAAACAAAGAATGTTATACTTGGCGTGTACTATATTAAAGAATCTTTTCACATACAGTCCATTGCTGGAAACTCCATCGGAAGGTCAACAGAGATGAGCATAGCAGTTAGCCGAGGTGCTCATGAAACTTAGGAGAGCTGCACTTCAAAAGTCTATAGGCTATGTCACATTACACAACTTCTCCACTGACTTCATTTACATAAACATAGCGACTCAGAAGGAGTCTGCATCCTGATCCCATGAAGCTGGTCGCCTGATGTGACCTGCCCAGTGACTCATTCTAACTAGTCTATGATTTGCTCCAATTAAAGCGGACAGGTTTGATTTTATTTTTAGTCATGGGGGGCTGCCTCCGTGTACATGACAGCTGACAACTGATGAATACTCAACCAGAAGTACTCTCCATAGAAGGCAGAAAAGTTTTACTTACCACAGCAGAATGGAAAAAAGAAAGAAAGGACAGAAGCTGTGGCTAAAGTTCCCACAGGCTGTTAACCTTCCTACAGCACCTACTCCATTAGGTAGCATGCTGTCAGAAAAAAGGGCAAACATGACTGTACTGACAGATTGGCACTTAGCTGGTAAATCTGGGATGCCCCAGTGGTTTCCACTTATTTATACTGACTTGGCCTGGCAACGAGATCAGCAACTGTGGTTAACAAATCTGACAAACCCTATGACTAGAAGTCACACAATGTGACATTGGCTCAAAGGCTGAGCAGGTCAGACAATGTGGTGCTTTGTTGTAATTGAGGTCCAGCAATTGTAGAGTTTTTATAATTGCCAGGGTATGTTAAGTTTTATAACATTAAGATAAAATCTTGTTGGTACATTAGGTCCCAATCCATGTGTAACATGTTGCCTATGAATGATCCCTGCAGACCCCACAAAACCATTGACACAAATCACTACCAGCTTGATGCATTTTTTTTAAAGAACCTACAGTAACACACAGTTCAGTAAACAAAACAAGAAAGAAACAGAGCAATTTAGAGATTGACGATGGTGAATATAAAAATGAGACAAGGCCAGCAAAGCACATGAAAGCATCTGTACCTGGCACAGAAAATGAAATCAAACAAATCACCAGGACCCGATATTTAGTTAGTGAGTACATATATAAACTCATGACAGATCTGGCTAACAGAATGTCAGGTTATATAGCTCCCTGATGTGTAGAGTACAAGTCTAAGGAGGTTCTGCTCAAACTTTATAATGTACTGGTGAGGTCTCATGTAGAGTATCGTGTGCAGTTTTGGTCTCCAGGCTACAAAAAGGACATAACAGCGCTAGAAAAGGTCCAGAGAAGAGCAACTAGGCTAATTCCAGAGAATGAATTATGAGGAAAGATTAAAAGAGCTGAGCCTATACAGTTTAAGCAAAAGACGATTAAGAGGTGACGACTGAAGTGTTTAAAATTATGAAGGGAATTAATACAGTGCACGGCGACATATTTTAAAATGAATTGAAAAAGAACACGGAGTCACAACTGGAAACTTAAGGGTAAATTTTAAACAGACATTAAGTTTAAATTTTTCTTTACACAGAGATCCATAGACATATGGAATAAGTTAACAACTAGTGTGTGTGCGTGTAACGGCGTAGCAAGGTTCACAGGGGCCCGGGTGCAATCATCATTGAATGGGCCCCCAAACCTGTGCGCTCGCACTCCGGAGGGGGGGCTCTCGCTGCTGAAATGCTTGAAGACAAGATAGATTGAGAAGGAAACCATTAAAAACAATGTTCGGAGAAAAATATAGTTTTGTTTTGAAAAGCATAAAAACAGACGTGTGTTGGCGACTTGGCGTTATTGCCTAATAGTGTATATACACTGTACGTGACGTGACGGCTTTGGTTTTAGCCGCCGCCGTCTGTACACAATGTGCCGCACCGCCCGGCCGAGTGGGACGGCGCTAATGAAAATAATGTAATTGTGGGAAAATGTAAAAATGCTGACTGACGGTGGCTAAAATCGCTAAATACGGACATGTGAAAGTCCTTACTACAAAGTTACTTAAATTAATAAGCAATACGATCAGTCTAACTAATTTGACTGTGACTGATGATCTGATGCCCTGATCACCTGATGAGAGCGCCGCAAAAAAAAAAAAAAAAGAGGCCTGATGGGCCCTCCCGAGGCCCGGGGGGCCTGGGTGCATTGCACCCCTTGCCCCATTGTAGCTACGCCACTGTGTGCGTGGTAGACAGTAGAACTTTAGGACCTTCAAAACTAGACTTGCTGTTATTGTGGAAGAATTAAGTGGAGGGGACTGGCTAGCTTTATTGGGCCAAATGGCCTGTTCTTATCTGGATTGTTCTAATGAAAAACCGATGTTGGCTCACCAGGTTATCATTGAGGAGCTTCCATTCCTCACCATCTAGAAAGTGTCCTTCTCCATCTGGATACGCCATCTGAAGTTGTCCTCTCGCCCACAGTGAACCTCTCCAAAATGACGATCAGCCATTCTTCTACAAGCTGTGCACATTGCTGCCACCGCACTGGCCAAAATCACTTTTAGAATAAATAAGTAAATCTTCGTAGTTGTCTTTTTTTCCTTCCTCTATATTCCTTTTAGAAGACTTGCAGTGGAGCCAAAGCAATCCCAATAAAGTGCTGCCGAAAAGCTCTGCCTTAGTTTCCATATCAGAACAACAAAACAAAACAGCAGCACCGGTGAAAGAGAAAGAGCCATGTGGCAGTGCTACTGCTGTTTAGGAGCTTTCGCCATTTTTTTCTAGAATTCTGTGTGTATAATAAAGGGAAAGCAAGCAGTGTAACATCCATCCATTATCCAACCCACTATATCCTAACTACAGGGTCACAGGGGTCTGCTGCAGCCAATCCCAGCCAACACAGGGTGCAAGGCAGGAAACAAACCCCAGGCAGGGCACCAGCCCACCACAGGGCCCACACACACTAGGGACAATTTGGAATCACGAATGCACCTAACCTGCATGTCTTTGGACTGTGGGAGGAAACTGGAGCACCCAGAGGAAACCCACACAGACATGGGGAGAACATGCAAACTCCACGCAGGGAGGACCCAGGAAGCGAACCCGGGTCTCCTAACTGTGAGGCAGCAGCGCTACCACTGCGCCACCTGCAAAGCTCATTAAATATGCAGATGACGGTGACATTGAATACTAATTGGGCTTCATGGATGCCTACACAAAGACATAAATTAATTCATCTCTAACAAATAATAGAAAATAGGTTCATTATTTATTTGTTCTCTCTGAAAATCTGACATTATTGTGGAATGCAAATTAACAGTACAATGGTTAGGTGCCAACTGTCATATCTCAGGTTAGGAATAAATTCTTCAACTGTGCAACAGAATGAAAAGCATGAAAGTCAAATTTAAAAAGTAGAAGGTAATATTGTACTGTACTTTAACTACTTTCGCTTGTAGATGACTTCAGGGGGAGCTCATAACATGAAGACGGCTGAGTGAAATGGTGTAATTTCAGGAAGAACCCTTGAATAGCTCCGGAGGATACCGCCGCACTGCTCGGGTAGGCTGCGTGTGGAGTCGGTCTGAACCTGCTTTAATGTTAGGGTGGCTCCAGAAGTGGCAATCCGACAGGTTGCATACTGTAGACTACAAATCCATTCTAAGACAGAAATACAATTAGTGAATGCTGCTGTATTTGATGTGTGCTGCACTGCAGAGACAGCACAGGCGTTTAGAGACTACTGCATGCTAGCAGTCTGAGTGACTGAGAGATGGCTACATTTATTTGTTTCAAAAAAACATATTTAAAATAAAACACTTTACTGTACAAATTGCTGTTGGTACACATTACCCAGATCAAGAACATCAGTCCATCCATCCATTTTCTGATGCTTATCTGGACCATGGGGGCAATAGTTCAAGCAAAGACATCCCTGAGAGGGGGGCATCACCCTGAGGGAACTCCTCAGTATAAACAAATGGTGGATGAATGTAACAAGCTTAAGAGAGAGAGACTGCTGCTGCATAAGAAGCATTTATGCTGGTAAACACCTGATTAGCTACTGTAGTAAAAGCAATTCTTCTGTAGCTCCATTGGATAAAAAGGACTGTTCTGTGATCCAAAGGCCCTGCGAATTCAAATTCTGCTATGGTTGTGAGAAGGATAAGTGTCACCCTGAGTAAATTCCTGAGCAGAAACATCAAAGATTTTAGAAGACGAATATATGCATCTATATATAGTCAGCACTGAGTCATTTTTCTTACCCTCTCCTTCCACAATGTAAATGAAAAGCAGGAGTAGTGAGAGGTGTTCTGATTGTCTGTGGTGTCACCTTCCTGAGAGACGTAGACAGCACTGCGAATTCTCTCTTCAGGTAAAACAGATGGGACTTGATTGTTAAATGCTTTGGATCAGACACACAGTTTTAAAAGATATTTTAACATTTGTACACCATGTGTTGTTCAGCCAAGAAGTCAAACTTATTTTGAGTTGATGCAGAGGGAATGGAATGGACATTTTTCCATTGGTTTCTTGTGTGCATACAAGTTGAAACTTCTGCTTAATAATTGGTGCATAGTTAAGTTCATTGAACCGAGTGTTGTGTTCATTGTTCATGCTGGCAAAGTTGCCTGAGAGTCTATCATGTGTGACTGTAATTGGTACTGCTCTATTAGATGGACAGATGCAGATTAGACATACTTAGACAGAAATCCACTCTGTCTGTTCCAAAGAGAACTCAATACTTTACTTTCTAAAATAATTTCACCTTGGCTGAGGTGGGTTTTGATGTCAAATGTGAAGTCAAAGACTATAGCTCATGTCTGAGAGCTGCAATTCAAAAATGTAGTGCTGGAGAGTTGTTTCTTCCTCATCTCTGGTCCTTTACAGAATGCCTGCTTCTGGTGGCTTCAAGAGTTTTCTATCGCCATTCCAGAAGGGGTGGGGCTTCATGACAGAAGCAGGGACTGGGCCACTCATCTTTCAGCTGGCGAGCTTCTTTACTGAGGATAGGAAAAGAGATAGAGAGTTCATAACAACGCCCCATCTCTACATGGAGTAGCGTTGCCTATTTTACTAGAGCCTTGAAGTTGTCATCAAAGTGCATGTGCATGACATGCAGAATACACATCATACGCATTGATCATTCTACTACACGTTATGTTTAGTGAAAGTTCAACACTGCATTACATGTAAAGTGCTATAATCTTCTCATAGTTTATGTGTCTGTCAGATCCTTTTATCAGAACACTTTACAATTCCCCTTCAGTGCTTCTAATTGTGTGTCCTTCCCTAGTGACGTGTGATTATCATAACGAAAATACACATGTGAGGTCAATTCACAAATGTCTTGGTAGTGGATATTGGAGAAATCCAACACTGAAAAGGCTATGCCCCCAGGGGTCCTTTTTAAAAATCCAACCACCCCCAATTTCCTCCAGTCTGGACACAGTAAATGTTTAAGATTCAACCAAAAAAGCAATTCAACACATCCAGACTGTACTTGCTGTTCTGTTGTAGCTCGCAGTCACCTGGGGAAGCAACCTGAATTCAAAAGATGTACAACGGCTGAACAGACTTTAAAGGAAAGCCTGCTCTATCACAGGTGCAACCCTGGACATTCTGCAAGCGGTTGAAGAAAAGAGGATGATGGGAAAAGTCGATGCCATCATGAAAAATCCCCTCCAGGAGGTGCTCTCTTGGAGCACTTTTAGCCCCAGGCTCATTCCTACACAATATGCTAAGAAGAGCCTCTGGGGGTCTTTTTTGCCCACTGCTAACAGACAATTCATTGCTTCCTCCCAATGTCTCAAATTAAATGCTCATATTGCACTTTCTGCACAATATACATTTATTTAATTATGTATTTGTTTATCAATTGTATTAATTACTCTTTGAGTCCGTATCTTTGTTTTTTCAAGTTTCTGCTGCTGTATGGATTTAAAATTCCTCCTAGGACTGATGACATTTATCTAATATCATTTAATCTAAATAAGTGCAGGTTAGGTTAACTGGCACCTCTAAGCTGTCCTAGTTAGTGCAAGAGTGGGCACCCTAGTCCCTCCTTGCAGCTTGAACTGCGATGGGAACCCCTTTGCAACTAGCAGAAACGTCTGGGTAACCATTGTTATCTTCTTCAGTGGAGTTGGATTTTCCACGACAGATCACCACAAATGTTTTTTGATACTTTAATAACCTTTTAATTTTTTTTTACGATTATTATTATTATTATTTGTATTGAATTTCACTGTGTTATTCATATTACCTTTTAAAAAAACGTTCTCATATAGTCAACACCCAAACGTTTAAGCAATGTGGACTAAGGGTACTTCTGAGATCCCTCCAGGATTTGGGGCCCTGAAGCTTAAGCTTTATTAGTTTCATAATAGATCCATCCATGCATACACACACCCTATGGTCTGTTTAGCAGTCCATCTAACCTTCATGTCTTTGATAGGAAACGTACGCAGACATGAGGTGCTCCATACATGAAGGACCTGGGATGTGAACCTTGGTCTTCTTACTGCAAGGAAGCAGCACTACCACCGCACAGCCCTTGAGGGTTAGCATTTTTTTGAAACTTACAAAATTAGCTTTTGATCATGATGAGAAAATAATTGTACACAAGTTATAACTGGCAGATATATGGATGGATTAAATCAACATTTACATTAGTAGCCATTGC
Organism: Polypterus bichir lapradei; assembly: GCA_026402145.1. Taxonomy (NCBI): domain Eukaryota; kingdom Metazoa; phylum Chordata; class Cladistia; order Polypteriformes; family Polypteridae; genus Polypterus; species Polypterus bichir. The sequence goes on along the minus strand of JANRMT010062837.1, from coordinate 20,319,268 downwards.
TCAACCAACTTGAAATAAATGAAACCTTGAAATGTTTTGGGACAGATTTGCCAAGGGCGTAAATTAGATAATTTTTAAAAAAGACTTATTTTCAGTAATTATTATTCAAGACATCAGACTCGTAATAAAAGAACAGCGCTTGGTGTGCGGTACTTCCGTCCAGTAGGTGGCAGCAAATGATCGGAATTAATGATCTCTTCTCGATTTCGGACTTTCCACGCAGGACTGACTAGACCAAAAGAGTCTCTTGTGGTCGCCACTAGTCTATAGTAAGAGCCTGCAACACAAAGTCACATTTCTGAAATTGAAGTCTTCGTACGTTACCGGGTAAATACCAGTTTTTTGCACATCTAGATAGCGACCGAGCAAGCTTCAGACGGTAAGTAATTAAAGTGTGGATCGTTTGGCCTTTGAATTCCATCCATCCACTGTAGTCGTTTCCCAAAGTTCGAATCTGTGCCTGTCACAGTGAGAGACTCATTATATGAGAGAGAGGAGATATCTGGAAGAGGCTCTGACCCCGACGACCGGTAGCGTTCTCTTTAAAGGTTATTTTAAGCAATACAGTAGGTTATGAGGGGCCAAACAGGCCATAAATCATATAGTTCTGTGTTTAATCTATCGGTTTACGTGTGAACACTATTGGTTTATGAATATTTACTATTGGTTTGCGTGCATACTTAATTGGTTTGCCTGCGTACAATACTGTACAATACTGGTTTCATTCATATGAATTATATTGGTTCGTGCCCGTATATTATCGGTTTGTACGTGCATACCACTGGTTTGCATATGAACTATATTGATTTGCGTGTGTATATCAATGGTTCCAGTACGTTTCTTATTGGTTTGTGAGTGAACGGCATTGATTCTCGGTTGAATGTTATCGGTTTGCGTATGAACTATATTGGCTTGCGTTCTGTGACGGTCTAACAATGGATTTGCATATGCACTATATTGGTTTCATGCACGTCTTATACTGGTTTCATGTGGGTAACCTGTCGATTTTGCGTTTGAACTCTGTTGGTTGTATGTGTCCATTATGTCGGTTTCGCGTATGAAACATATTGGTTATGCGTGCGCACCCTATCGCAACTCTGTGTATGAACTATATAGTGATGTGTCGTTCGTGAACGAGCCGGCTCTAAGAGCCGATGCTTTGAAGCGAACGAGAGGAGCCGATGCCCGTCGAGCAGAGCCGAAGCTTCAGCCGCTCCTGCTCAGCTCTGCTGAAAATCCATTCGGCAGGGGCGGGACTTTATTTATATGGGCACACAGAACACACTGGCTCATAATGCCGGCTCGTTCACGAACGACACATCGGACTAGGATCGTACCACTATGTGAAAGAAGGAAGGGGGGCAGATGCTCCGAAGACAGCGAGTGTTGGTACAGGCCAGGTACACAGAGCGACACCTGTCGCTGCGACAGACGAGGAGCCAGATTTAAATGCAAGCGCATCGTGATGAAAAAAAAAGAAGAGTAAAATGAGTGAAAGCTGAAAAAGAAGCAGCATCTGGCTGCATTTCAGTGATATTGCAGACTGCAAAGCTAAGTGCAGAATTTGTAATAAGAAAATATCCGTTAGAGCAGGGTCAACAACAAACCTGCACAGACATATAAGAACCACCCACCCATCCGTGCAACTGGAGGAGAGCGTGCCCTCTCTCCTGCCATCCACTGACCCTGGAAAAGAGACAAGTACTTCTGCTGCAGCATCCACTGTCTTACCGAAAACTGCAGGTATAACACGGTCTTCAGTTCAAACCAAAATAAGCACATTTATTCCAAAACAAATAACGCCACACAAACAAATACGTGTCGATGAGGAGCTGGCTAAAATGATAGCTAGCGACCTACAACCATTTTCCACTGTGGAGGACATTGGATTTACAACTTTTGTACAGGCCTTAAACCCCATGTATGTTCCTGGCCTAAAAACTTTTATTCAAAGAGTCATAGTGTTGTGTTGTTGTTGAGTTTGGCCTTTATTTGTTTGCTGTGGTTTTGTGTTAAGTTGTTCATTTAAAGCTTTTATTAAAATGTTAAACAATAGTAACTGTGTATTTTTTGCAATGGAAAAAATGCATAAAAATACGTAATGTCTGAAAACAATGAATAAGAAATTGCTTATACACAAACCATTCATAATTGCTTAATTAGGCTAAAATATAAGCATCCATGTGATACTAAACGAAGAGCCATTTGGGAGCCGTAAGAGCCGGCTCTTTAAAGGGAGCCGATCCAAAAGAGCCGGAGTTCCTATCACTAGAACTATATTGGTTCGGCGTGTGAACTATATTGGTTATTCACGTGATCTTCAGAGGAAATGGCCGGGGCAAAAACCAGGAACTCAAGGGCCGGTAGAGTCATGGAGTGTAAAGAGATGTGTCTAGGAGACGCATCTGCTTTAAACGGCACTATAAATTTCTTCCGCACCATATGTTTGCGAAAGGACTTGGTGGTAATTATTACTATTTAACAGAATCTACCCTTGAGTCTGTAATGAACACAAGGCTGAAGTTAGGTGCGTATTCGGCCGTCTTCTTATTCGGTCCCATCTACATGCTTAATTGCATCTACATGCTTAATTGCAACCCGCAGCTGTACTTGTTCACATAGTATTTGCAAAACTGTTACTTATTCTGAAGGCAAAACATTCAACATTTACGACTGATGTCTTTATGCAACATAACATTTAGTTACTACTAGTTAGATTTATTATGCGACCCTGCACCGCGCCGCACAGACGGTTGAAGTGACTTGCTCAGGGTCACACAGTGTCAGTCCCAGGACTTGAACCCATGAACAAAGGGTTGAAAGTGCAAAGCCCTAAACGAAATGCTTGCACATCTATAACGTGTATATCAATTGACTAAACGTGTCAATTCTTTGAAAAGCTAAACATTTAACATTTAGGACCTGCATGGGTCAGTTACATCATACTGGGCCACCTTACCTTTCACAGTTTTGTGAAAAGACAGATGCGTTTTTTTAAGATGCAGCGGAGTTTTGCTCTGCCCAGTGCGAGTATCAGGGTGAAACTGACAATGTATTCCCACTTCAATATCAGATAAATGGGATTTACTATGATATTTAATGGGCGCTGTAAAGTGTTAAATGACGTTGGGTCACCTTAATTTTCATAGTTTTGTGACATTGGCATACCGTATATAAACTTGTCCAGGACAGATTCATTTGTTAGAGTTTAACAATTTTGACCTGTGCAGGACCAAAATGTGGAATATTTATTTTTTCAAATAATGGATCAGTCTGTAATGATGCTGATTAATGTACACGCTGTAGAATATTTTACCTTGCTGTTATAATAGAATAAGAAGCTGTTTTGCAAAAGCTGTGTGAATAAGTAGCTGACTGCAAGCTTATACTGGGAGTAGCTGGGAATGAATACAATGCCAGCTGAATGCATACCTAACTTCAGCCCTGTGATCATTTCAGAATTAAGGGAAAATACTGGTAAAAAGAATTACCACCAAGCCCTTTCACAGACATACAGTGACGTGCAAAAGTATTCAATCCCTTTAAAAGTCATCCTAATTTTCTGCATGACAAAAGATTTGTCCGCATATTTATCCATTTGGTATTTTTAAAGTGAACTCTTGTGCTGTAACAAAACGTTATCAAACTCCAAACAACTAAAGAAAAACTCCAAAGTGATTGTTTGCCTAAGCATTCAAGCCCAACATATTCATACTTTGTCAAGACCTTTTTGCTGCAGTAACAGCCTTCATTCTTTTGGGGTATGTAAATATGCCGCAGTTCTACACATTGCTCAAGTGTGATTCTTTCCTATTCTTCTTGGCATGATTTCTAGGTACCCTCTATGTTGATGGGATGGTATCTCTGAACAGCAGTTTTTAAACAATGCCCCAGATTCTCAACAGGGTTAAGATCAGGGCTTTGACTTGGATATTCCGAAACATTCACATGTCTGTTTTTGAACCATCCCAGTGTCACTTTGGTCTAATGCATAGGGTCATTGTCATCTTGAAAGATTAATCTTGTCCCAAGCTTTAAATTCATAGCAGACTGGAACGAGTTCTCCTGCAGTATTGTGTGGTATTTGGGCCTATCTATTGTCCCTTCAACTCTGACAAGATTCTCAGTCCCAGCACATGAAAAACATCCCCATAGCAAGATGTTGCCACCACCATATTCCACTGTAGGTCTGGTGTTTCTTGTGGCATGGGCAGTGTTTGTTTTACACCACACATTTTGTACCTCTTTGAAGTCTGAGAAAAAAGGTCTATTTTGGTTTCATTTGACCATAAACCCTTCTCCCCACATTTAACTGAAAAAACGCCATATGTGCTTTTATGTGGACCATCTTAAGGAATGGCTTCTTTCTTGCCACCCTCCTGTAGAGGCCTGTTTAATGGAGAGCTCTTGAAATTGTGGACCCCTGCAGCTTCACTCCAGTTTCAGCCAAAAAGCATTGCAAGCATCTGAGAGTGACGGTTGGATTTTCAGTTTCCTCTCTCTCCAGTTGATGTCCAACTCCGATGTTCAGTCTTGAGGGACGGCCTGTTCTAGCAAGAGTCAGGGTGCTGTGATGAACCTTCCACTTTCTGATGATGGATCCAACAGTGCGCAATGGGAGATTCAAACTGTTGATGTTTTTATAGTGCTTTCCTGCTACCTTGTGCATTTCAGTAACTTTGTTTCTCACATTAGCAGAATGCTCCTCTCTCTTCATTTTTTCAGACTGTCCACCAAAGACTACGGCCCCTATGAAGGGGGCTTTTTATATCCAGAGAGAAAGTAGCACCTCATTATGTTTAATATGACTGTCAAATGTCTGCCACCTTTGTAATTAATTTGTCATTGGTGTAAACCTGGAGCTTCCAAAGCACAGAGGTTTAAACACTTATATAAACACTAACTTTGGAGATTTTCTTCTTCAATTAAATGTCTACATAAAATAGTTTATTTTGACTTTGGAAATGTTTTGTTACAGCATAAGAAAAAATACGGAATGAATAAATATGTGTACAAATATTTTGTCTCGCATAAAATTATGACAGCTTTCACGGGGAGTGAATACTTTTGCACGTCACAGTATGTTTGTGAAAGGGTTTGGTGGTAATTATTTTTAAGTTAGGTGCACATTCAGCTGCCTTTTTATTCAACTCTAGCTACATCCAGTATAAGCTTGCAGTCAGCTACTTATTCACAAACCAGCTTCTTCTTCTATATTAACAGCAAGGCAAAATATTCTACAGTGTGTACATTAATCCGCAAACTGATCCATTATTTGAAAAAATAAATATTCCAGATTTTCAACCAAAACTTGAACGAGTTGAAAATGTTAAACTCAACTTTAACAATGGAATCTGTCCTGGACAATTTATATTATGCCCATTAATATACACGTTGTAGATGTGCAAGCATTGTGGCGTAGTGTTTAAGACTGCACTTTTAAACTGAGATCGTGGGTTCAAGTCCTGATAATGACACTAATGTGACCATAAACAAGTCACTTCAACTGACTGTGCGGCGCAGGGGGCACTGGGCGAATGTAACCAGTAGTATCTAAATGTTGTATGTTGGATAAAGGCGTTAGTAAATGTAGAATATTTTGCCTTCAGAATGACTAATTGGTTTTAAAAGTTGTGTGAAAAAGTACTGTGTGTGAGCAAACATGATCATGGAAGCAAATAAGAAGATGGCCCAATACGTACCTAACTTCAGCCTTGGGTTCATTACAGACTCAAGGGTTGATTCTGTTAAATAGTAATAATTACCACCAAGTCCTTTCGCAAATGCATTGTGCGGAAAAAAATATATAGTGCCGTTTAAACACAGTTGCGTCTCCTAACCACTTGTCTTTACACTCCATGACTCTACCGGCCCTTGAGTTCCTGTTTCTTGCCCCGTCCATTTCCTCTGAAGATCATGTGAATAACCAATATAGTTCACACGCAGAACCGATATAGTTCATACACAGAGTTGCGATAGGGTCCGCACACATAACCAATATGTTTCATACACGAAACCGACATAATGGACACATACAACCAACAGAGTTCAAACGCAAAATCGACAGGTTACTCAAATGAAACCAGTATAAGACGTGCATGAAACCAATATAGTGCATATGCAAACCGATAACATTCAACCGAAAATCAATGCAGTTCACTCACAAACCAATAACAAATGTACTGGAACCAGTGATATACACACGCAAATCAATATAGTTCATATGCAAACCAGTGGTATGCACGTACAAACGGATATAGTTCACGCACAAACTGATAATATACGGACACAGACCAGTATAGTTCATATGAATGAAACCAGTATTGTACGCACGCAAACCAATTAAGTATGCATGCAAACCGATAGTAAATATTCATAAACCAATAGCGTTCGCACATAAACCAATAAATTACACACAGAAATATATGATTTATGGCCTTTGAGGGGCCAAACAGGCCATAAATTATATAGGTGTGTCCTGGAAGGTCAGATGTACTTCAGGACCAAATAAAAAATAATAACTAAAATATAATTAAGGATTTAGTATTTTAGTAGTAAAAGAACAGTCAAGGAGGAAGTCAAGTGGATCAGAAATAGTAAAAGGGAATTAAGATACAGACAATGAAATAGCGAATGCCCTAAACTTAAATTTTTCTGAAGTGTTCACAAGTGAGTGAGTGGATAGCCTCGCAGAGGTAAATGCGACTACTTAGGGCTTGTTTATACTTCACGATCAGAATGCGTACGCTCCTGCATCATGGCTGCCACGCGTTCCCAGCTTTCATTTGACGCATCCTCTGAGCAGGTCCTCAGAAATTAACGCGACGCGTGCCACGAGTTGCAGTGCCAGCAAAACGTCAGGGGTGCAGTGTGCTAAAAGTTGGAATGTGACTTCAGAGTCTCTATTTACCATCTACATGTGACAGAAAGCCGCTTTGCGGATCCTATGAGATCGATGTGCGCGCTTCGATATTTGATGAATGGTTCGATGTGGTGAAGCAAAATGCCGACAAACAAATGTATTTGTGGTGCTTTTATATTCAAGTGTCACATATTCCCGATCGTAATGACACGATACATTTTAAAAGTCACACATACCGCCTTCTATGCCGTCTTTTTTTTCTTTAGGGCTTCCTCCGGACCTGACAGCAAACAGCAATAGATTGCCACAAAGAACACATTAAATGTGTGATATTCCAACTCTCTGCACATTTAGAATCCTTAGATTTATACTTGATATCACTTTCAAGATGAAATGCATTAAAGTATGTATGTTACATTTTACAGATAAATCGTTAATTTCATTTAAATAATGAATACTGTTAATAATTACACACATGAGGGAGACACAGTGGCAGAGCGGTAGCACTGCTGTCTCTCAGGGAGTCACATTGCTGGTATTCTCTGCCTGGAGTTTGCACGTTTTCCTGGTGGGTTTACAAAGTGTGCTCTGGTTTCATTCCAAAGATAAATAGATTTGGTGACACTAAAATGACGCTAGTATATGTGAGTGCTTGTATTCACCTTGCGCTGAGCTAATGCCCGTTCAGGGATTGTTTCAGCGACGTGCCCAATGCTTGCTGGAATGAACAAATACCTGGATTGATGGATTTAATCATTAAACATCCTTTTCAGAGATATTGCTGTTAGGTGTCAATGGAATTTAATGGGCGTTCCAGGTAATTCACATCACAGCAATGCCAAACCTGTTCTCACCGTGATGATATCTCGTACTACCACCTGTTGCATTCCTCCAGATTTCCGTAAAGTACGAGCGCAAGTATAAACGGTAAAACGCTTGCGTAGCAGGAGCGTCTGCTGTAGCATGCGTTGCGTCACGTGAAGTATAAACTCGGCCTAAAGAGTTACTGAGGGATTTGGATATTGTAGAGGGAGAAGTGCTGCTCAGATTAAGTAAGCTGAAATCAAACAAATCACCAGGGGCCTCATGCATAACGCCGTGCGTTGAATTCGCACTATAACATGACGTAAGCACAAAAGACGAAGTGTGCTTAAACACAGAAAAATCCAGATGCATAAATCTGCGCATTCGCCAACTTCCATGTTCTTCCGCTACATAAATCCAGGTCAGCGTGAAAAGTAATGCTTGTGCACGTGCCTGCTGTCCCACCACAACTCCTCCCAGAATTACACCTCTTTGAATATGCAAATCAATATAAATAGCCCTTTAGCTCAGCCTTTTGTGAAAAGACAATGGGAAAAGCACAGGGGAAATTAGAATTTCAGCGAATACCAAGTGGAGGCAAAGAAAAACGTACTATTTGTTGGTTTAAACAGTGGTATAAACAACAAAACGAAGTCGATCGAGAGACATAGCGTGTCAGAGAAACTCGAAAGCTCAAGTTCATAAAGTTGCACAGTAAATAAAAGAAGTTGTCACATATCAAAGTTGCCGTGAAAAGGCGAGTCATAGCCCACCGTCTGAGTTTCATATGAAAGCTCATTAGGGTACAGAGAAAACAAAAATAGGCACATAGTGGGGGAAAAAAGCATGAAATGTCAACTTTAATCTCAAAATTTCCACTTTAATCACGTAGTTTATTTTGTCATTAAAGTAGAACATCATAAACTTCATCTGTAAATCATTTAATTTACTAGTTTCACAAATCCCATCGTAGCTAAAGTAGCACATTAAATGCTTTGTTTTGTATTTGATCTTCTATGTGCTCTATGTGTGTGAATCACTACCTGCTTCTTAAACCAGCTTTCTCTTCCTCCGACAGGACACAGAGTCCATTACATTCGTGATATTACAGCTCTCTGAATAACTAAAATACTGAGATGTATACGTGATATCATTTTCATGATGATATGTTAAAGCATGTTATTAAACATGGGAACACCGTGGCGCAGTGATTGTGCACGACCTTTGATGAAATAATTTATTGCAGCAGTACGTCTCTTTCAGACGTACTAACCTCCAATTCCTGTCCTTCCTTTTCTTTCTCCAAATACCCAATCGCCACACAATCAGCTCTGTAACAGACGTTAAGCCATCTGTAAGCTTATAATGCCGATTCTTCAAAACTTTTAAGGAACATTGAAATATCGTTGTAGTACTTTTTTTTTTTTAATTAATTTTATTGTAATCATTCCATACAAATCAATCAATATTTACAAAAAACAGGATTGAGAACAAGTCGACACCCACCCCTGAGAGAGAGAGAGCATGGCCAACAGGGTAAAACTTAAGGCTTGTAAACATACCTAAATTGATGAGTTTTATAGGCCAATAGAGTTGAATGGAGAAGAAAAAGAAATGTGGAAATAATTGCGTCCTTGGTGCTTTATGAGCTTATTCTAAAATATTATTGATTAGACCCTGCCATGTTTTGAAAAAAATCTGTACAGATCCTCTAAATGAGTATTTTATTTTTTCCAATTTCAAATAGTATAACACATCGGTTTCCCACTGACTTAAAAGAGGAGAGTTAGGATTCTTCCAGTTTAGCCGTAGTACATGTTTAATTATTCTATCCTTCACGCCAGTCCCAGTGAAGCATACAGTGCGAGGCAGGAACAATCTGTGAACAGAGCACCAGATCCTTGCTAGTGTAGCAACACTGTGTCCTTTAATTATTAACAATATAGATTATTTAAATTAAGTTAAAGTTTTATCTGTATAATATAATAAACATACTGTATTTTGCTACATTTCATCTTAAAAATAATGTCATCATATGTAAATATGTGCTTTATAAAGTAGCTCAGGTTGTGCAATATTATAATATATAATGTATCGCAAGTTTACAGTGAGGTAATTGTACTTATAAGTACAAACCGTTCTACAAGGAGCAGTTGATGGGCTGATAAAGTGCATTTAGAGCTCTTGGGATGAAACTGTTTCTGAACCGCGAGGTCCGTACAAGAAAGGTTTTGAAGCATTTGCTGTGTGAGCAGCAGTTCAAATAGGAAGCATGGCTGAGGCAGCGTGTGCTTGATGCTGTATACCGATAATTCTCTTTCCAATCAGCTGCTCCGAGTGGTGCAGTGAGAGTAATATGGAAAAAGATGATCCGCTGTGGCAACCCCTAATGGGAGCAGCTGAAAGAAGAAGAAGAAGGTGCAGTGAGAGTAACAACGCTAAAGCAGCTATGGTATTTAGAATAGTTTGACCATTCTGTGGACCATTATATTGTTACAGGTTAATTACAATCAGATGCCTTAAACTAATAAACAATATGCGGTTAATTTCAGTGTATTTATAAAGCCGAGTCAGGGATGTGCATCTGAAAAAGAAAGATAAACTACACAGGAACAGCAGCATTGCTTTGACGCTGGGTGCCGCCAGTCTGCAAAACCGAGCGGAGAACTTGCGTACGACAGAGTATGAGGTACCATGGAAATGTGCGTGGCTTTATGCCAAGTTTAGGTACTATACATATGCAACATTTCTTTGCGTACGCACCATTTATACATGAGGCCCCAGGACCAGATAATATTTACCCTCAAGTTCTTAAGGAGGCTATCCATCCATCCATTCATTATCCAACCCGCTATATCCTAACTACAGGGTCACGGGGGTCTGCTGGAGCCAATCCCAGCAAACGCAGGGCGCAAGGCAGGAAACAAAACCTGGCCAGGGCACCAGCCCACCGCAGGGCGCGCACACACACACACACAAACACACCAAGCATACACTAGGGACAATTTAGAATCGTCAATGCGCCTAACTTGTATGTCTTTGGACTTTGGGAGGAAACTGGAGTACCCAGAGGAAACCCACACAGACATGGGGAGAACATGTAAACTCCACGCAGGGAGGACCTGGGAAGCGAACCCGGGTCTCTTAAGGAGGCTAGTGAGTACATATATAAACCCTTGACACATATTTTTAGGATGTCACTGCGCACTGGAGAGATTCTGAAGGACTTGAAAATGGCAAATATTATCCCATTATATAAAAAGGGTGACAGGGAAGATCCAAGCAACTATAGGCAAATAAGCTTAATATGCATCACAGGAAAATTAATGGAAGGAATTATTAAGAATAAGATTGAGCAACACATGGCAAGGACAGGAGTTATTCTGAACAGTCACCATAGGTTCAGAAGAGGGTGGTGGTCATGTTTTACTAACATGCTGGAATTCTATGAGGAGGCAACAAAAGAATATGATCAAAGTGGAGCATTTGATATTATTTATCTGGACTTTCAGAAAGCGTTTGATAAGGTGCCACATGAGAGGTTGTGTATCAAATTAAAAGAAGTGGGAGTTCAGGGTGCTGTTTTTAGATGGGTGTAGAATTGACTCAGACACAGGAAGCAGAGGGTGATGGTGCGAGGAACCTCTTCAGAATTGGCAGATGTTAAGAGTGGTGTTCCACAGGGGTCAGTGCTAGGCCATTGCTATCTTTAATATAAATATAAATATATATGATTTAGATAGGAATATAAGTAACAAGCTTGTTAAGTTTGCAGATGATACCAAGATAGGGGGATTACCAGATAATTTGGAATTCGTTATATCATTACAGAAGGACTTGGATAGCAGACAGGCTTGGGCAGACTTGTGGCAGATGAAATTTAATGTCAGTAAATGTAAATAGTAAGAAAATCAAGAGTACACCTTATGAGAAGGATTTATGAGTCATAGTAGACTCTAACCTATCGACTTCCCGACAGTGTTCAGAAGCCATTAAGAAGGCTAACAGAATGTTAGGTTATATAGCACGGTGTGTGGAGTACAAGTGCAAGAAGGTTATGTTCAAGCTTTACAATGCACTGGTGAGGCCTCATCTGGAGTACTTTGTGCAGTTTTGGTCTCCAGGATACAAAAAGGACATAGCAGCGCTAGAAAAGGTCCAGAGAAGAGCGACTAGGCTGATTCCAAGGCTACAAGGGTTGAATTTTGAGGAAAGATTAAAATAGCTGAGCCTATGTAGTTTAAGCAAAAGAAGATTAAGAGGTGACATGATTGAAGTGTTTAAAATTCTAAAGGGAATTAGTACAGTGGATCGAGACTGTTATTTTAAAATGAGTTCATCAAGAATATGGGGACACAGTTGGAAACTTGTTAAGGGTAAATTTCGCACAAACATTAGGTTTGTGAAAGTTTTTCTTTACGCAAAGAATGATAGACACTAGGAATAAGCTACCAAGTAGTGTGGTAGATAGTAATACTTTAGAGACTTTCAAAACTCTATTTGATGTGTTTTTTTTTTTAAAACAGGACGGCATGTGACAGGATTGCAAAACAAAATAGCCCTATATAGTCTCATC
>JANRMT010062837.1:20258490-20307016 GCA_026402145.1 Polypterus bichir lapradei | reverse complement strand
TTAGAGTAAATGCGGACATTAATGCTTAAATCAGGATGGCATGTGACGGTACTGTTAAACAAAATCGCCCTATATAGTTTCATCCTGCTAGTGAATCGAAACAGCCACAAACATATCTTTGGGTTTGATTTAAAGAAGGCATGACTGGCTTCAAAATAAAGCCAAACGCGTCATCCTCAGCATTTTGTGGGCAGTTCTAGACTCTACAATAAAGCAATGGACACTCAAGTTTCATGCCTCACAGCACTTATCCCTTAAACACTTCTAGGAAGGCTCTGCTTCTGTACTCAACTTCACAGTTAAAACTAAACCTTTAATTGCGAGGAGACATTTTTAATGCATGATGAATCAGTTTTGCTGAGGATATGGTAAGTAATGAACTTAGGACATTGTGTTTGAGTTAGTAAACTCATTTGCACTCACTCATACCAATCAATCTGGGATACACATACAGTATAAAACTCAGTGCAGACCCTGGTGCAGTGAGGCAGGAATTACTGTTCTGTTGCAACTACTCAGCCTATGTTTATCTGTACTAAACTTACTAAACTTAAATTGATTAAATGTAGATGAATCGACATTTCTAAATTCGCCCTAGCCTATATGTGTGTGTGTGTTTGCCCTGCGATGGACTGGGAACATTTCCAGGTATTGTTCAAACCTTGTGATCGATGACCCAGCCCCTGGATAAGAGTTTTGGATGGATTAAATGAATGCCTATAACGTCCGTTTAGTTCTTGTACTTGATTACGTGTTACATGTGTACACTGTTGTAACATGAATGTAAATTTAATGTCACTGTGCTCTGTACAATAAATTATTTTATAAATTCATTCACATATGCAGGCCAAAGTTAGCACACAGGGGCTAGTCAGCATTTAGAAACTGCTAGTCAGCATTTAGAAACTACTAGCATTTGGAGAATGAAGGAGACAACTGCGAAAATAGGCATTGTACTATACCTTTATTTTAGAGATGAAATTGAATCCTCTCCTTTCCTTGTTTGGAAACCAAAGAAAGACCTACACGTGGAGAAGACAGTATAAATACGTGCACAAGCAGTCAAACACTTCGAAGCCGATGAACGGATGATATCATCATCTATCCGGAAAATCCTTTCAGCGCAGTGACGAAAGATGGCAGACTGTATTTATTAAGATCCCTCCTTGATAAAGTTTGTCATGGCTTTCCGTCTGTAATGCCATGTAAATCGTCATTAAAGAATGCTAAGTTATTTTTCTCTTATGTGATTTTAACCGCCGTATCACTATGGGAGGGATATCGCCTTTTACATTATATCTTGTGGAATATGCCCGGTCAATACCCCCAGGCCTCCAGATGGAGCCCTCCCTGCAGCATGGAGGTGCCCCAAATGCCAGCAGGGAATTATGGACATTGGAGTTTTCCTTTGCAGCCCTGCTGGATACCACAGGGGTCACTAGAAGGCACTGCAGGGAGGAACAGTGTTTATTTACCCTACGCCCTGGAAGTACATCCGAGTCGCATGGACTAGGGGAATGACGTGCTTCCGGGGTGAAGAAAAGGACTTTTGCTCTGACTCGGAAGTGAGAGATCTCATGGACTGGGGATTGGAACACGTCCGGGTCTGGGACTATAAAAGGATTGTGAGAGCTCCCAGACAGGGAGCTGAGCCGGGTGGTAGGAGGGCAACGCGTCTGGGAGTGGTGGATTGGTTTATTGTGATTGTATTGGTTTATTATATGAGTATTGTGGAGGAAGGGGTGCTTTGTGCACTGTGCTTTATTAATAAAGTCAACATTTAGACTTTATCTGGTGTCTGATGTATTGGACAGGGGTTCAAGGGAGCGATACTGCCCCCTATCTGTCACAATCTATATAGTTTCTGGTTACTTAAAATGCAGCACTCTCAAAGAACTTATTCCAATTAGGGAGCTATTGCCCCTAAAGGAAACAAAATTGGCATAGTCAGCAGGATTGTGGCTAAATTAATAACTGTGTCATATTTATAAATGTAATATATATATATAAAATATGCTTCTGATCATGACGGCATGGAAGGTCTCGGTCAAATATTGAGTATATCGGGATGGTCCTGCGTGCACTGTCATGGACTCCCGTGACCGAGTTATACTGCCTTAAAATGCCTGGCTCTAACTGGAATAGGGATATTAATTAATCCCGTCAAAGTACAAGAGGCGGTCTTGTAACATGAGCCAACGGTGCAGCTGTCTCAGTGAAGTATTCATGTGCATTGTCAATCCAGCAGCCACTATCTTTCCAAAGTAAATGAGCTTCTGTATATTGAAAGAATGTAAGCGATGACAAGTGTTCCTTTGTCAGTTATAATTGCCTATAGAATGCAAACGGCAATTCACATCTGGGCATCAACATTCAATAATGCCAGTAACAGTGATTGGGATGAATTTCTAAAGTGAATCCATAGCCCAGTGGCCAAATTCCTCTTCCCCATTGTGCAGGCTACAGTGAGGACCATCTCCGTGGAGCTGAAACAATGCCGCAGAGGAAGACAAATGGGGTAGTTTGACTACATGATGTGCACAGCAGGTCTACTTTTAAAATGGCTTCATCTCAAAAGACTAGTTTTGCATTTTTTTAACCTTCTCAAAACAACATTGGTATCTCAAGACACAGTTTAATAGTCAACATTTATAGCTTGAAAAATAGGATGTATTCAGTAAGTTAAGGATTTTCTTTGTATTTAGACTCTTGTTTCATCACCTCCATTATAAAGCACATGAGCAGGCTAATAATTGTATTAAATTTAGAATGCAATTTTATGTGGCAAATGAATGTATACCATGATATACTAAGAAATAGTTTGGACTTACCAAACATGGATATACCAAACTTATCTTTTTAACTACAATTTTGTCCAGTGACATAAAGGCCTTTGAAACTAAGTCAATAAAGGAGAAACTGAGTTTTGCTCAGCCACTTCATGAGTATTCAGTCAGCTGCCCCCAGGGATGGGCCTTTTGAAATAGTGCAGCCTCCTTAGCGTTACAGTTTTTCATGTAAAAACTTGTAAAAAGAGTTTTGTGTTTTGAAAAAATTCTATATTTATTAAATCTCATCTTTCTACTGTAAAACATGCAAAAAACAAAGTACAAAGAAAGTGTGGAAAGTATAATAGTGACACAAATCATAATAATACTAATAATCCTAATACCGTATATACTGTCAAAATGTGTCGTTTGTGTGGTATATCTTGAAGCACGGTGAATACACAATCCAATTTCATAGTCGGTACAATAGTAGCATGATTCCTTGCGCATACTCTTTCTAGACTGATCAGCTTTTGAACAGGTGATTGACACAAGCATCTCTTTCGGGTTCATCAGAATCACTTGCGATTTCACTGCCTGAAGACAGATTCATTTCATCATCACTGCTCATATCACTGTTAAGAGCGTGCAGCACCTTGGCTGCTGAAAAACATTTCTTATGAGACGACATTGTGAGGCTAGGAAAAGATGAGTCTGCATCATTAATTACCTAGGTAACACTCTGGTCTGTTGCTTACACAAGACACGCTTATACCATTTCCTGAGCAGGGCTTGGCACTAAAGCTGTTTCCTCGTTTACAGCCCAGGTAATCCTAAGGTATAACACTTGCACAAGACGTGTCTATACAGTTGTCTGAGTGATGCTCGGGACTAAAATTTTTCGGGCTGTTTTTACAGCGTCTAACTCTAAGGAGGTTAATTCTTTTAGCCCTGCCTTTAGTATTTCCACAAATGAGAAAACAATGTCTCAGTAGAGGAATTAAGATATTTGTAGTTTTTTGTTTCTTTCCATAAAGAAAATTCTTTGTCCTAGTAAAATGCCAAGTTTTCTTTCACACCTAAGTTATATATTCCCATGGAAAGGCTCATAGGCAGTCAAAGTCATAATCTCCCATACCCTCTCACCTCCAGTTCTATGGGTTACTCATAAGACCAAATCAACATGCCAGGTTTCATTGAAATCTGTGATGATGAGGTTCTGAAATTTGATAACTTGACATGAAATTACCTAGCCCTCATTGACACTTAAAATACAGTCACACCATTATAATCCATTCAAAACTAGCTCAGTTTCTCCTTCCTCTTTTGACTTCAATGCATTTTAGTAAGTTAGTAAGTTTAGTAAGTTTGGGGAAGTTCCTAAATATTTCATTTAACTTGCTGCAATGCAAACTGTAATTCACCCAATATGACCTGCCTTCATTTCAGCCATTACATTAGCTAAGGTTGAAATTTCAGTAAGGGTGCATAGACTTCCAATATCCATACTGGCACATTGGTGCCTGATGTTTGTTTTTTTTTGTTTTGTTTTTTTTTTTATTCTTTCCTGTCAAATATTTTTTGTTGAAGTGTCTTATTTTTTCTTCTTGTCTGATGGCTACTTTTCATGGTTTTTGTTTTTGTGTCCCCTGGTTTTCTTCCCGCTTTCCCCCTCCTATATATGTAAACAGTTTTTCCTTCCACACCAGATGAAGGCTGTACTGCTGAAGCACCGCTTCTTCTTTTCAGCCTGGAAATAATCTCAAAATCTTTTTTTCCCTGTTTCATTGTAATACTTGGCATGTGACTGCCTCATTTGCTTATTTTAAAATGTAGTCTTTAAGTATGCATTAAAGGTAACTACAATGGAACCTCCGTTCACGAACGTCTCAGAACACGTACAAATCGGTTTACGACCAAAAAGTTTGCTAAACTTTTGCATCTGTTCACGACAACACACATACGAACAAGCCAGTTTCCCTTTTGGCTTGTACATGTTCAGTCTCTCCCTGTGCTTTCCCTGTGCAGCGAGTGAGCGAGCAAGAAAGAGAGAGAGAGAGAGCGAGAGAGAGCGCGACACACACGAGAGACACACACACACAGGCGCAATAGAGAGAGACAGCAAACGAGAGAGAGAGAGGTCTGGACGCATAAGGTAGAGAAGGCAGTTAAAGAATGCACTGGGCTTGTTTTTGTTTTCACTTCAGTTTACAGCAATCGGTTCGTAGCATGCATTATTGCAATGTTACTTTTCTTGGTGGTTTATTAAATTACGGATTTTTCACATGTTCATTTTTTCCCCTGTGCTTAAAACTCATTAAAAAAAGTGTTTTTAGCGAGCGGTTTGTAACGCTATAGCGCGAACTATTGCAGTGTTAGTTTTCAAGGTTTTCTCAGTGTTATTCAATGTTTTTACATTTAGTTTACTATTACGCTGTGTAATCTATGATATGTTTAACTATATTTGTGCTTAAAAACTTAAAAATATATATATTTACATACTGTTCATATGGTCTGGAATGGATTAATTGTATTTACATACAATCCTATGGGGGAAATTACTTCGGTTCACGACCAGAGCTTTAGAACGAATTATGGTCGTGAACCGAGGTTCCACTGTACTGCTAATAGTACCTTAAGTATTTTACAACATTCATTATTGGTAAAGAATGCAATTCTTAACTGCAGTAGCTACACTACATTTATGATTAATGAACCACTGATTTCCGGTAGCAAGCAACATAATTGTGTATGTTTAAATATTTTGTAACTATTTAGGTCTCATCATTTTGTTTCTCTATATGAAAATTACCATTCTGTTTGTGTCAGCTTGTATGGACCCACACTAATGCATTTTCACTTTCTTCATTTATTCACTCCCCTCAGATGAAAATCCAGCAGTTGAGGGCAATAGAAATGAACAAAACTGGTAGTCATCTGGTCCACAGGAAGGAAGTGATGCTCCAGAATGCAAAACTCAATAAGTCTGGAATATTTATGTGTATGCATTTGTCTGGTTGTTCTTGTTTTTATGTAGTGTTCCATTTTCATATCAAGGTTTATTATTTTAGTATACAGTATATGGGAGTTGTAAACACCCGGTCATTGTCAACCACTGTCATATTTGTAAAAAAATAAAAGGTACGCTGAAACCTGTGCAGATGCCTATTAATTTTGCATATTTTAAGTTTTGGTTGTTAAAGCACTGTGTGTATCCAGTAAGGAGTAATAGCTCAACGAATAGATCAGATTCAGTGCTGGGAAATGCTTAAAGTACTATCTCAAAAGCAAAATGGCAACAACAAAAGCTAATCAAAACACAAACTTGGTTTGTACTGAATTAAAGAATTTTTCAACATACAGTCCATGTTAAGAAACACCATTGGAAACTCAAGAGATGAGTTATCAGAGTTCTTGATACTCAGGCCCATTTTCTTCTCCAATATCAGACAGTTGAAGGGTAAGGGGGACTGCATTTCAAAAGTGTAAAGGCTATGTCACATTACACAACTTTTCCACTGATGTTCATTTGAAGACTTCATTTACATAATCATAGCGAGTCAGAAGCAGTCTGTGTCCTAATCCCATGAAGCTGGTCGCCTGATGTGACATGCCTAGTGACTCATTCCAACTAGTCTATGACTTGCTCCAATAAAAGGGGACAGGTTTGATTTTGTCTTTAGTCATAGGGGCTGCCTCCGTGTGTATGAGAGCTGACAACCAATGAATGTTCATCTAGAAGTATACTGCATAGAAGACAACAACAAGGAATAAGGAATTTGTGGGCTTTGGACCTCACAAACAGAAGAGAAACTCTTCTTTCTGATGTTATGTGTACCACAACAGAATGGAAAAAAGAAGAAAAGGGCAGAAACTGAGGCTGAACTTGCCACAGCTATTAACCTTCCTACAAGGCTGACTCTTGTCAGTTAGCATACTGTCAGATAAAGGGGTCAACATTACTGTACTGAAAGATCGGCACTCGGTTGGTAAATGTGGGGTGGCCAGTGGTTTGCATTACTTACATTGACATGACCTGGTAGTGAGATCAGCGACTGATTGACAAAGCTGACAAATCCCATGACTAGAAATCACATAATGTGACATCGAATCAAAGGCTGAGCAGGTCAAATGTTGTGGGCCTTTATTGTAACCAAGGTCCAGCAATTGTATGGTTTTTTGTAATTGCAAGAATGGGGCATGTTTTTAAAATTTTTACATAATTGTTTTGGTACAGTAAGCCAATCTGTGTGTAACCTACTGCTGACGAAGGGTGACCTGTTACACTTCTCTTCCTACCAAGATTGAGGTAAAAATATCAAAAAAGGCAAACACTCTCAATGTACACCTTACTTCCTGCCCCACTCCAAGAAACCTATAAATTTCAACTGTTGTAATAAAATATAGATGATTGCAAATATCACAAAATACACATTCAACAAAATGATCCATGCAGACTCCAAAAAACCATAAAGCACAAATCACTATCAGCCTTTTGCTTGATGCTTTTTATCAGTTAACCTACAAAAACCAACAATTCAGTCAAAGGAAGAAAAAAAAGTTTGGTTTAGAAGTTGAAATGGTGAATGAACTGCGAAAGAGCCAGCAAAGCATGTTAATGCGTCAGTACCCGGCCCTGTCCCAGGCATGAAATCAAACAAATCACCAGGGCCAGATTATATTTACCTCTTTAGGAGGTTAGTGTGTACAAACACCACATGGAAAAAGAATAGGAACACCTGACCATTACACCAACAGGGACTTCAATGACACTGCATTCAAATACATAGACTTTTATATGGAGTTGGTCGTCTCTCTGCAGGTGTCTGCTTCCACTCTTCTTGGAAGGCTTTCCACAAGATTTTGGATCGTTTCTGTGGAAATTTGTGCTCATTCATTCTGCAGAGCATTTATGAGGTCAGGTACAGATGTTGGGCGTGAAGGCAGGGTTTGAAATCTCAGTTCTGCTCATCCCAAATGTGTTTGATGGGGTATAAGTCAGGGCTCTGTGTACACCAGTCAAGTTCTCCCACAATTAACTCATCCAACCGTGTCTTTATGGACATTGCTTTGTGCACTGGGGCACAGAAACACGAATAGAAAAGGGTCTTCCCTAAACTTTTTCCACAAAATTGGAAGCATAGTGTTGCCCAACATGTCTTGGTATACCTGGTGGTGGATTGTCAGATAATCTCAAATCCGTTGAATAATTACAGAGGGACTTGGGACAGCATACACACTTGGGCAGATGAAATTTAATGTCAGTAAAAGTAAAGTATTAGATGTAGGAAGTAAAAAATGTTAGGTACAAATACACAATGGGAGGTCTAAAAATAGAAAGTCCAGATTATGAGAAGGATTTAGGAGTTGAAGTGGACTCAACACTATCAACTGCCAGACAGGGTTCAGAAGACATTAAGAAGGCTAACAGGTTATATAGCGCCTTGATATGTAGAGTACAAGTCCAAGGAGGTTTTGCTCAAGCTTTTTAATGTACTGGTGAGGCGTCATCTGGAGTACTGTGTGCAGCTTTGGTATCCAGGCTTCAAAAATGACATAGAAGCTGTGACAGATAGGGGGCAGTATCGCTCCCAGATAAAAGTCCAAATGTTGACTTTATTAATTCTCCAAGAGACGCGTTGCCCTCCTACCACCCAGCTCACCTCGCCGTCTGGGAGCTCCCACAGTCCTTTTATAATCCCTGACCCGGAAGTGTTCCCAATCCCCAGTCCATGTGATTCTTTATCACTTCCGGGTCAGATAGAAAGTCCTTTTCTTCACCCTGGAAGCACGTCATTCCCCTTGTGTCTCGGACGACTCGGAAGACTCGGATGTACTTCCGGGGCATAGGGTAAATAAACACTGTTCCTCCCTGCAGCGCCTTCTAGCGGCCTCTGTGGTATCCAGCAGGGCTGCCGAGGAAAACTCCAATGTCCATAATTCCATGCTGGCATTCGGGCACCTCCATGCTGCAGAGTGGGCTCCATCTGGCGGCCTGGGGGTATTGGCCGGGATGAATGGCTGGCCATATTCCACACAGCGCTAGAAAAAGTCCAGAGAAGAGCAGCTAGCCTGATTTCAGAGAATGAATTATGAAGAAAGATTAATAAGATCTGAGCCTTTTCAGTTTAAGGAAAAATAAGATTACGGAGTGACATGATTGAAGTTTTTAAAATTACGAAGGGAATTTGTACAGTGTACTGAGACTGTTATTTTAAAATGAGTTCATCAAGAACACAGGAACACATTTAGAAAATTGTAAAGGGTAAATTTTGCCCAAACATTAGGAAGTTTTTCTTTACACAGAGTACCATAGACACTTGGAATAAGTTAACAACTACTGTAGTGTGTGTTTGGTAGACAGTACAACTTTATGGACCTTCAAAACTAGACTTGCTGTTATTTTGGAAGAGTTAAGTGCATGGGACTGGCGAGTTTTATTGGCCCGAATGGCCTGTTCTTGTCTGGATTGTTCTAATGGAAAACGATGTTGCCTCACCAGGTTATCATTGAGGAGCTTCCATTCCCCACCATCTAGAAAGGGTCCTTCTCGAGCTGAACACGCCATTTGAGGTGGTCCTCTTGCTGACTGTGAACCTCTCCAAAATGATGACCAGCCAGTCATCTCTAAGCTGTGCATTTTACTACCAAGCACCTGGCAAAGTCTTTATTTAGAACAAATAAGTTTGGTAGTTGACTTCTTTTCCTTATTCTGTAGTCCTTGTAAAAGGCTTTCAGTAGAGCCAAAACAATCACAGTAAAGTGCTGCTGATTAGTGCTGCCTCAGTTTCCATATCAGGACAATAAAACAAAACAGCAGCACAGATAAAACAGAAAGAGCTATGTGGCAGTGCTACTGATATTTAACTAGGAGCTTTCACCATTTTGCTAGAATTCTGTGGGAACAAAGACCTTTCTCAGAAAATGATAAAGCATAAAAGTGTAAACAAAAAGTAAGAATGTATAAATAAGGGAAAACAAGCGAGGTAACAATAAGTAAAAATTAAATATATATGAAAGAATATTTATTAAGCAAGTGACTTCTATGAGTGCAAAGCTCATTAAATACGCAGACGACAGAGACATTGAATACCGATTGGCCTTCATGGATGCCTACACAGACATGTAAATTAATTAATCTCTCACTAAATAATAGAAAAGAGGTTCATTATTTATATATTTGCTGTGGAATGCAAATTAACAGGACAAAAGGGTAAGATATAAGTTCTTGTAACTGCAACAGAATGAAAAGTATGAAAGTCGAATTTTAAAAAGTAGAACAAGTAAAACAAGTAAGGAGCTTCACCTCTTTGTCATAAATGTTACATGCACTCCTATTTATTCTGATGGATGGGAAGAAATGGAGGAGCAGATGTGCACAAGACAATGTCTCCCCTGGAATACTAGAGGGCAGTCCCCATATCCATCCCCGGGATTGCTGTAGCTCCACAAATTTCTGCAGGGCATGCTGGGAATTGAAGTTCTCTACAGCCCTGTTGGGTTCTGTGGGGACTGCCAGGGGAAGCTGCAGAGCCCTACTTTGGGTTTCCACCAAACCTGGGAGTGCTTCCAGATAACGTTGATGATGCACCCAAAATACTCCCAGGTGCAGCATAAAGGGAGCCGCCTCACTTCACTTGAGAAGCCAGAGTTGGGAGGAAGAAGGACGAAAGTTCCCATTTGAGGAGCGGAGGCAGAAAGGAGAGGAGAGGGGAGAAAAGAAAAGAAAGTGCTGCATGCTGTTTATGGTACTGTGCCAGACAGGGAGAAAAAGAAAAGAGTTTCATCTTGAAAATAAAATGTGTATTGCAAAGACATGTGCTTTAGAGTTTGTTTGTGTTGGGACTGAGTGGCTGGAGTGCACCCTGGTTGCCACAATGTCAGTAAATTATGTAAAAGTATTGAAAGGCTGTTGGTGTGGTGCTTCATGTTTTCATTTTGTGTATTTCTGTAACTGTGTCTCAGGCAAGTTTATTAGTTGTGTTAAACCCTGGCAGATGCAGCCCATTTTTGTTGTATTGTACTTTAACTACTTTCGCTTGTAGATGACTTCAGGGGGAGCTAATAACATGAAGACGTCTGACTGAAATGGTGCAATTTTAGGAAGAGCCCTTTAAGTTCCGAAGGATGCCGCTGCACTGCTCAGGTAGGCTGCGTGTGGAGTCGGTCTGAACCTCCTTTAATGTTAGGGTGGCTCCAGAAGTAGCAATACTAAAAACAAATAGGGTGACTTTAGCATAGAAATAATTACATCAAAACATAAGGCGTGTGGCACGGTGGCGCAGTGGGTATCGCTGCTGCCTTGCAGTTAGGAGACCCGGGTTTGCTTTCCGGGTCCTCCCTGCGTGGAGTCTGCATGTTCTCCCCATGTCTGCGTGGGTTTCCTCCGGGTGCTCCTGTTTCCTCCCACAGTCCAAAGACAATGCAGGTTAGGTGCATTGGCGATCTGAAATTGTCCCTGGTGTGTGCTTGGTGTGTGTGTGTGTGTGTGTGTGCCCTGCAGTGGGCTGGCGCTCTGCCCGAGGATTTGTTCCTGCCTTGCACCCTGTGTTGACTGGGATTGGCTCCAGCAGACCCCCGTGACTCTGTGTTAGGATATAGCAGGTTAGATAATGGATGGATGGATGGAAAACATAAGGCACAATTCACTAGAGGGTGAAATAAGTACAACTAAGCTTTAGCTGCCTAATTAAATGCTTAGATTCCATATGTGCTCTGGGGGGGCTAATAAACTTACCCACTACTTTACACTCAATCTTGCTCGCCTTTTAAACAAATTGTACTTCTTTTCATACCTCTGGTCTTTCCTTCTCCTGCCATGTGGGACCCTGTCCAGCAGCCACATCCCAATTCCACACTCAGAGGCCACAGGACCTGAAAGGGCTTTTAAGCTTGGACCAACATTCACTTCCAGGCAGTTATATGGCAATAAAGTAGAAATACTTCATTACTCTTCTTCAGTATTCTTTGAGAATATTTCTGCTTAAGTATATAATTTTCAAGCTACTTTTACTCACCTAGATTTTCAAATGCAAATGGATACTTTTATTCTGATATATTTTGCTTGGCACATTTGTTACTGCAGAATTAAACCAGAAGACCAAAGGCCACACAAGTGTGTCCAAAGCTTTACTCAGTGAATTCTCATATATATGACACAGGTTTCATTGCCATTCCAGGATGTGGCATCAATTCTTAAGACAAGTTACAGTGCAAATTCTGCTGGTAAAGTTCTGACACAGACCAAGTGTAATTAATACCATACAAATAATTTAACTGCACTTGCTTCCTATATGATATTACATAACAAAAAAGACATTTTTTTAAAATAAAAAGATTTATTTACAGAAAAAGCCATGAAGCTTCAAAGAGCAAAAAAGGCACAGAAAAGGAAACGACAATTCAAAGCAAACACGTCCCAATCAAAAATACAGCATAAGAAATGAGAAGCATAGCATTAGGTCCAAAATCCGGTAATTCTTAAATCACAAGAAACATCACAAATCCAAGAAACTGACTACGCCATGAGCACATTCAATGAACCCCAAGGGACTGTGGGATGTCTTTGCCTTTATAAGGCTCAGGAAAGTCCCTTGACAGTGATGAACAGGAGGTCCTGCTTCTTGAGGAACCATCCACAAAACACAAAGCACATAACAAAAGATGATTGGACATAAAAAATCGAAATAAGCAATACTATTAACATTAAAAAAAAAAAGCCGGGAGGGAAACACTGGCCGAAATATAACAGTTACTGACTCTGTTCTCTTTTTTTCTTTTTTGGGGGGAGGTCCTGCTGCTGCAACTGTTGTCTTATGAAAACTGGCATCACCCAGGATCATTGCAGTTTTATAACTTCAATTACATTGACTTAGACCATGTAAATGTAGAATGCCCATAAGGGACTGGGTGGACATTTGGCTTAGGTCAACAACACATGATATTTTTGGATTACTTAAGAATGTGGGTCCCCAGCATTTCATTTTCTCTAGGTTTTTGCCTTCCTGATGGTTTATGTTTTCCAATTCTCTCTTGTTGACATAGATAAATTATTCCTACATTATTTGCAGGAAAAATCTGTACTTGTTTTTAATTTTTAATGTGATTTTTGTATTTCACAGTTTAATTTAATTATCATTATTATTTCAGCCAACTAGTATCTATTTTTATCTTTATATACATGATATACAGTATATGTTAATGGTAATTAATGCTGTAATTTTTGTGAAACATACAATGAGCTGCATTCAGTTACAGAAAAGTGCTCTATACGTAGTTATCCATATTCATACTTAAGGATAAGTGTCTGAGTGTCTGCCTTTGTGTTTGTCCAATTGCTACGTCTCTGTCATTCCAATAGATAGTGCATCACAAACATTAACATTGCTTTTATGAATCCCATACCAATTGGCATATGATAGACATGTATGCATTACATGCTGTACTACAAATGCTAACACAGAGGTCTATGTTGATTATTTAGATTTCAACCCATGTTAGATGCGTAGCACAACTAGTTATTATTATAAAGTGTTGATGTCATTATTGCATTCTGCACAATTATCTCTCAAACATCCAAGATACTCTGGCACCAGCCTTTCCACAATTTCAAGGATTCAATGTGTAACTTTCATTCAGCATTCATTTGGTCTTATAGCTCCAACTCTGCAAAACCCTGTCTCTACACATGCTGTGGCGGAAGGCCAAATTCCATGCCTGGTCGGGACACCCCTTTGACACTGGATCCGGGGGAGCAGTCATGGGATGCACATCACATACCCCAGAACACTTGGTGGCAGCCCCCCTGGGTTGCATCAATGACACAATTGTGCTACTCTGGAGCCCATCCCTGTTGTGATGCCGCACCCTGAAGTGCAGCTGGAAATCTGTCATCAAACACCTGGAGCACTTCCAGGTGGACTATAAAGGGAGTCAGGAGCCACCAGTCTGGAGTGAGAGTCAAGAGGAGTGGAGGCAAAGGAAGAGTTCTTTTTTGTGGGTGCTTTGTTTTGTTTGGTGTGCTTTTGGGATTGTGTACTGGCTGTGGAACTTAGGGAAGACGTGCCCCATGGGTGAAGAAAAATAAATCTTTTTGTTTAGTTTTCACTTGCCTCCATTATCAGCCTGTGTCAGGTCATGCGCCTATACAACGCCTTGTTACAATGCTCATAAAGCTCTTTTTGTAATCACCATTCAATGATGCTTAAAAAGTACTCACCATTCTTTTCCTACATTTCAACCAGCAATTCTTGTAAGTGTATTATTATATTTGAACCTTATTTAATAATTGTACTGATCTTGATTCTTCTGCATTGTCTGCACCAATCATTCATTTTCTCAGATGTATGGTTCATTTTATATAGACATTTGTGTTTTCCTCAAATTTTCTGACTATTCCGTTACTTTAGTATACAGTATTTCATGTTGCTACTCTCACATATATTCTTGTTTGCTTTATACATCTTTTTGGAATAATGGACTATAGAAAGTATTCTACAGTGTATAAAATTAAAATGAACTGACAGAAGTTCAAATCATGGTAATTTATGGCAACAGGAAAGTATTTAAACAATGCTACATCCTCACTATTGCTGCAGATACTTTTCTCTATTTGACACATCCTAAATAGATTGAACTGTCAAATCTGAACACGATACAAACACCTGGCTGACTCCACATAGAAATCACAGACACATGGAATAAATGAGCAAAAAGTGAGGTAGTGAGTAGGATATTAGGGGCCTTCAAAACTCAACTTGATGTTATTTTGGAGAAATTATGTAAAATAGTTTGGCAGCATTTGTTAGGCTGAATGGCCTGGTCAAGTGAAAACTTTTCTATTCACGTTCTGTTACTTTATCACAGCCTTTTACTGTGACTGAAATTGAACTGAAGCAACCTACAGAAAGACGTACTGCAGCTACTCCAGACTGTTGTGATTCACCCCTTTAGTCAACCTGAGGTACTCCGATTGGCAAGTGGGTCTGCTAACATTTGGCAGTTGTATTTACAGAACATTTACCAGAGCCACATTTAACAATGTATTTAAGCTAGAGTTTTCACCATCTACCAGTCATTCATAGTGTCTGGTGATTCTCTTAATTTCTTGTGCTGCCACACTTCTAACTACTTGCCTGTATTTTCTTTACATTTACATCTCTCTAACTATGGAGCAGCTTTGGACAACCATAAATCTGATCCATAAACAGATTAGTAGCCTAGCCATGATTGTGATTTTACAGGCTTAAATCAGCTGCATGCACTGGATTATACATTAACAGGTATGAATCAACACCACCATAACAATTTTGCATACATTGAGTTTGCTCATTTGCCATTAAAGACATGCATGTCTTTTGCCTTCTTGTGGTTCTCTAAATGTTTGCTATTTTTCATCCCAAGACAATAAAAGCCACTCTGTTAACTAAAAGTACACACCTGTATAAAGGATGATAAATTCATTTAAAAGCAGTATCTTAATATATACAGTGAAATAGATACTACCATAATTCTATGCCTAAAATGATGTACAGTGATCCCTCGCTATATGGCGCTTCGACTTTCGCGGCTTCACTCCATTGCGGATTTTAAATGTAAGCATATCTAAATATATATCATGGATTTTTCGCTAGTTCGCAGATTTCTGCGGACAATGGGTCCTTTAATTTATGGTATATGCTTCCTCTGTTGGTTTGCCCAGTTGATTTCATACAAGGGACGCTATCGGCGGTTGGCTGAGAAGCTACCCAATCAGAGCACGTATTATGTATTAAATAAAACTCCTCAATGATATACAATATGCTTCCGCGCGGTGCTTCGCATACTTAAAATCTCTAACAGCACTTATTGATTTTTGATCGTTTGCTCTTCTCTGTCACTCTCACTCTCTCTGACATTCTCTCCTCCTGACGGAGGGGGTGTGAGCAGAGGGGCTGTTTGCACAGAGGCTGTTTGCCTAGAGGATATGGACACTCCTCTCAAAAATGCTGAAAGACTACCTTCACATTGCTCCCTTCCTTGCGGCCATTTATCGCGGTGCTTTGCATACTTAAAAGCCCAACAGCACATACTGATTTTTGATTGTTTGCTTTTTTCTCTCTCTGTCTCTCTCTCTCTGTCTCTCTGACATTCTCTGCTCCTGACGTGCACTCCTTTGAAGAGGAAGATATGTTTGCAATCTTTTAATTGTGATAAAGAACTGTCATCTCTGTCTTGTCATGTTTAAACTTTTGACTAAAGGGTGTTATTTCATGTCTAGAGGGCTCTAATAATGTTAAAAAAACGTATTTGGAAGGTTGTAAACAGGTTTTCTATGCTCTAACTGTGAAAATATTTGATTTATAAATAAAGAATCCTACTTCGCGGAAATGTATTTATCGCGGTAGAGTCTGGAACGGATTAACAGCGATAAACGAGGGTTTATTGTACCTAAAGTGTATGTACCTAATTTATGGACATGAATATGTTTATATTAATAATTAATATTATTAATCATTATTAATAATAATATTTGTAATATTAATATTAATATTATTAATTATTTAATTATGTTTATGTACCTAAAATTAAGAATTGACAAGCAAAAAACACATCCTAAAAATATGTACTTCTGAGTCTTTGACAAATACAAACTAAAGATTAGTGGACTGAGTCAAATCCAAATGTAATATGTGTAAAAGAACACACACGACAAAATCAAAAGTTTAGGGATCCACCCCATATACTTGGAACAAGTCGGGTTTAGATTGCTCATTACAGACAGGAGCTCAATATAGAACTGAGGTAAAACAAAAATGGCTGCCATATATTTTTTGGTAGAAAGGAAGTGATTTCATGGGAGAATGGTCTTCTGGGAACAGGAAATGACATCCAGAAGGAGGTGGGATCTTGAGGATCAGAAGAAGAAGTGATGTTGGTTGTCTTCTGAGGGCCAGAAGTGGCTTTAGGATGGCCCGCAAGGAAAGAGAAGAAAGAGTTAGAGAGTAGCGCCAACCCCTGGTCTGGAGGGAACACACACTTATTCTTGCCCATAAACTGTCTCCCAAGTGCATGTGCATAACATATGAAATTAGGTATAAAAGCAAGGGGACTAAGGTCACAGCTCACCCAGAAACCTGGAACACCTCCACATATAATAACAGTCCACAGACAGCACTTTTTAACTTGGTGGGTCTAAACATTAATCTTGAATCAGAATACAGTTTAGACATTACCTGACACTAGTTTAACGTTAACATATATATTACAAAAACTTTTTCCCAGCTTAAAAAATAGTAAAACTGGAGACATTTTAAGTATGTAGGAGACAAAGAAGTGGATCAATGTACAGTATTTATTTCTAGTAGAATTGACTACTCTGATACATTATTCACAGACTATTCAAATCATTCTTTTGGTAGCTTTCAGCTAATTTAAAATACTGCTGCAAAAGTCGGTCATGAGTGTATTTGTGAAATTTCTGATTTATTGTGGCAGATAAATTCAGTCCAATGAATAATCCAAAAAAAATGTTAACAGCATAAAACCTTCGAGATAAAATAGGGTTATTTTTACTGTTGTGAGCCTCTGTGACTTCCTCCTTCCAGTCTTTGCCCCTGTCACCCATCAGGCTGAGATGTTGCTTTCTGGTCAGTGCCACCGTCTCCAACCCACATAACATAGCTGGTCTCACTACCGTCCTGTAGACCTTCCCTTTCACTCTTGCTGATACCTGTTTGTACCAAATTACTCCTGACAATCTTCTCCATCCATTCCACCCTGCTTGCACTCTCTTTTTCACCTCTTTTCCACAATCCCCATTACTCTGTACTATTGATCCCAAGTATTTAAACTCATCCACCTTCGCCAACTCTACTCCCTGCATCCTCACCATTCCACTGACCTCCCTCTCATTTACACACATGTATTCTGTCTTGTTCCTACTGACCTTCATTCCTCTCTTCTCTAGAGCATATCTTCACCTCTCCAGGGTCTACTCAACCTGCTCCCTACTATCGCTACAGATCACAATGTCATCAGCAAACATCATAGTCCATGGGGTCTCCTGTCTAATCTCGTCTGTCAACCTGTCCATCACCATTGCAAATAAGAAAGGGCTCAGAGCCGATCCCTGATGTTATCCCACCTCCAACTTGAATGCATCCATCACTCCTACCGCAGACCTCACCATTGTCACACTTCCCTCGTACATATCCTGTACAACTCTTACGTACTTCTCTGCCACTCCCAACTTCCTCATACAATACCACAGCTCCTCTTGAGGCACCCTGTCATATGCTTTCTCCAGGTCCTCAAAGACACAATGCAACTCCTTCTGGCCTTCTCTAAACTTCTCCATCAACATCCTTAGAGCAAACATTGCATCTGTGGTGCTCTTTCTTGGCATGAAACCATACTGCTGCTCACTAATCATCATCTCACTTCTTAACTTAGCTTCCACTACTCTTTCCCATAAATTCATGCTGTGGCTCATTAATTTTATTCCCCTGTAGTTACTGCAGTCCTGCACATTCCCCTTATTCTTAAATATCATCACCAGTACACTTCTTCTCCACTCCTCTGGCATCCTCTAACTTTCCAAGATTCCATTTAACAATCTGGTTAAAAACTCCACTGCCATCTCTCCTAAACACCTCCATGCTTCCATAGGTATCTCATCTGGACCAACAGCCTTTCCATTTTTCATCCTCTTCATAGCTGTCCTTACTTCCTTCTTACTAATCCGTTGCACTTCCTGATTCACTGTCTCCACAACATACAACCTCTTCTATCTCTCATTCTCTTCATTCATCAGCCCCTCAAAGTACTCTTTCCATCTGCTCAACACACTCTCCTTGCTTGTGAGTACATTTCCATCTTTATCCTTTATCACCCTAACCTGCTGCACATCGTTCCCAGCTTGGTCCCTCTGTCTAGCCAATCGGTACAGGTCCTTTTCTCCCTCCTTAGTGTCTAACCTGTCATACAACTCATCATATGCCTTTTCTTTAGCCTTCGCCACCTCTCTCTTCACCTTGCGCCTTATCTCCTTGTACTCTTGTCTACTTTCTGCATCTCTCCGAGTCTCCCACTTCTTCTTTGCCATCGTCTTCCTCTGTATACTCACCTGCATTTCCTCATTCCACCACTAGGTTTCCTTTTCCTCCTTCCTCTTTCCAGATGTCACGCCAAGCACCCTTCTTGCTGTCACCCTTACTACATCTGATGTAGTTTCCCGGCTGTCTGGTAACTCTTCACTGTCACCCAGTGCCTGTCTCACCTCCTCCCTTAAAGGGAAAACCTTTAAGCCTCAGTAGTCACAGAAAATGGAGCACAAAAGGCCAAAGAAGTTTCCTGAAACAACAAAGGCAATCCAAAGCAAGCAATTTCCAAATGCGCAAAGTCCAAGAGTGGACAAAAAACAGAGCAAGGGTTCAAAATAATCAAAAGGCAATATACACAGGTGAACTCAACACACCAGGAGTACATTCCCAATGAAACACAAGGGACTGTGGGTTGTCCTCAGCCTTGACAATGCTAATGGCAGTCCCTTCACAGTTATGGCCCTGCTTCTTGTGGGACCACTCACAAAGCACATGTAACATAATAAGAGATATTTAAACAAAAATAAAATACAATAATCAATACTATAAACATAAATAATGAACAAGATAGACATAAATTAGACATTTGAACCCCAGCTAGGGGAGAAACCCTGGCCGAAATATAACACTGGCAAGTGGCACCAGTACCATGGAGACCTAACCTGGACTTGCTGGGCTCTTCCAAGAAGTTGCTGAAGAATGTCAAGGTGAAAGTTTGAAACCTAAAAAGCTGTTTGCAACACAACCACAGGAAAGAAGACAGTTGAGTCTGCTACCTCTGTGGCTCCACCACTGTTGTCTCCATCTGCAAATATCCATGGGTGCATGGTCTCTGGTGGAGCTTTGGGCTCATATAGCTGGAGATTGTTGCAGATCAAGTTACTACTGACCTCAGATAAGCAGTGTGATGTATGGCTGGTAAGAAGACTGTGCAGGGAAAGGAAGAGAAAGATCATAAAGGCGTTAAATAACAGATATGGAAGTAGAGTCTCAAAGCTGAATGGAATACCATTCACAACATCAGTTCTTAATAGGATGACAGCAATGAAACTAGTTAATCTGCAGCTCCACACAAAGAGATTTACCTGCCCATATTCGGTATAATGGACAAATCGTAGAAATGAAGCATTTAACATCAAGGCTGTGCCATCTGACATCATAGCACTCAACATCCCTGCTGTGTTACCTGACAACTAAATATTCATGCCTCTTTGTCACTGACTACACAACCGCAGTGAACATGGAGACCACTCTAAAATTTAGAAGGGTCTGTGTGCTTTTGCAGTATTCACTGTGGACAGCAACTTAGAAGAGAGGGCAATATAATGGTGCTAACATAAAAGACAGTAGAGAAGAGACAAGGAGTATGACAGGGTATGTCTAGACAACCATTTAAATAAATACTTTTTATGCTAAACACACTGGCACTGTTTAAAAATCAAATGTTTTGTAACAGTCAGTCAGTTTCCAACCCGCTATATCCTAACACAGGGTCATGGGGGTCTGCTGGAGCCAATTCCAGCCAACACAGGGCGCAAGGCAGGAACAAAGCACAGGCAGGGCACCAGCCCACCACAGGGCATGCACATACACCAGGGACAATTTTGGATCGCCAATGCGCCTAACCTGCATGTCTTTGGACTGTGGGAGGAAACCGGAGCACCCAGAGGAAACCCATGCAGACACAGGGAAAACATGCAAACTCCACGCAGGGAGGACCCGGGAAGCAAACCCAGGTCTCCTTACTGGAAGGCAGCAGCGCTACCACTGCACCACCATGCTGCCATTGTTTTGTAACAGGTCTGACAAATTGCATCAGCATGTGGATGAGTCACTTAACAATATGGGTTGGCATTCTATTATGCAAAACAGCGGATCTTATAAAAACAGCAAGTTTGCCAAGTTGTACATTAATTCCAACTGCAGCGTCAACTGGGAGCTTTCTTTCTAAGGACACCAAAGTACCTAAAAGATGGATATGAAAGAGCCAAGAGTCCATTTTGCACTCTGCACTGAAGAGCACTGCAACACTACAGTATTCACATTGCTATAAAATTTAGGACAAAAAAATTACTATATGTTTTGGATCATAAATGACAGCCCCATTAGTTATCAGTTGCTGGATACTGATACAGTATGATCTGTCAGGTCTGGTTTGTTATCTTTACAGTTTTACACTTATGCATGTTTTTTATGTACATTCATATAACCTATTATTGCACATTTGCATTGATTTTTAAGAATACTTTATGCATACTTTATTCATCATTAATATGCCATATAATTTATGCATAGCAAACCCTAAATATATCTGAATTTAATAAAAATGGTTTATACATTTTTGTTAGTGAAATATGAATCTCATTTAAAAATGTGCTAAGAATCAGAAAGAAGGCTACTCACTAAGAAATTCTGTGATAAGTTGGGGAAGTAACCTTGCTGGTGGGAGAATCAGTACAAAACTGGTAAAATGGTGAACATCACAAAATTTAGCTTGCATTGTGTAACCATTCTCTCAAAATAAAGCGATATATATACTTGGGGTCTTCGCTTCCCAACCCCTGTGTTTGTTTTTCCGGATACACACTTGTAAGATTTTTTTTTCTTTGAATTGTTGCTATTTCATTAGTTTCACTTTTATTTCAGAACTTCTGTAAAAACAATATTTGGAATCTTTCGTGTCCCAATATGCTGAATCTTTTAAATGTGATCTATGAGACTTGTGTTTAATGACTTTGTACCATAATTTAGGATAGTTTTCTCTGTTTGGAATTTTAGCACAGACAAAACGATCCACATCATCAGCAGCTAATAATTTTTTTTGCAAAGTAACCAATAAATGCATGTGAGTTAAACCCCGTTTTTGAAATTCTCTGACTTAAACTAATTTCGTTTTGTTTGCGTCAATGCGATCTGTGTTATCTTTTTTTTGATACTGTGACATAATAAAGTGTCACAAAAGTTCTACTTTAACAATTGCCGACTGCATAACCCCAAATACAACTTTCTAGCACCCTCTCCAACCCCTCCTCCCATGGGTCTCACCTCCCCCTTACCGCATCAATCAGCACCCAGCAATCAGTCTTCCGTGCTGTACTCTACCCTCCCTCGATCGGACCTAACATTCACTTAAAACAAAAAGGCTTCAGCTGGGATGCTACAATACTTTCGACTGCTACTGCTTTCATATTCTGTACCTTTCTCTGCATATGTATTGCGCCTTGGGTGTCTTTTCTCTGCGCTGCTCTTTCTTCTTTGCTGAGAGCACAGGATCTGTGTCTGCCACATGACTTTACATGACTGAATGTTTTGCTGGCTGTCCGTGCTCTTATTTGATAAGAAGGGCGTGTCTTGCAAGAATCTTATGTTCCATGTCCCCACGAGACTGCCCTTGTACAATCTCTTGGCACCAAGTCTCATGTTTACGGTCCCCGCGACATGCTCTGTGGCAAGTCTTTTTGTCTCACAATTCTTTAAAATGTCTTTCGAGAACTTCCGAGAAGATCACGTATCATCACGTTGGTTTTTCACTCCAGGATTTTTTTATATATAGAGATATATATATATATATAGTGGAAGACCAGCCCTGGCACAGACAGGCAGACACCAATGTTCCAAACACACACACGTTTCTTTACAATATATACAAGTTTCCAGTCCCGCACACAACCCAGTGTCCCTTCACTACACACCCCTAAGTCCGGGCCTTTCACTAGTCCGTCCTTCCTTCACCACCTCCACTCCTCTCCTCTGAGCTTCATCCACTTCCACCTGACTCTGGCTGATGACTGGAGGGAGGCGGCCCCTTTTATTCCCCCCCAGACGTGCTCCAAGT
The DNA here is from genome assembly GCA_026402145.1 of Polypterus bichir lapradei. Taxonomy (NCBI): domain Eukaryota; kingdom Metazoa; phylum Chordata; class Cladistia; order Polypteriformes; family Polypteridae; genus Polypterus; species Polypterus bichir. The sequence continues at coordinate 20,284,331 of JANRMT010062837.1, read as the reverse complement.
GCCTGCTGATGAGCTTCTTGCTGCACGTCCTGGTGTGTCGGAAGTGTCACAGGAGCACCCGGAAGCACTCCGGGTGTTCCTGGTAATACTTCCACCAACACTTCCAGAAGTGGTGACATCTAGGGCTCTTCAGTCATCTGGGCACCCCTTGGCAGTGGCCACAGGCCCTTATAGGGTTGAGCTTCCATGCTCCGTTCCCGTGGCCCCCATACCAACCAGGGCAGCTGCCCTCTCGTAGTCCGGGAGAGGCATAGTCCCTCTCCCAATCCTTCTAGGCGTCCCGGATGGGCACAGGCCCCAGCCGCCCGCCACAATATATATATTGTGACATGTGAGTCCCTGTCTTGCACCCCAAAACACGAGGCTTAGTCTCAGTACTTTAGCAAAACCAACTTTATTCAGCTTGAAACAGGAAGAGCATGGTTATTTATTGTAGCGGGATCTACCACTCTCCTATACACAGACACAGCAATCAGGCAGAGTCGTGGCCAGGTTAATGGCCAAGTAATACTGTTCCCTGCAGCTATAATGTTCTTTGCATCAACCATCAAGGGCAGGTGCTCATAGCGTGACCGCAATCTTTTTGGATTTGTTTTCACAGCGAGCTGTCACAGCAACTGAGACACACACAAAAATATTTCTCCAGCTGTATTTACTCAATGCAACTTATAACAGCCAAGTTAAAGATATAACAGCAAAAGCTCAGAAAAAAAACAGAAAGTTGGCAGTATGACTGGTAAGGGGAGAGAGTTAGCAGAGATGATGGAGAGAAGGAAGGTTGATATATTGAGTGTGCAATAGACTAAATGGAAGGTGAGTAAGGCCAGGTGGATTGGAGGTGGATTCAAATTGTTCTGTCATGGTGTGGATGGGAGTAGAAATGGGGAAGGAGTTATTCTGAAGGAACAGTATGTCAAGAGTGTATGGAAGGAAAAAATTTATGTCATAGCATATTAGCCTAAATAGCCAAAAAAGTAATTAACAGCTTCTGAAACATTAGATTAAGCATAAATTAGAATGTTAAGCAAATAAGATAAGTCAAGCAAATGGTTAACTAAAAAATCGTTCATATTGCATTATTTTTTAAAGCTTGAAGCAGAATTGCTGGTGTGGGAAAGAAGGACAGGACAGGAAAGAAATGACGCATGGAAACTGCCTAGGACAGGGGAAGGAGGGGGGTGTGTGTGTGTGCACCTGAGTGGACAAGATAGGAAGCTAAGGAAAGACATGTGAGAAACCAGCTGGAATGGTGAATCAGCAAAAAGACAGCAAAAGGCTTTTGCTATAAACAAGGTCAAAATGATGTAATGCATGAAAGTAAAATTAGTATATTCAGGCACTAGCATAAATAAATATAGAAAAATATATTAGAAATTAACTTTAGCGCAGAAATTAAGGCAAGTCAAGCTTACCTAGCAAATGTTTAAATAAATCAAGTATGCCCAGCAAATGATTAAATGAAAGCATATACCATATTTCTTTTTAATAAAAGCTTAGCTTTAGGCCACCATTATAACATAGCTTAAAAGGCTATAGAAGGAAGTGACACCATGAAAGACCAAATATGGAAGAAGGAACATCTGCCCAGTTGAAGAACCAATCAAGAATAAGCAAGAAAGAAACTAGAGTGAACAATAGACAGTATAGCCAGGTGCAGAATGAGCTAGTTGAACAAGGTCAAAATGATAAGAAATTGTTATATAAACTTTGATTGCTGCAATGTTCAGGGCTCGATCTCATTCAGGCGAATTGGGTTGAGTCCGTGTTGTTGATTTATTGCAATAAAGCTTTAAAACTCTGTCTACCCCGAGTCCTAATAGCCTTTATTTTCAGGTAAAAAGCCTTCTCATGACGAATTTTTCGCCACGACATATTGGTGAATTCCCGACATGATAGAGATAACAGGTCACCTGCGTGAATCCAGCAGCAGGGACGATGCTCTACGAAATGGGCACTTATGGTGGCCATCTATAAGGTAAGCGATATTTTCGCTAAACTAATTTGTGCAAAGTTTCAGAGAGCATCTGCCCCTCCAACGGAGACAACCAGCATTTGGCCTTTCTAAAACGAACAGGTAGGAATAAAGGATGGGCAGACAGACTTAATGGAATGTGTGAAGGTTGTACAACTATTATGAGTGTGATTGGATGAATGTCAGGTGCAGTACTCAATATGGTTTAAAACGCTCCGTCCCAGGCGAGACGGGGGAGCTCCGATCCCAATAGAGACGGAGGACTTGTAACGCTCTGACCCAGGCGAGTCAGGGGCTGTACGAGTAAGTGTGAATACTGTGCAGCTTATATGAATGTGTGTGTATGAATGAGAGTGCAGTAAATAGGACGCTCCGATCCCAGTCGGGTTTGAAGGGCTGCACGGTGCAGTAACTAAGACGTTCTGGCCCAGACGAGTCGGGAGTGCTCTGACACAGGCGAGTCAGGGGGCTGCATTGTAACGGGTAGTGTTGGAAATCCTGTGAAATACTAAGGTTGCCGTGACGCTGGTGAACCGTGTATAGATGGGTGTGGAATCCCTGGACTACCACCCTTTGCTGTGGCTGTATGTTCTCCAGTGAGACAAGCGAGATGTCGTAAAATTCCCGATTGTCTTGAGAGGGAGCCAATCTTTGGGAAAAGCTAACAGCAGTTCCTTCTGATTGTGCCTTAGTAAAAGAGTCAGTCAGTTCAGGTGCGATTGGAGGCCTATCATTACCGCCCCGGAGTAGAGACGGGGGTCCGACATGGTAGGTAAAATTCCTGTTTAAGTACCGCTTCCAGTTTGTCAATAGGGAGAGCAAGTGGAAGGTCTGCTCGATGGAACAGGTGGATTGATTGTGCTAGTATTAAGGGACAGATAAGGGAATAGAACTTTTTGTTTATTGTTTTATCATTTTTATTTCATCTTTATTTTACCTTTGGGTAGGTTAGGGAGGCACGCAAGTGCTGTATGTATGGAGCGCTTTAAAAAAAAAAAAGCATTGCAGCAAATGTTGAAGCACGTACAGGTGCGCAGAATGCTTGGAGCGCTTTAAAAAAGCGACGCGGCACGTGAAGCACACAGGGGCAGATTGGAGAAGAATGAATGGTACAGAAGTACAAAACTAGTATAGGGCAAGAATAGGGCACTAGAGATTAGCACACTAGGTGCTAAAAAGTGTGATTGAGTACGAGTGTGGATTTTAGGTTGTATAACTTTTTATGTGCAAAATAAACTATATTGATTTAGAGAATATAGAGAACACCTGCGCGTGAAATAGCTAAAAACAAATTTCACCTGGTGGGAGGAGCAGTAGAGCAGGAAAAAAGGCTATTATTCAGAACCATAATTGTGACTTTATACACTGTTCAGAGATGGAAGATATACGTTTTGGGGTAAAAAATACAGAATAGGATTGAACATTTTTACAACGTGTGTTCGAAGGAGAATAAAAGAATAGTGCTAAAAATAGATAAATATATACATAAGAGTGGAGGAGAAATAAAAATATTGCAGAAATATTGGAGAAACAAGAAAAAATAGCAGGAGCTGTAGATCAACTTACAGGAAGAGTTCTGTGCAAATACTGGAAGGTTGAGATTCGGGAGAAAAATACTACAGATTTATTACTGTGGTTGTAGATTGTGGAAAAGTTAGGCAGCAAAATTTATGGCACAAGAAAGGATCATGAAGATTAGCGATAGGAAACCCACGGCTACAGAGAGTTAAAATGAATCTAAGTGAGTTGCCCGTAGATATACTGGGGCATAACGATCCCTTCCACAAAGAACTACTTGAAAAATGATCTCAAAAATGGTACAAGAGAACAAGAGGTTTTAACAACAACAACTACATTTATTTATATAGCATATTTTCATACAAAAAGTAGCTCAAAGTGCTTTACAGAATGAAGAATAGAAAAACAAAAGACACAGTAAGAAAATAAAATAAGTCAACATTAATTAACATAGTGTAAGAGTAAGGTCCAATGGCCAGGGTGGACAGAAAAAACAAAAAAAAACTCCAGACGGCTGGAGAAAAAAATAAAATCTGTAGGGATTCCAGACCATGAGACCGCCCAGTCCCCTCTGGGCATTCTACCTAACATAAATGAAACAGTCCTCTTTGGATTTAGGGTTCTCACGGAAGGACTTGATGATGATGGTCACGTAGACTTTTGGTTTTTAATCCATCCATCATTGTTGGAGCATCATGATGCTTTGAGTAGGTGGTGGTGGTGGCACAGGCCACCACCACAAAGAAACCGGAAAAAGAAACAGAAGAGAGAGTAGGGGTCAGTACGGATTTTAGATTTACGATTTGGACCATAAGGTTTCAGACATTCCGATAAAGAAGATGGGGCGAGATTATTTAAGGCTTTATAAACCATAAGCAGAATTTTAAAGTCAATCCTGAATGACACAGGTAACCAGTGTAGTGACATCAAAACTGGAGAAATGTGCTCGGATTTTCTTTTCCTAGTTAGGATTCTAGTAGTTGCATTCTGCACTAGTTGCAAACGATTTATGTCTTTTTTGGGTAGTCCTGAGAGGAGTGCGTTGCAGTAATCTAGTCGACTGAAAACAAACGCATGAACTCATTTCTCAGCATCTTTCAGTGATATAAGAGGTCTAACTTTAGCTATGTTTCTTAAGTGAAAAAATGCTGTCCTAGTGATCTGATTAATATGCGATTTAAAATTCAGATTACAGTCAACAATTACCCCTAAGCTTTTTACCTCCGTCTTGACTTTTAATTCTAATGTATCCAGTTTATTTCTAATAGCCTCATTGTATCCATTATTGCTAATCACTAAGATTTCAGTTTTCTCTTTATTTAACTTGAGAAAGTTACTATTTATCCATTCTGAGATACAAGTCAGACATTGTGCTAGTAAATCAAGAGAATCGGGGTCATCAGGTGCTATTGATAAGTAAAGCTAAGTGTCATCAGCATAGCTGTGGTAGCTCACGTTGTGCCCTGAGATAATCTGACCTAATGGAAGTATATAGATTGAGAATAACAGCGGACCCAGGATAGAGCCTTGTGGAACACCATATTGGATATCATGTGTCTTTGAGTTGTAATTACCACAACTATCAAAGAATTTTCTCCCTGTCATGTAGGATTCAAACCAATTTAAGACACTGCCAGAGAGGCCCACCCATTGACTAAGGCAATTTCTAAGAATATAATGATCAATGGTGTCAAATGCAGCACTCAGATCTAAGAGGATGAGAACAGATAAATGGCCTCTGTCTGCATTCACCCGCAAATCATTTACTACTTTAACGAGTGCAGTTTCTGTGCTGTGATTTGTTCTAAAACCTGACTGAAATTTATCAAGAATAGCATGTTTATTTAGGTGGTCATTTAACTGCATAATGACTGCCTTCTCCAGAACTTTACTTAAGAAAGGCAGGTTAGAGATGGGTCTAAAATCTTCAAGAGCCGAGGGGTCAAGATTATGTTTCTTAAGTAGGGGTTTAACTACAGCAGTCTTAAGACAGTCTGGGAAGACCCTCGTATCTAATGACGAATTTACTATGTTAAGAACATTATCAATTAGCACGCCCGATACTTCTTTGAAATAATTTGTTGGTATCGGGTCGAGGACGCAGGTGGAGGGTTTTAATTGAGATATTATTTTTTGTAAATCAGGTAAATCTATCCTAGTGAAAGAGTTTAATTTGTTTATAACAGAATGCTGGGGTTCAAGAGGATCCTTAGTGTTGGGGAGATATACTATGTTATTTCTAATATCATTAATTTTTTGATTGAAAAATACAGCGATAGCCTCACAGGTTTTACTGGAAGTACTTAGGAGGCATTCCTTTGAGTTACCTGGGTTTAGTAGACGATCTATCGTAGAGAATAAGATTCTGGGATTACTAGCATTGTTATTTATAATCTTAGAGAAATAGCAGCGCCTCTCAAGACGGACAGTGTTATTGTATTCTGTTATTTTAACTTTTAATATTTCATAGTGGTTTTCATAGTGGTTAAGAACCGCTGACCCCAAAAAGGTTCATTTAATCTGGAACTGTGCGAAGGAATGATAAATCACATAAATAATTATAAAACAAAAAATGTCAGTGAAAAAAAAAGAGAGAGAGTGCAAGAGAAAAGTGCAACTAAACATAATGAAAATGTTTATGGGGGAAGCAATGAAAAGAAACACTTTAGAAAGAGCAAGTTGGTGCTTTGGTAACGGAGAGATAGGGGGTGGTACCCCATTAGCACTGCCTTTAGGTGTGTCATATGAGTTCCCACTGTTAGATGAAAAAAGGAAAATTTAAAGTACACATAATGGTGAGAAATGAGGGGGAAGGATTAGGAGAAAAGAAAGAAACGGGACAGGTAGAGCATTTGGGTAAAGTGGATAAAACTGATTTTGTGGCCGAATTAGGATAAAAATGAAAGAGCAATACAGTATTTAGGATTGTACAATTAAATAGCAAAAGTAGCTAGGTGAAGTATAGGCAAACACACACATATATATTTTTTAATTGCCCCATACCCGAATAAGGAATGATTGAGTGAGTGACTGCATGAGCTCCGTTATCTCTTAGTGGTAGTAAAAATAAGCCACAGGTATGGAGACAAGTGTGAGTGTGAATTAACTCCGGACCCAAATAGTGTGTAACGAGAGACACAATAAAGTAATCAAGCACATAGCGAGTGTGGGTGAGATTTTGTAAACAAGCATAGAGATACATTGAGAAGATTTTTATCAAGACAGTGTTACTGTTAGGAGTTACAGCAAATAAATATATGAAAGCCAAAGTAGTTCAACAAGATGAATATAAACTAAAGGACAGAAAAAGAGTATATTAAAAATATATATCTGGAAAAGCATTAACATAGTTCAATTGATATGATTTCTTAAAAATAAATTTAATGCCATGATGTAAATACTTTCAGTTGGCATAAGTTTCATTCCTTGCAGCAGTAGGATTACGTAAAATCATCAAGAAGCATAATTAAGGTAAGCACAAGAAAATTAGGAGAAGTGTGAACACTTGGAAGATTGGAAAAGTATTGTAATTAGAATTTGGATATTAAAATGTGAAGTTCTGAAAAAGTTCAAATACTTTGAGCCATATTTACAGTTTGATAAGTAAAGCAGCCTTCAGAAAAATGTAGAAAGAAAGCACCAAAAAAAAAAATTAAGCTATATAAAAATGTGTAAGCATATAGATTTATGTGTGTAAATATGTATATATCTGTACATATATTTGTGGGGAAAGAATAACATGCATTGAAAAGAAAAAGTGCACTGTATTTAACTTCAAAGGTAAATGGTGCTCGCTAATGTCTGTGTGTGTGAATATCTGTGTGTGCGTGTACATTTTGTGTCTGTGCGTGAGCATTGATTGTTCTCTGTGTGTCTGTGTGTGTGTATGTGTGTGAGTGGAAGTAAGAAAGTGAAACATGGAGACCTCTAGGTAATGTAGTTTAATTATGATTTGCTGAAACTGCCTTGTGCATCTAAATATCCAGAGCTCGTGACTAAAAATGGGTTAAAATGAATTTTGTATATAAATTTCCAGGGCTCTGAGTAAATATGGGTTAAAATAAATTTGAGTATGTGTAACATTTGATAAAATGAAAACGCATCCACTTTTACTTATACAAATGGTTATAAAATATGCGAGGCATCTTTCCTTCGGACCCTGATCAAGTCTTAAGGAAAAATGTTCTTTTGATAACTATAACATAGAAGGGAAACAATGTCTTTTAATCTTCTGTCCTTTTCTTTTTCTTGTGATGTGTGTATATGAAATTGTCCATTATGGGGATTATTACAGTGGAGTGTGTGGTGGCGCAGTGGTTAGCACTTATACTAAGATTCAAGCTTATATGTGATTTGTGTTGAAGCTTACATGTTATTTGTTTTGAGTTGATATTCTTAGTGACAGTTTAGCCTTTTTTCTGGGGAGTGCCATCTTGCTGTGGTATCGAACCGCGTGATTTCTCGATAGTTGGATTTGCCCTTATTGACGCAGGAATGGATCGCCATGGAAGCAATTCCTCGTTGTCGCTGAGTCATTTCGCCAATAGAGTCTCCTTGATCTAGAAACCAACGCCGTTTAGAGCTGAGTAGGATCGTGTTATGTTTCCTAGGGTTAACACCAGCTAACGTCATGAGAGGCTATTTTATGTTCGTTTGTCCTAATTGGTAATGTTAAGTGAGAATGGAAATTGCTCTTCTTCAAAGTTAATTTTTCTTTCTGATTCCTTTGTTGCATTGTTTCCAAATATAGTGTGTGCAAATAAATAATAAGTAATAATACTGGGGGAAGGTTGAGTGTGATACAATGCTTTGGGTGATTTTGTGCATGTTATATAGTGTATTAAAGGGATCCCTGTGAGTAAATGATAAACAGGTTCAAGTGTGTTTGAGAGTGGTTGTGTGAAACATGTGATATTGTTTGAAAGAATGAAATGATTAATATTAATGTGTATGAGAATATAAATGTTTGTTGAAATTACAAGAGCTCTTAATTCAAATTCAAAAGATATGAACAGGTGGTGTAAAAAGTCTCCAGATTAGGCATGATCTTCTAGGAGCACCCCTTTCATTTGAGTACTGGCCAGACTCTGATGCAAGGAGGATTTTAACTAAAAAGAGAAACATTTCAATTAAAAGAGACATTCTTTAAAATAGTAATGAAGCTGAAGAAAAACTGGCTTCCAGTCCAGGTAGTGTTCCATATTAAGATATGCTATAAAAAGGAGGGAATAAGGGGGGTTAACTAACAGAAAAACAGACTGTGCTCTTTGGAGTCAACATTCTGATATATTGATTTCTTTCCTCAATTCCTTTGTGTGTAATATGGATATATTTGTATGAAATAGAAAGGAATACTGGTATCACAACAAAGCTATTGAAAGGTTCACTTTTTATAATTTGATGCTTTAATGAAACATTGAATGAGACATTTCATTAAGATGCTAAAACCTAAGATCCAAATGTATGTGGTACTTTAATTAATAAAATAATTAGTAATGCCAGAAAGAAAGAAATACTTGGGATACATGTATAGAAACTTTAAGCTTTTAGATAACAGGTTATAAGGGGATAGAGATAGAGTCCAAGATTATTTTTGCTGTTAAATAACCTTTGTAATAATTTAAGGGACTTTGAGTGGGAATAGATAAAATATTTTACTTCACTGACCTTGCTAATCTTAGATATGGTCCAAATATACTCAAAAATGAACATTTTGTGTAAAAAGAAAAATGTTGTTAGGACTTTGTACATTTGAACAATGCTTTATAATTAGATACATGGGAAGAGGAGATGTAATGCCTTACTGTTTCTGTTATATTTAATGTCATAAAGGAAAAATAATTAAGAATTTACCCGTCCAGATTGTGGATTTCTTTCCTGACTCTGCTTGCTATGCTAATTATGAGATGTTCTCTGGAGGTTGCTGGTATACATTGACGTTCATTTAAGGGAGGGGTACAATGAACACTAAAACAAATTTATAATAATTGGCTGAAGTCTTCTTGCAATTTTTACACCAACCTCCACGGAGCATGGCTCTTTAACTAATAAATACTCAACCTTCTCTTGCTTTTGTTTGTTCTCTATGCCTGAACGCATTTGTATTCCTTGTAAGAGTGCTATAAAATTTAGCTATTATTAAATTATTATATTAATGGGATCAGTTTCAGATACCCTGCTGCTCCACATCTCCTCTACTTGTAAGATAATAACAGCAATATTGACACATGTGTTAATAAGGGGGGAAGGGTTGGTATAAGTATTGGTAGAAGTAAATGTCTAATTTTGGTTAATTTTTGAAGCTATTTTTCAATTATAATGGAACAAATACAGATAATTTAAATATTATGCCAATATTATTGGGACCAATTTTTGCAATGATTTATTATTCAGTACATTTTCCCTGCTATATATTAAGATTGACTTTATTTTTATAATGACTTGAGACATGTTTTCAATTGAGTGGAAATTGCAACCGCAGCCAAACTGGAAACAGCTATAAAGGAAGGCTTTAACTTTGTGCTTATCAATTTTAAATTTTACTTTGACTGTTTAAAGGCAAGTTGACTCAGACAAGCACAGACAGGATTGAAATGACCTTCTGTTTTACTGCTAGCAATATTTTTAATAGGGGTACCCCCAACGAAACAGATCTGACATCTTATGACATATTATTTTTGGATCCATAAGTAGCTACCAATGAAGAATTAACATGCTGACTATTTAAATGAGCATTTTTTAAGTCTTTACATCTGCAGGTAAAAGCTGTTTTTTCCTAGTACATCGTAGATGACAGCACTTGAAGCTGAACCAGAGATTGGGCTGTGATAAAGGTCTGCAGATAAGCTATTCATCCGACTCCAAGGAGAACCCAGCCATACCGGAGATGGAATCAAGTTGTGGATCAGGCCATCAATCAGCAGACTACTGGACAACACACATCAATTCCAGTCCAGGCATCATGAATCCCTGCTGCCAAGAGCTCAACTGTGCTGGTGATGTTTGAGCCCAAAAGATCATTGTGGATTTCCGAATCATAGATGACATTTGCCTTCTTTGGTCCAAGACTTCTAGATGTGGTCCTTTTTACTTGGGATATTGGACCACAACACCTGCCTTAATCCTTATCAGAGAAGAAAATTTCTCACACTTTTACTCTGCAGAGCTCAATGTTCTTTGCCGGAGCCTACTTTGATTGTCCACTTGTTTGACAACTAGCAACACCTTTCAAAAAGTATTTGAACTATAAAGTTATGAAAGCTATAGAAGGGAAAGCTAATTATTTTCAAGTAAAACAGAACACAGGGACTCCTAAATAATATGTATTAAATGAATATTTGCATTAATGGGAATACTACATGATTATTGTGAATTCAAAGTGGTTAAGAATAGATATTTTTAGATAAGTGTTTTGATATGCCTTCTGATATTTAGTAGGAGATAATAAATTACCTTTAGGGACCAATGATTTATGTAATCTGGATTTAATCAGAATCTAATCTAATATAACATAAGAGATCTATTAGAGATTGTTAAGTGATTGTCATTGCAGGGACATTCTACCATTGCTACTTAGGGTCAGTTCAGTTTATATATCCTAGGTTATTGATTGTAATATTGTAACACATAATGTAGAGCTAAACATTTAGGTACATTTATTTAATTGAAAGAATAATAGTAAGCCTATGGGATGGCAAACATAACTAGTATTTTGGGAATAAGGGACACTTACTATAGGTCAGAACATCCATAACCTTTAGAATAGTATGATACAGTTTAGGCTAGCATGTTGATGGTGATACAGATCAAATAATTAACATTATGGCTTGTTGAGTATACTTATTATAAAATTACTGAAATTAAGTAATAAGTTGGCCCACAGGAGATGGAGTGTCTTATACATACAGTGGTGAATGTGCAGTCTGTGAATTAAAAAGCCCAGATGAAGTCTGAAGATCTCTGAAGATTTGAATCCTTAATAAGAAGCTTGGGTATAACCCTTGAAATTTAAATAAATGCCCAGTGACCTCAGAAATAGCCCAGTGACTTGCACTGTGGAATGTAGTGCTGACTTGACACCTACTCTCCACAAATAGCTGCACTAATGTGATAAAGGTGGCTCAAGATTGAGACAACCGCTGGATGTATATTTACGCAACCTTATGAATGAATGTGTTATGTGAGCATGGTGAGGTGTATAAGGACTTTATCTCTTATTATTATTGTGCACCCCAGTGGCAACATAAAACTGAGAACTTTTGAGTTATTTAAGATAAATATTTATGCCATCTGTATCGCCACCAACAACATTATTAATAGGTCTGATTGTAGATGAACACACAAAACTAGGTATATTAAATAGTTATTTTACCATATTTAGGAATTGGGACAGTTCTGACATTATCTGTAAATCCATCTTAGAAAAGAAAATCCATCTTAGAAAGAAAAGGTAAAACCAATATACTTAGTATTAGCTTTATTTGAACCTGGGAATCACGGGGAGCCATGTTTGTGAAAAAGAGATTACTCTCTTAATGTTATCGTTATGTCCTTGAGTGGTATTTTGCTGCTTATTGCCAATTTTCTAATTAGTTATTACTAGAGTTGCTGTAAAACAAGTGTACATCAAATTTCTTGAACCATGAACATCTTCAGCTACAGATTTTGATTCTCTTCTTGATGACAATGTGGATAATAAAATAGTAAACTAGAAGAAACTCATTGGGTGAAGTGCTAGTAACCGCTCCCCAGGGAGGTGACCCTCTACGGTGTGCAAAGTACCTGGGTTGAAGAAAAAATGATTATTTCACCGGAAATATATCTCTCCAAGCGAAGAAAAAGCCCTTATTATGGACAATTGTTTTATTATTTTAAGCCTGTATTATTTTGTAACCATCATGGATTATGTTATATTCCTTTATTGTTCAATTTTATCTGCACTTATGACTGATTATGCATACTTTTTGACTGTTAGGGTAGGCCAGGAAGTCTTTTACTCCTCTTGGTTGATTGATGGGGGAGATATTTGACTCCTGTGCCACCAGAGGAGGGGTACGGGTGTTGAATATTGAGAAGAACTGTGGGGGGTCCGTATTGGGCTCCAAAGAAGAATTGAACCGACATCCCCTACCTTTCATTTTGGAATCAGGTTAGGTTGTGAGGCTTAATTAAGTCTCAAAGGGAGGAATGTAGAAGGAAAAATTTTTAGATTAGCCTAAAATATCAAAATTAACATAAAAAGCCATACAAAGTAATTAAAAGCTTCTAAAACATTAGATTAAGCATAAATTAGAATGTTTAGCAAATAAGATAGGTCATGCAAATAGTTAACTAAAAAGTCAGTCATACTGCATTATTTTTCAAGCTTGAAGCAGGATTGTAAGAACAGAAAAAGAACAAAAAATAACGTACAGAAACCAACTTAGAACAGGATAAGAGATTGAGAACACCTTTGTCCAAGGCTGGGAAGCTAAGGAAACAATACTACAGATACTAAATGGGTCTGGTAGGCATGAAAAGAAACCAGCTGGGTTGATTAATAAGCAGAAAGGCAACAAAAGACTTTTTATTGCCTGATGTAATGCTGATCACACTGATGTAATGCATGAACGAAATACTAGTATATTCAGGCATCTATACTAATAAAAGGCAAAACCCTCACTGACTCACTCACTGACTCACTCACTGACTCACTCATCACTAATTCTCCAACTTCCCGTGTAGGTGGAAGGCTGAAATTTGGCAGGCTCATTCCTTACAGATTACTTACAAAAGTTGGGAAGGTTTCATTTCGAAATTCTATGCGTAATGGTCATAACTGGAAGCTATTTTTCTCCATATACTGTAATGGAGTTGAGCTCGATGGCCGTGGGGGGCGGAGTTTCGTGTGACATCATCACGCCTCCCACGTAATCACGTGAACTGACTGTCAATGCAGTACGTAGAAAACAAGGAAGAGCTCCAAAAAGCGCTGAAGAAAACATTCATTATACAATTGAGAAGGCAGCGAAACAATAAGAAGCAAGCGAGTGACACATACAACCATATTCATGACTGCGGCTACTTCGGAAACAAAGCACGGTGTAAACCTAAAGGTTAAATTAAGTTCATAGACAGGCTGCTGCTGGCGTTTGTCATGCCCACGGCTAATGCGGGATACAAGTTTAATGAGAGGACGCAGGATTAAAAGACACATGCTGTCTGTAGAGTTTCTCCACACTCTGAATCCTCCAGGCACTACTTACAAAAGGTTACATTGACAATCGTGTTACGTTATTTTTAAAATGTTTCCTTTTCTTAGCACAAGCACAGCTGAGAAGCTTCGCTGCATGTGCTCCATAACGCGTTAAAAAATAACGCATTTAATCACACTTTGCATTCCAAGCAAAGGGGAACTTCTGTCAATGCATAATTTCCTGGTACACCGATTACATTGATACACACATCAGAGCTACAAAAATGTTAGAGTCGGAAGAAAGCGCATTGCTAGGACTGATTTGAGGAAAATTTCGTTTCAAAAGACTACAGTACGGAAGCCTTGATAAAAGCGTGGTTTTGTGCAAACTGTGCAAAAAGGAGTTTCCATACCACCCAAGCACTTCAACCTTATGGTACCATCTAAATACAAAACATGTTACAGCGAACACAGAAACTGTGTATGCTGTTAGCACTAGCAGTAGCAATTCGAGTACCAACAAAAGGTGTCGGCAGCCCAAACCTAATGAAATGACTGGCTTCAGGACCAAAATTAGTAAGTCAACATCGGTCAAACACATACAAGCATATTCATGAGTGCAGCTACTTTGAAAACAAAACACGGTGTAAACCTAAAGTTTAAATTAAGTTCATAGACAGGCTGCCGCTGGTGTTTGTCATGCCCACGGCTAATGCGAGATACAAGTTTAATGAGAGGACGCAGGATATAAACGAGAGTTTTGATCACTTTGTAACTAAGTTAAAATTGCTGTTGAAGAGCTGTGTTTATGCAAATTCCGAGAGACTGTCTTTGTGGGGGGATTGACAGTTAAGGCGGGTGGGGGAGTCATGTCATCATCTCCCCTCCCATTCACCTCATTTCTCTCTGAGCTGAGCTCCGCAACCAACACAGTCTTGCAGAACCAACTTTGTGACGCTGCCACCAAATACTCACAGAAAAATCCACAAGTTAATACACACGCTGTCTCTAGAGTTTCTCCACACTCTGAATCCTCCAGGCACTACTTACAAAAAGTTACATTGACAATCGTGTTACGTTATTTTTAAAATTTTCCTTTTCTTAGCACAAGCACAGCTGAGAAGCTTCGATGCATGTGCTCCATAACGCGTTAAAAGATAACGCATTTAATCACACTTTGCATTCCAAGCAAAGGGGAACTTCTGTCAATGCATGATTTCCTGGTACACCGATTACATTAATGCACACATCAGAGCTACAAAAATGTAACAGTCGGAAGAAAGCGCGTTGCTACGACTGATTGGAGGAAAATTTCATTTCAAAAGGCTACCCGACGGAAGCCTTGATAAAAGCGTGGTTTTGTAAAAATATATATATATATGTATATATCTGGATGTATATGTATATATACTGTATATATGTGTCTATATGTATATATATGTTTATGTGTGTGTGTATATATGTAAATATATATATATATATGACAGCAACGCTCATGACAATGACAATGTCAATCATGTTACGTTATTATTAAAATGTTTCCTTTTCTTTTTCATTACTTCTTTAACACACTACTTCTCCACTGCGAAGCGCGGGTATTTTGCTAGTTAACAATAAATATAGAAGAATATATTAGAAATTAACTTTAGTGTAGAAATTAAGGCAAATCAAGTATGCCAAGCAAATGATTAAATAAAAGCATATACCATATTGCTTTTTAACAAAAGCTTAGCTTTAGGCCACCATTATAACATAGCTTAAAAGGCTAGAGAAGGAAGTGACACCATGAAAGACCAAATATGGAAGAAGGAACATCTGCCCAGTTGAAGAACCAATCAAGAATAAGCAAAACAGAAACTAGAGTGAACAATAGACAGTATAGCCAGGTGCAGAAGGAGCTAACTGAACAAGGTCAAAATGATAAGAAATTGTTATATAAACTTTGATTGCTGCAATGTTCAGGGCTCGATGTCATTCAGCTGAATTGGGTTCAGTCCGTGTTCTTGATTTATTGCAATAAAGCTTTAAAACTCTGTCTGTCTACCCCGAGTCCTAATAGCCTTTATTTTCATTTAGAAAGCCTTCTGATGATATTGTTTTTGCCACGACATACGAGCAGCAGTATGGTTTCATGCCAAGAAAAAGCACCACAGATGCAATGTTTGCTCTGAGGATGGAGAAGTTTAGAGAAGGCCAGAAGGAGTTGCATTGCGTCTTTGTGGACCTGGAGAAAGCATATTACAGGGTGCCTCGAGAGGAGCTGTGGTATTGTATGAGGCAGTCGGGAGTGGCAGAGAAGTACGTAAGAGTTGTACAGGATATGTACGAGGGAAGTGTGACAGTGGTGAGGTTTGCGGTAGGAGTGACAGATGCATTCAAGTTGGAGGTGGGATTACATCAGGGATCAGCTCTGAGCCCTTTCTTATTTACAATGGTGATGGACAGGTTGACAGACGAGACAAGACGGGACTATGATGTTTGCTGATGACATTGTGATCTGTAGCGATAGTAGGGAGCAGGTTGAGTAGACCCTAAAGAGGTGAAGATATGCTCTGGAGAGGAGAAGAATGAAAGTCAGTAGCAACAGACAGAATACATGTGTGTAAATGAGAGGGAGGTCAGTGGAATGGTGAGGATGCAGGGAGTAGAGATGCCGAAGGGTTGATGAATTTAAATACTTGGGATCAACAGTACAGAGTAATGGGGATTGTGTAAGAGAGGTGAAAAAGTGACTACAGGCAGGGTGGAATGGGTGGAGAAGAGTGTCAGGAGTAATTTGGGACAAACGGGTATCAGCAAGAGTGAAAGGGAAGGTCTACAGGACGGTAGTGAGACCAGCTATGTTATATCGGTTGGAGACGGTGGCACTGACCAGAAAGCAGGAGACAGAGCTGGAGGAGGCAGAGTTAAAGATGCTGAGATTTGCACTGGGTGTGACGAGGATGAATAGGATTAGAAATAGGTACATTACAACAACAACATTTATTTATATAGCACATTTTCATATAAATAGTGTAACTCAAAGTGCTTTACATGATGAAGAAAAGACAAATAAAAGACAAAGTAAGAATTAGAATAAGACAACACTAATTAACATAGAATAAGAGTAAGGTCCGATGGCCAGGGAGGACAGAAAAAACAAAAAAAAACTCCAGATGGCTGGAGAGAAAAAATAAAATCTTAAGGGGTTCCAGGCCACGGGACCGCCCAGTCCCCTCTGGGCATTCTGCCTAACATAAATGAAACAGTCCTCTTTGTATTTAGGGTTCGCTTGGAAGGACTTGATGATGATGGTCATGTAGACTTCTTGCTTTTAATCCATCAATGTAGGACATCACGGTGCTTTGATTAGGTGGTGATGGTGCAGATCGCCACCACAGAAAGCCGGGAAAAGAAACAGAAGAGAGAGTAGGGGTCAGTACGGATTTTAGAGCCACCATGAATAGTTATTATAATGAATTGAATATACAGAGTATCAGGATTAAATGAAGGCAAAGTTTTTAGAAAGCCATGGTAAAGTAATGTGTTTTTAGCAGTTTTTTAAAGTGCTCCACCGTATCAGCCTGGTGAATTCCTGTTGGCAGGCTAATCCAGATTTTAAGTGCATAACAGCAGAAGGCTGCCTCACCACTTCTTCTAAGTTTTGCTCTTGGAATTCTAAGCAGACACTCATTTGAGGATCTAAGGTTACGATTTGGAATATAAGGTGTCAGATATTCCGATATATAAGATTGAGCGAGATTATTTAAGGCTTTGTAAAACATTAGCAGTATTTTAAAGTCAATTCTGAATGACACAGGTAACCAGTGTAGTGACATCAAAACTGGAGAAATGTGCTCGGATTTTCTTTTCCTAGTTAGGATTCTAGCAGCTGCATTCTGCACTAGTTGAAAAAGGTTTATGTCTTTCTTGGGTAGTCCTGAGAGGAGTGTGTTACAGTAATCTAGACGACTGAAAACAAAAGCGTGAACTATTTTCTCAGCATCTTTCAATGATATAAGAGGTCTAACTTTTGCTATGTTTCTTAAGTGAAAAAATGCTGTCATTGTGGTCTGATTAATACGCGATTTAAAATGTAGGTTACAGTCAACAGTTACCCCTAAATTCTTTACCTCCCTCTTGACTTTTAATCCTAATGCATTAAGTTTATTTCTAATAATCTCATTATTGCCAATCACTAAAATTTCTGTTTTCTCTTTATTTAGCTTGAGAAAATTACTATTCATCCAATTAGAAACACAAGTAAGACATTGTGTTAGTGAATTAATAACGTCTGGGTCATTAGGTGCTATTGATAAATACAGCTGTGTGTCATCAGCATAGCTGTGGTAACTCAAGTTGTGCCTCAAGATAATCTGACCTAACAGAAGCATGTAGATTGAGAAGAGCAGCGGACCCAGGATAGAGCCTTGTGGAACACCATATAGGATATCATGTGTCTTTTAGTTGTAATTACCACAACTAATAAAGAATTTTCTACCTGCCAGGTAGGATTCAAACCAATTTAAGCCACTGCCAGAGAGGCCCACCCAAGGCACTCAGATCTAAGAGGATGAGAACAGATAAATGGCCTCTGTTTGCATTAACCCACAAGTCATTTACTACTTTAACGAGTGCAGTTTCTGTCCTGGGATTCGTTCTAAAACCTGACTGAAATTTATCAAGAATAGCATGTTTTTTGAGATGGTTATTTAACTGCATAATGACTGCCTTCTCTAAAATGTTACTTAAGAAAGGCAGGTTAGAAATGGGTCTAAAATTTTCAAAAGCAGAGGAGTTGAGATTGTTTTTCTTGATAAGGGGTTTAACTACAGCAGTCTTAAGACAGTCTGGGAAGACCCCCGTATCTAATGACGAATTTACTATGTCAAGAACTTTATCAATAAGCACGCCCGATACTTCTTTGAAAAAACTTGTTGGTATTGGGTCAAGGACGCAGGTGGAGGGTCTCATTTAAGAAATTATTTTATGTAAATCAGGTAAATCTATCCTGGTGAAAGAATTTAATTTGTTGATAACAGAGTACTGGGGCTTAGGAGGATCCGCAGTGTTGGGGAGATATACTATATTATTTCTAATAACATTAATTTTTTGATTGAAGAATACAGCAATACCCTCACAGGTTTCACTGGAGGTATTTTGGAGGCATTCCTTTGTGTTACCTGGGTTTAGCAGACGATCAATCATAGAGAATAAGATTCAGGGATTACTAGCATTGTTATCTATAATCTTAAAGAAACAGCAGCACCTCTCAAGATGAACTGTGTTACTGTATTCTGTTATTTTAACCTTCAATATTTCAAAGTGGATAATTAGTCTAGTTGTCCTCCATTGATGCTCAGACATACGGCATGTTCTCTTTAAATCAGACACTCTTTGGGTCTGCCATGGTATAACAATGGTAGAAGATTTTTTAACTGTCTTTTCAGGTGCAACAATGTCAACAGCAGCTCTTGCCTTAGTATTACATTTTTCCACCTTACTATTTACATTGTCCTCGCTATTGTAGTTAGCACTATAAATTGACTGATTGCTTAGAATGTTTGTAAGTTTTAAGGCTGCTGATGAATTATAGAAGCATTTTTTAACAATATGCTTCTCATGAATGTTTTCTATCATTATTTCTATATTAAATAGTTAAACAAATGGTCTGATAGACCAATATCAATGACCTGCTTTACATCAACTTTTAGTCCTTTGGTAATTACTAAATCTAACGTATGACCTGCTTTATGTATAGACTGATTAACGAGCTGTCTCAAATCAAAAGAGTCCAGCAGGTTCATGAATTCTTTTACTTTTTGGTCACCTGATTATCAATATGAAAGTTAAAGTCGGCGACTATTAAGAGTGTGTCATACTTCGTAATTAAAATTTAGAACTCCTCAAAGAAAGATGTGTTAAATTTAGGAGGTCTATACACGGATAATAGTAGAAAGTGAGAATCTCCATCAATAATAACAGCGAGATACTCACAGGACTTGAATTTACCAGAACTGACATCTTTACACTTTAACCGGCACGAGTAGATGTTTGCCAAGCCGCCTCCTTAGAGGCTCAGCTCAAGTTGGACGGTTGGGAGACAAAGTCAGAGAGGCAAGATTGCGTTGGTTTGGAAATGTGCAGAGGAGGGATGCTGGGTATATTGGGAGAATGATGCTAAGGATGGAGCTACCAAGGAAGAGGAAAAGAGGAGGGCCTAAGCGAAGGTTTATGGATGTGGTGAGAGAGGACATGCAGATGATGGGTGTAACAGAACAAGATGCAGAGTACAGAAAGATATGGAAGAAGATGATCCGCTGTGGCGACCCGTAATGGGAGCAGCTGAAAGAAGAAGAAGCTGAGATGGTTAAAGGATGACCCCCCCATGTCAGTACTTTAAGGAACCACCTTTTGCTTTGATTATAGACACTAGTCTATTGGGACTCTTCTGTACCAACTTTACACATCTAGACTGTGCAGTATTTGCCCAGTCATCTTTACATAACTGACACTAGCAAAATGCAAAACTAGAGAAGAATCAGTTAGGAAAGATAAGGATGGAGCAACTGTCTATGGCCACCACCTGGAAAAACAATTCATTTTCAGGGCTAATCTTGCTGTTTACTCTCCACTGCACTTGTTGTCATTTTCATTTGCACCAAAGCATGTGAAGTTGATTCTCAATCACTTATGCTTCATAACTGGACAAATTAATATCTCAGGAGCTTAATTTAAGTGAGGTAGGTCATGGATAATGGTATACCAGACCACTTTTTCATATTATTTAATTTACAAATACTGATAACTACAACTAATGAAAAGCTTATTGTTAAAATGTTACTTTGATACATCTGCAGCTACCAAGTTTGCTTATGTTCTAAACCAGGAGTGCCCACACTTTTTCGGCTTGCGAGCTACTTTTAAAATGACCAGGTTGAAATGATCTACCTATATTAAAAATGATTTTATATATATATATATATATATATATATAAAAAAAAAAAAAAAAAAAAAAAAAAAAAAAAAAAAAAAAATATATATATACTGAGCATACTTTATACATAAAATGTATGCTGTCGTACCTTGCATAACTGAATAACCTTTATGGCACAATAACAATTCAATACATTTATGGTCACTACAGTATTTGGGTTTAATAATCATCATGGGGGAAAAGGCTGACTCATATAAATAAGTAGAACCGAATAATGCAGTCAAGGAGCTTTTGAATTCAGCCGAGTGAAAAATGACAGTTGTCCGATTAACTGTGATTTTAGGTCCCTCTCCTTTCTCTTTCTCAGATCGCTTTTTGGAAGGACGTCAGTTTCGTAGTTGTTATGAACAGTTCGAAAGTGCCTTTCCACATTTTCCTTCTTTGGAATAGCAATGATAGATTGACTGATCAAACAAACGCACTTTGATTGTGACATTGTGAGAAACAAATCCTCTTCCAATTCAAAATCCAGCCCATACCCTCCCCAAACATTTTTTTTTAAATCCCTACTTTAGTCGATATAAATTGGAAGGACAACTAGATCACAGCCGGAGTTTTGCAGTAGCTTGCACGTTTGATCGTGAGTGTGGGATGACCAGTGTTTTAGAAGAAAAGAGATCTCAGAATGGCCGCCCTGTATGTCAATCAAGTGGCAAATGCCATAGGGAGGATATATGATAGACTAACGTTTAAAAAAAATTTTTTTTGAATGCAACGCAATCTACCTGCACTACCTTTGCGATCTACTGGTGGATCGCGATCGATGCATTGGTCACCCCTGTTCTAAACAATCACTCCATTTGTAGTGATTACCTCAACAACACTAACAATGTTAATAGTAAGGTGGAAAACTTGAATGCTAAGGTAAGAGCTGCAGCTGACATAGACGCCCCTGAAAAGACAGTTAAGAAATCCTCCAGCACTGTTATACCCTGTAAAACCCAAAGAGCATCTGATTTTAAAAAAAACATGCTGGAGAGCTGAATGTAAATAGAGAAAAATTAAATTGATAGTCCATTATGAAATATTAAAGGCTAAAGTAACTAAATATAACAACATAGTTTGCCTTGAGGGGTGACGGTTTTCTCTATTGATTGTCTTCTAAACTGAGCTCACTCATTGGAATGCCTCCTAAAAATTACTACCGAAACTTATGAGGCTTTCACTATACTTTTTAAACAGAAAATTAATAACATTACAAAATAATATAGTGCACCCCCCAAATTAATCTGACTTAACCCCAGTATTCCATTTTAAACAGCTAAATGATTACTTGAATAAACATTATATTGGCAATCATTGTGTAGCTAAATGATTACTTGAATAAACATTCTATTCCTGTCAAGTTTCAGTCAGGTTTTAGAACAAATCATAGTATAGAAACTACACTGGTTAAAGTAGTAAATGACTTGTAGGTTAATGTGGACAGGGACTGTATATCTGTTCTGGTTCCCTTAAACTTGAGTGCAGCATTTGACACCATTGATTAGAGTATTCTTATAAATCGCTTTAGTCAATGGGTGGGCCTCTCTGGCAATGTCTTAAATTGGTTTCAGTCTTACTTAACAGGTAGAAAATTATTTTTTAGTTGTCATAATTATACTTCGGACACCCAAGATATTTATATGGCGTACCACAAGGATCTATTCTGAGTCAACTGCTCTTTTCAATATATATGCTTCCATTAGGTCAGATTATCGCAAAGCACATGGTGAGCTACCACAGCTATGTTGACGACACACAGCTGTATTTAAAGATATCTCCTGATGACCATGACACTGTTGGAATTCTGATCCTTTGTCTTACTTGTATTTCCAAATGGATGAGCAGTACCTTTCTCAAACTAAATAAGGAGAAAACAGAAATCTTTGTGATTGGCAAAACTCAATATAGTTACATTAGAAATAAACTTGATCACTAAGATTTGAAAGTTAATTAGGAGGTAAAGAATTTAGGAGTAATTATTGACTCTGAGCTAAATTTTAAATCACATATTAATTTGATTACTAGGACTGCATTTTTTCACTTAAGGTATATAGCTAAAATTAAGCCTCTTGTAACTTTACAAGACGTTGAAAAATTAGTTCACGCTTTTGTTTTCAGTTAACTAGATTACTGTAATGCACTCCTTACAGGACTACCTAAGAAAGACATCAATCAGTTATAGTTAGTGCAGAATGCAGCAGCAAAAATCATTACTAGAAGTTGAAAATCATTGCACATTTCACCAGTTTTAACATCATTATGTTGTCATTTAGAATTAACCTTAAAATACTACTAATGGTTTACAAAGCTTTAAATAATCTCACCTGTCCTATATTTTGGAATGTTTACCCCCTTACACTCCAACATGTAAACTCAGATCTTCAAATGTAGGTCTGCTTATAATTCCGACAGCCTACCTGAAAAGAAGTGGTGAGGCGTCTTTTTGCTGTTGTGCACCTATAATTTGCAATACTTTACCTTTACACATTTGTCAGGGCAACACTGTACAACAATTTTAAAAACTGCTAAAACCCATCATTTTAAAATGGCTTTTTCATAGCTACATTTTAATTGTATCCCTGTTAGTCTATATGGGTATTGAATTATCATTTGCCTCTGGCTTCTGCAATTCCCTACTAATCTGTACTATTCTCTGTTGTCTTTTCTGTTTCTTTTGTTGTGGCAATCTGCGCCATCACCACCTGATTAAGGTATCATGCTGCCCCCGTGTTTACTGATGTAATGGCATGTGTCCCATATGTCCACAAGACCACCGTCATCATCAATTTCTTCCATGTGAAGCCTAAGTATCTACATTAGGTAGAATGCCCAGTAGGGGTTGGGTCATCTTTTGGCCTTGGAACCCCTGTAGATTTTTTTTTTTCTCCAGCCTAACCGGAGTATTTTAGCTTCTTTGTTTTTTCAGGCCTCCTGGCCATTCAACCGTATCTTTCTCTTTGTTATATTTCTTATATTTCTCAGAACATTTCCAAAATTTAATCACCCTCAAAATACTCTCCCTCAGACGCAATACAATTGGCGCACCGCTCTTTCCATTGTTCAAAACTGTTATGAAACTCTTGCAAAGTGATAGCCTTCAGTGCCTCCATCGTTTGCTTCTTGACCTCCTCTACATCCTGAAAATGCTTTCCTTTAAGGTCCCTCTTCATTCTTGACAATAAGAAAAAAATCGCAGGGTGCAAGGTCTGGGAAGTAGGGGGGAATGGAAAACTGTTGTCAACCCGTTTTTTGTGAGAAACTGCCGCACACTCAATGCTGTGTGGGTAGGTGAGTTGTCGTGATGCAGATGCCACTCGCTTGATCATCCATTTCTCCACACTGCATCATGCAATGGCTTGAGCACTTCAAGAACGCCACTTAGACAAATGATGTAGAGAGCAGTCTACTACATGCTCTCTAGTGGCAACCTAGTGGCAAACGTCGGAACTACTGCCCTTCCAGCCTCCAGAAAGAAATTCTCATTATTTTTCAGTCCCACGCTGCCCTACATTTAGGACATTTAATTGATGCAACAGGTTTTCATCCGATGATGGTGAAAACTGAGGAACAGTAGCTGGACCCACAAATGTAACAGAACACAGATCTTCTTTAGAATTGTTAAATTACTATGGAAAATTTATTCTGAATGTGTCTGCTCTAATGAAGCCTTCCACAGTGTTATTACAAAAAGATGCAAAGTTAGTTGGGGTGGAAGTATTTCAGTCACTGCAAATGCTAAAATTAACAACAGCCTAGCCACATATTAGTGCATGTTGACTCAGAGTTGCCACTGAGTTTGTTCTGTAATGCATCTCCTTTTGTAGGGGTGCTGTCAGGAGGAAATTCTTATTGCTAACTGGTCATATACTGTCGTATAAAATCCTAGGTCTATAGACTGGTATACCCACCTTAGCTGCTGCATGCATGTAGAGATTGATCTTATTCTTATTATTAGCTGCTTTTACAGTACATATGAGAATCAACCAAGGAAGTCAGAACAATGAACACAGTAATTGTAATTTTTAGTGCTTATCTAGAATATTTGTGAAAATTGATGGTGATGTAATATCAAAATCTGTGTGCAGAGTCTATTATTTAGATCAATTGCCTACTACAGTAATCAATATTGCCAGAACCACTCAGAAAGATTCAGTACAAAAACTGGTAAAACAAAGATTAATATCAGACTGCCCAAAACAATGTCTTCCAGAGAAGACTTGAAATGATGATAGAAAATAACGTATAATTTAGGGGTTACGAGTTGTAGTTTCCAAACATTTACAAAACTGATTGTTATCTGAATTACGATAGCCATTGGAGTATTGTGACACTCACCAGGAAAATCAGATGGGAAGATAAGATAGGATGAAAAGCATTGGCCTGAAGTTTGTTTCGGCATAGTACATTAGACTAGTGCATAGAAACTGAAGTAAATCAATGTGACATATGAAAACAACATAGTAGTACATCTGATTCCGCTCTAGTTCATATATGGAGATGGACAGTTGCTTTCTGGGAAAGAATTCATGTTGATTTTGCTGGTGAACAACTGTCTCAGTGGAGAATTAATGTCTATGCTAGATGGCGAGAAATTAGACCTATGCACCCTGTAAAAGTCATTAAAATTAATAAGGTATTGAGAAATCATTTTGCTATATATTGGTTGCCTAAAGAGCCCGTAAGTAATAGTGCACCTCAGCTTATGTATCAAGAGTTTGAAATCTTCAAGAAATTAAGTGATGTTACTTTAAGTCACCTACATACCACCCTGCAATAAATGGTTTTGTGAAAATTTGGCACAGAAAAATTAGAGACCTTACCATGATTAGAGCCATTACATTAAGTGTTAGAACACACTTTTATTGTGTGTTACCAAATTTTGTTATCTCATTACACATACCTCATGTACTGTAAAAACACAAAAATCCAATGTGAACTTTTCTAAGTAAGAAATCTGCATCAAGTTGTCTTTAGTCAGGCAACATATGGATGAAACAGTGAAATCTTTCAATGGGGTGGCAGGCTAAAACTGCTGTAAAAACCAGGATTTTTACAAGTAGCCAACAGAGGTTACTTCAAAAGTACACAGTAGAAAACAAATGCTTAAATAGACTCATGAAAGATAACCTTGGCCCTGAAACTTACCTGGTAAATGTTAATGGGAAGTGTGTTAAAAGGCATGTAAATTAAATGTTAAATGTTGCAAATCAGGAAGC
>JANRMT010062837.1:20169074-20184077 GCA_026402145.1 Polypterus bichir lapradei | reverse complement strand
CTCACCCTATCTTTAAGGGAAAGCCCAGACACCCTGCGGAGGAAACTCATTTCAGCCGCTTGTATTCGCGATCTCGTTCTTTCGGTCACTACCCATAGCTCATGACCATAGGTGAGGGTAGGAACGTAGATCGACTGGTAAATTGAGAGCTTTGCCTTACAGCTCAGCTCTTTTTTCACCACGACAGACCGATGCAGAGCCCGCATCACTGCGGATGCCGCACCGATCCGCCTGTCGATCTCACGATCCATTCTTCCCTCACTCGTGAACAAGACCCCGAGATACTTAAACTCCTCCACTTGGGGCAGGATCTCGCCCCCAACCCTGAGAGGGCACTCCACCCTTTTCCGGCTGAGGACCATGGTCTCGGATTTGGAGGTGCTGATTCTCATCCCAGCCGCTTCACACTCAGCTGCGAACTGCTCCAGAGAGAGCTGAAGATCACGGCCTGATGAAGCAAACAGGACAACATCATCTGCAAAAAGCAGTGACCCAATCCTGAGTCCACCAAACCGGACCCCTTCAACACCCTGGCTGCGCCTAGAAATTCTGTCCATAAAAGTTATGAACAGAATCGGTGACAAAGGGCAGCCCTGGCGGAGTCCAACTGTCACTGGAAACGGGCTCGACTTACTGCCGGCAATGCGGACCAAGCTCTGACACCGGTTGTACAAGGACTGAACAGCTCTTATCAGGGGGTCCAGTACCCCATACTCCCGGAGCACCCCCCACAGGACTCCCCGAGGGACACGGTCGAACGCCTTTTCCAAGTCCACAAAGCACATGTAGACTGGTTGGGCAAACTCCCATGCACCCTCCAGGACTCTGCTAAGGGTGTAGAGCTGGTCCACTGTTCCGCGACCAGGACGAAAACCACACTGTTCCTCCTGAATCCGAGGTTCGACTATCCGACGGACCCTCCTCTCCAGAACCCCCGAATAGACTTTTCCAGGGAGGCTGAGGAGTGTGATCCCTCTATAGTTGGAACACACCCTCCGGTCCCCCTTTTTAAAGAGGGGGACCACCACCCTAGTCTTCCAATCCAGAGGCACTGTCCCCGATGTCCATGCGATGTTGCAGAGACGTGTCAACCAAGACAGTCCTACAACATCCAGAGCCTTAAGGAACTCCGGGCGTATCTCATCCACCCCCGGGGCCCTGCCACCAAGGAGTTTTTTGACCACCTCGGTGACTTCAGTCCCAGAGATGGGAGAGCCCTCCTCAGAGTCCCCAGGCCCTGCTTCCTCATTGGAAGGCATGTTAGTGGGATTGAGGAGGTCTTCGAAGTACTCCCCCCACCGACCCACAACGTCCCGAGTCGAGGTCAGCAGCGCACCATCCCCACCATATATAATCTTGCACTCCGATAGTCAAAATTGCATTCCAAATAACGGATCCATTAAGCCTCGCTATAAAATTAAATAAGCTATTCACAAACATAAGCTGCAAACCATGAATTGAATTAGGTAAACAGTACAAAACAAGGAAGACCACAAATTATAAACACTTGGTATTTCTAAAAATGCCTTTTTATAATGAGTGTATTGCAATGTTTTTGGCAGACTATAATCCAGCAAAAACTACATCGAGATATTTGTCCCCAGGGCGAAATCTGGCTTTTTACAGAATCTCTTTATTTACTTATCTACCCATTTATGTATTTACATATATACACACACACACACGGGTCTGAACACACACCAGAATTACTGTAAAGCAAGAAATATTCAAAACAAAGAAAAATTCTGACTTGGCTGTCACAGACACACATTATGCAGTTTTATTGCTATTGTTATAAAGGAGCCCCAGTAGCGTTTGACTTACTTCTGAATAATTTGTTGGTTTAAAGTACAGTAATCCCTCCTCGATCGCGGGGGTTGCGTTCCAGACCCCCCCGCGATAGGTGAAAATCCGCGAAGTAGAAACCATATGTTTGTATGGTTATTTTTATATATTTGAAGCCCTTATAAACTCTCCCGCACTGTTTATAAATATTCCCCGCAGAGTTATACAGCATAATCCCTTTGTATTCTCTTAGATATTAGGTAAGATTCATTGAAATTATGTATATAAGCACACTGTTTATATACAGTAAAACCTAAATATTATTTTAAAGATATTGAGTGTCTCCGATATCACGTATGTTACAGCCATTACGATAGACAGGTCACTAGCAATAAATACGTACAATGCAAGAAAAATAGTATACAGTAAATGTGTGTACAGTGACACTAAACGTACGTACATGTACTAAGCACTGTAAGAAGAAAATTAATTATGGTTACTCACCAACAATGACACGATGACATGTCCGATAATAATGAGTTTAATTTTACTGCACAACAAAGGAGAGCGTTACAGCCCTTGTAAAGGAGCCACTTCAGGCGATTGTGTAGCACTGCCGTTGTTCTTCTTCTGGCAGTCTTCAATCCAAATCCCTAAAGCAGATTCCATCCAGACTACTGCCTTATTACATCCACTTACAACTCGTTTTGCACCCCGGTTAAAAGGACACTGCAGCCGTAGATCTTATATTCCTTTCCTACTTTTTAAATAAAAAGAATCGTAGCCTTCCACAAATCCAAAACGTTTACCTTTTCGGCAATCGTTAACATTTTCTTCTTGCGCTTGGGCACGGCCCCTGAAGCAGTAGCAGATTGTTTTGGAGCCATAATGAAGGGCTTGACTATGCACAAAGATAAACACTAAAGAGCACAACTCTTTACACAGCGAAACACGTTGATGCTGAATGAGCAAGATGAGACTTCCTGGTTAACACTGCAATCAGCACGCAGGAGCTCAACTGCGTGCTCTGATTGGTTAGCTTCTCAGTCAGGAGAACTTAACTGCGTGCTCTTATTGGTTAGCTTCTAAGCCATCCGCCAATAGCGTCCCTTGTATGAAATCAACTGGGCAAACCAACTGAGGAAGCATATACAGGAAGTAAAAAGACACATTGTCCGCAGAACCCGCGAAAAATCCGCGTTATATATTTAGTTATGCTTTCACATAAAATCCGCGATAGAGTGAAGCCGCGAAAGTCGAAGCGCGATATAGCGAGGGATTACTGTACTCATGTTAGTGTGTCACAGAGAGGATGCGCAGCATTGTTCATAATGGCACTAAGTTTTGTTTTCATTCTCTCCTTTGCTGTGACTGCCAGGGGGTCCAGAGTGTGTCCTTTAACAGAGCTTATCATTTTAATTAGCCTATTGATTTGGTGGGCCTTTCTCGAAGTGATGTTACCATCCTAGCACACCACAGCACAGAAAAATCAAATTAGCCATCACAGAGATACAGAAGACATGAATTTTGTCACTTGCCACATTAAAGGAACATTGCCTCCCAAGGGAAAAAAAAAAAAAAAAGCCTGCTCTGCCCTTTCTTATATACAGAAGTACCTCTGTGTTCTGAGATCAGTCCAATCTGTCATTAATGTGGACTCCTAAGTACTTGTAGGAGTGGACGACCTCTACATCCACTCCCTGAATAGTGACTGGACACAGACACTCTTTGGTGCGGCGAAAGTAAATAATCAGCTTCTTGGTTTTGTGATTTTGTTAGCAAGATGCAGGCAATTCTCTTTGCACCAAGAAACAAACTTTTCCACTCTGTCTCATTCCATATATCAGTACATCCCATAAGGGCAGAATCATCTGACAATTTCTGCAAGTGACAAGAGTTGGTGTTAAATATTTATAGTCTGAGGTGTACAAAGTGAAGGAGACAAGACTGTTCCTTGTGGTGCTCCAGTGTTTCCCACATTCATATTAGAAACACAGTTCTTGAGTCTCACAAACTGTGCAATGCCTGACTGATGATCCACTATCCAAGACACCACAGTCTCATCCACCTACATATCTCTGAGTTTACCTCTTAACAGGGAAGGCTGGACGATATTGAAGGTGCTGAATAAGTCAAAAAACAATCCTAACAGTGTGGCCAGCTTTGTTCAGGTAAGAATACACCTTGTGGGGCAGATAGTGAGCTGCATCCTCCAGTCTTTCCCCGATAGGCAAACTACAGTGGGTCCAAGTGGTCTACCACAAGAGGACTACAACCCTGCCCAACACCCAGTCCATGCAAGCATCGAACAGAATAGGAGCAAGAACACACCCCAACAAACCCCAGAGGTTCTGCCTCCACTCTGCACAGCACTCACAGTACCAGCGTACCGGCCGGCCATGATATCCAGCAACTTTGGTTGGGGATTCCCATGAAGTCAGAAAATGTCCCACAGGGCAGCTTGATCAACTGACTCTGAAAATCAACAAAGTCTTCAAAGATGTGTATGTGTGATCAAAATAATTAGCTTTCACCTGGTTTAACCTGTTACTCCATTTCACTTATTAACATTATTGTATACCTAAAACCAACCACTTTTTGTATTTGAAGCACTTTATTAAGGGCATTTCTTACTTCTTTCCTCCCTCTGTACAAAACCAGAGGAAAAAGTTGTGCTCTAAATGTTTTAGAATAGAAACAGTAATAGCTCACCTGATCAATACATTTAAATATATCGTTAATTGCCAGTTGAATAATTCCATATGAAGCATCATCACCCATCATTGTAAATGTCTTTCCTGAAGATGTCTGGCCATAAGCAAAAACTGTTCCTGATAGGAAAGAAAAATACAATTTAAGTGGCACAATATTTAAAAATATACTATACACACTTACTGTACTGTAATACATTCTACGCACATATATACACACAGATGCACATATATACAGTATACATACACGGGATATATGGCCTTCCACTTACAAGTGTAACACACTGTCCAAACTAAAACAAAAGGTGTAAAGATGAATAGTATTTCGTTTAACTCACCATTATAACCCTTTACTGCAGAAACCACAACAGGGTGAGCGATCTGCTGATACACTGTGACATTATTTTCTTGAGCACTAAACACTCGATCTGCAAACCACAAATACAAATTAGCTCTGTAAGACGTATGATGTAGTACATAAACGAACAACGATTGACTCAACTTACCAAATATGAAGGATTTCGTGCCATCATTTTTTGAAATACAATGCTCGTCATTGTTCCAGTACAAAGTGACAGAGTTATCCACTTCCATCTCCCTTTTCAAGGAACAAATCACAACAAGTATATAAAATAGACGTAATGAGTCCTTCTTAATTGCTGTCTAGATACACTTCTACTCAAACAAAGAACATTTTTTAAAAAATCCTCTCCAACAGCGATACCTTAGGCATACCATTAGCTGAAAACAGTCATGAAATAGTTCTATTTTGAATAGTTATTTCATACTTTTACCAACATACCTCAATATTACAGGTCGAACCCTCACACAGACCTTAACAGAACTTTCTTCAGTCATTTTCTATTTTCTTTAACAAGATTTAAAATAAAACAACAAAATCTTCCACTCTGCCTGCAAAGAAAAACACAAGCCTCTCCAAAACGCTTTATCAAATCCGTGCCGTTACACTTTATTGGGCAGTTTTGCTAAGTCCAACCCACAGTGGAGCCGAAGGGGAGTGGGGGTGTGGTTTTGGAGAAGGAAATATATTTAATGTTTCATCTTTCAAACTTCAAAAATACAATATATTTTAATTAATTATAATTCTTTCTTAAGAATTAATTAAAATTATTTCAACTCATCTTTAATATTAAATCTGAAAATAATGGGAGAGTTCTTTCAATACAACTTTATTTAAACATAATAGGGAGAAAAGTCTGGTATCGCTATGCCATTTCTCTCCCAAATTGAGAGGTTACGGTGGCCGAGATGGTCCGTAAAGCGTTTTCATCGAATACACATCTCTCAGCAGCGTGGAAAAGTGAGCGTTAAATATGACAAAGCTCTGATGGCTGGTAAAAGCAGGGTGTGGTATGTTTAAATATGAAAAGGGGACAGTACGTATTTTAATAAACATACATAGGTAGCTTTTAGGGCAACTTTTTTTTTTTTGGGGGGGGGAGTATTTTCCCGTTATCAAAGTTCGCGCTGTAAATAGCGTTGTACATATATCCGTACACGAGACTACTGGAACTTTTTTTTACATACATTGAAATAAATAAACGCGACGATGATAATTAAAACTAAAGTGTTTTTTTTTTTTTCCAGACGTTGAAATACTGATGTAATTCGTGTACGTCACTGTAGGGAGGTTAGTTACACCATCCTGATGTTTATGATTTCAGCGAGAGAAATGGTTCAGTCTAATACCAACACTCCAATTAACTCATCATTCTGTCCCTAACAGGGGAACATCGGAACGAACAAAAACTACTTTTAGCGTGTTTTGAACCTGCTCTTTTTAAATGCCTTTAAATGTAAACCTGCGGAAGTCCTAAGCAGGTCTGACCTCATCTTACAGCCAACTGTCACATGTTATTGACAATAGAAGCTCCCTTGTTATATATATATAATTATATGTGACAAATACCATTTTGTTTGATCATAAAGATTTAAAAATACGTCAGTTAATTTTTTAAACTGATATTGCTACGCTTGTAACAAATTAAATATTATATTAAATATGTTTCCATTCAAAGGAGCTCTGCTTATTTTATGTTTTTGGACAGTAAAGGAACACCTTTCCAACGGGAAGGATCGCACCAGCTTCAGGTATTACATCGGCTAGTTTTAATGCAACTGCCTTCTTACAGATTATAGATGTTAACTTTTACAGTGGTGGTCATGGCACTATTCTGTTGATCAAAACTATTTTTGACAGAACTTTATTTGTCCTCGGTGAAATTTGGGTTTTTACAGCAGTTTATTAAATAGATTGATAGATATTTATTTATCTATCTGTACTGTCACACATGTGTGAGTAGGATCGACAGTACATTTCATGACTGAGCCTGCCTTTTTAATTAGTTTTTTGATTTGGTGAGGCTAATTGTGGATGTTAATGGTCCAGCACACCCCAGAATAGAAAATCTCACTCCCCACCATAGAGTTGTAGAATATGTGAAGGATATCATTATTTATATTAAAGGAATGTTGTCTTCTAAGGAAAAAAGTCTGTCCTACCCTTTCATTTTCTACTTACAGACAGATGTACTGTACAATATTTGTAGCTGTGGGTTTCATATGCTATCAATTGTCAAAAGGAAACCAAAGGTCGTCAGTGGAAAACAAAGTAAACATTTATTAAAAAAACAGAAACAGATGCCAGCACTTAACTAACTAGAAGGTGCACAGCCCTCTTTTTTTAAAAAAAGCCACTTGCCTACCAATGGCATAAACTATTACAATGTGACCAATTTTAAATTTTACATGTAATGTATAGTTCTGGTGTATGCTCCTTTCATGTTAAAGTTTCTGCTCATGCCAGTACTTTCACATTACATTTTTCAATACATTCAAACATTTTATATAAACACAAGTCACAAATCCAGTCTCTGACGAACACACCTGTTTCCTACGCGGCAATTCCTACAACAGTTTTCAAGTTGAATTTAAGTGCTGGGTAGATTCTCAGAGCTTGAAGTTTGAATATTTAGTTGATACATAGAAGTTTTAAGTGGCTAACTAAAAAGATTACAATATGCAAACTTTCGAGGTAACTCAGGCCCCTTCTTCAGGTAGACATCATTACATTCATAATGGCTAACGCGGTACAACACCCTAGTTTGTACATAGTGAAATGTGTTCTGTCAATGGCTATGTTGCTGCAATAATCACAATATATTTCAGCATAGGTGTTTATGCTTCCT
Organism: Polypterus bichir lapradei; assembly: GCA_026402145.1. Lineage (NCBI taxonomy): Eukaryota > Metazoa > Chordata > Cladistia > Polypteriformes > Polypteridae > Polypterus > Polypterus bichir. The sequence goes on along the minus strand of JANRMT010062837.1, from coordinate 20,176,372 downwards.
GATTTGCAACATTTAACATTTAATTTACATGCCTTTTAACACACTTCCCATTAACATTTACCAGGTAAGTTTCAGGGCCAAGGTTATCTTTCATGAGTCTATTTAAGCATTTCTTTTCTACTGTGTACTTTTGAAGTAACCTCTGTTGGCTACTTGTAAAAATCCTGGTTTTTACAGCAGTTTTTGCCTGCCACCCCATTGACAGATTTCACTGTTTCATCCATATGTTGCCTGACTAAAGACAACTTGATGCAGATTTCTTACTTAGAAATGTTCACATCGGATTTTTTGTGTTTTTACATGAGGTATGTGTAATGAGCTAACAAAATTTGGCAACACACAATAAAAGTGTGTTCTAACACTTACTGTAATGCCTCTAATCATGGTAAGGTCTCTAATTTTTCTGTGCCAACTTTTCACAAAACCATTTATTGCAGGGTGGTATGTAGGTGACTTAAAATGTGTAACATCACTTAATTTCTTGAAGATTTCAAACTCTTGAGATATAAGCTGAGGTCCACTATTACTTACGGGCTCTTTAGGCAACCAATATATAGCAAAATGATTTCTCAATACCTTATTAATTTTAATGACTTTTATAGGGTGCATAGTTCTAATTTCTCGCCATCTAGCATAGACATTAATTCCCCACTGAGACAGTTGTTCACCAGCAAAATCAACATGAATTCTTTCCCAGAAAGCAACTGCCCATCTACATATATGAACTAGAGCGGAATCAGATGTACTACTATGTTGTTTTCATATGTCACATTGATTTACTTCAGTTTCTATGCACTGGTCTAATGTACTATGCCGAAACAAACTTCAGGCCAATGATTTTCATCCTATCTTATCTTCCCATCTGATTTTCCTGGTGAGTGACACAATACTCCAATGGCTATCGTAATTCAGATAACAATCTGTTTTTTAAATGTTTGGAAACTACAACTCGTAACCCCTAAATTATACGTTGTCTTCTATCATCATTTCAAGTCTTCTCTGGAAGACATTGTTTTGGGCAGTCTAATATTATCCTTTGTTTTACCAGTTTTTGTACTGAATCTTTCCGAGTGGTTTCTGGCAATATGGATTACTGTAGTAGGCAATTGATCTAAATAATAGACTCTGCACACAGATTTTGATATTACATCACCATCAATTTTCACAAATATTCTAGATAAGCACTAAAAATTACAATTACTGTGTTCATTGTTCTGACTTCCTTGGTTGAATCTCATATGTACTCTAAAAGCAGCTAATAATAAGAATAAGATCAATCTCTACATGCATGCAGCAGCTAAGGTAGGTATACCAGTCTATAGACCTAGGATTTTATACGACAGTATATGACCAGTTAGCAATATGAACTTCCTCCTGACAGCACCCCTACAAAAGGAGATGCATTACAGACCAAACTCAGTGGCAACTCTGGGTCAACATGCACTAATATGTGGCTCGGCTGTTGTTAATTTTAGCATTTGCAGTGACTGAAATACTTCCACCCCAACTAACTTTGCATCTTTTTGTAATAACACTGTGGAAGGCTTCATTAGAGCAGGCACATTCAGAATACATTTTCCATAGTAATTTAACAATTCTAAAGAAGATCTGTGTTCTGTTACATTTGTGGGTCCAGCTACTGTTCCTCAGTTTTCACCATCATCGGATGAAAACCTGTTGCATCAATTAAATGTCCTAAATGTAGGGCAGCGTGGGACTGAAAAATAATGAGAATTTCTTTCTGGAGGCTTGAAGGGCAGTAGTTCCGACGTTTGCTACTAAGTAGATGTAGTAGACTGCTCTCTACATCATTTGTCCAAGTGGCGTTCTTGAAGTGCTCAAGCCATTGTATGATGCAGTGTGGAAAAAAGGAAGATTAGGCGAGTGGCATCTGCATCATGACAACTCACCTACCCACACAGCATTGAGTGTGCGGCAGTTTCTCACAAAAAACGGGTTGACAACAGTTTTCCATTCCCCCCTACTTCCCAGACCTTGCACCCTGCGATTTTTTTCTTATTGTCAAGAATGAAGAGGGACCTTAAAGGAAAGCATTTTCAGGATGTAGAGGAGGTCAAGAAGCAAACGATGGAGGCACTGAAGGCTATCACTTTGCAAGAGTTTCATAACAGTTTTGAACAATGGAAAGAGCGGTGCGCCAATTGTATTGCGTCTGAGGGAGAGTATTTTGAGGGTGATTAAATTTTGGAAATGTTCTGAGAAATATAAGAAATATAACAAAGAGAAAGATACGGTTGAATGGCCAGGAGGCCTGAAAAAACAAAGAAGCTAAAATACTCCGGTTAGGCTGGAGAAAAAAAAAAATCTACAGGGGTTCCAAGGCCAAAAGATGACCCAACCCCTACTGGGCATTCTACCTAATGTAGATACTTAGGCTTCACATGGAAGAAATTGATGATGACGGTGGTCTTGTGGACATATGGGACACATGCCATTACATCAGTAAACACGGGGGCAGCATGATACCTTAATCAGGTGGTGATGGCGCAGATTGCCACAACAAAAGAAACAGAAAAGACAACAGAGAATAGTACAGATTAGTAGGGAATTGCAGAAGCCAGAGGCAAATGATAATTCAATACCCATATAGACTAACAGGGATACAATTAAAATGTAGCTATGAAAAAGCCATTTTAAAATGATGGGTTTTAGCAGTTTTTAAAATTGTTGTACAGTGTTCCCCTGACAAATGTGTAAAGGTAAAGTATTGCAAATTATAGGTGTACAACAGCAAAAAGACGCCTCACCACTTCTTTTCAGGTAGGTTGTCGGAATTATAAGCAGATCTACATTTAAAGATCTGAGTTTACATGTTGGAGTGTAAGGGGGTAAACATTCCAAAATATAGGACAGGTGAGATTATTTAAACCTTTGTAAACCATTAGTAGTATTTTAAGGTTAATTCTAAATGACAACATAATGATGTTAAAATTGGTGAAATGTGCTCCGATTTTCAACTTCTAGTAATGATTTTTGCTGCTGCATTCTGCACTAACTATAACTGATTGATGTCTTTCTTAGGTAGTCCTGTAAGGCGTGCATTACAGTAATCTAGTTAACTGAAAACAAAAGCGTGAACTACTTTTTCAACGTCTTGTAAAGTTATGAGAGGTTTAATTTTAGCTATATACCTTAAGTGAAAAAATGCAGTTCTAGTAATCAGATTAATATGTGATTTAAAATTTAGCTCAGAGTCAATAATTACTCCTAAATTCTTTACCTCCTAATTAACTTTCAAATCTTAGGGATCAAGTTTATTTCTATTGTTACTATATTGAGTTTTGTCAATCACTAAGATTTCTGTTTTCTCCTTATTTAGTTTGAGAAAGGTACTGCTCATCCATTAGGAAATACAAGTATGACAAAGGATCAGAATGCCAACAGTGTCAGGGTCATCAGGCGCTATCTTTAAATACAGCTATGTGTCGTCAACATAGCTATGGTAGCTCACCATGTGCTTTGAGATAATCTGACCTAATGGAAGCATATATATTGAAAAGAGCAGTTGACTCAGAATAGATCCTTGTGGTACGCCATATAAAATATCTTGGGTGTCCGAAGTATAATCATGACAACTAAAAAAGAATTTTCTACCTGTTAAGTAAGACTGAAACCAATTTAAGACATTGCCAGAGAGGCCCACCCATTGACTAAAGCGATTTATAAGAATACTCTGATCAATGGTGTCAAATGCTGCACTCAAGTTTAAAGGAACCAGAACAGATATACAGTCCCTGTTCATATTAACCTACAAGTCATTTACTACTTTAACCAGTGTAGTTTCTATACTATGATTTGTTTTAAAACCTGACTGAAACTTGACAGGAATAGAATGTTTATTCAAGTAATCATTTAGTTACACAATGACTGCCAATAGAATGTTTATTCAAGTAATCATTTAGCTGTTTAAAATGGAATACTGGGGTTAAGTCAGATTAATTTGAGGTGGGGGGGTGCACTATATTATTTCTAATGTTATTAATTTTCTGTTTAAAAAGTATAGTGAAAGCCTCATAAGTTTCGGTAGTAATTTTTAGGAGGCATTCCATTGAGTGAGCTCGGTTTAGAAGATAATCAATAGAGAAACAGGACCGTCGCCCCTCAAGGCAAACTACCTGTATGTTGTTATATTTAGTTACTTTTGCCTTCAATATTTCATAATGGACTATCAATTTAATTTTTCTCCGTTTACATTCAGCTCTCCAGCATGTTTTTTTTTTAAATCAGATGCTTTTTGGGTTTTACAGGGTATAACACTGCTGGAGGATTTCTTAACTGTCTTTTCAGGGGCGTCTATGTCAGCTGCAGCGCTTACCTTAGCATTAAAGTTTTCCACCTTACTATTAACATTGCTAGTGTTGTTGAGATAATCACTACAAATGAAGTGATTGTTTAGAACAGGGGTGACCAATGTTTCGATCGCGATCCACCAGTAGATCGCAAAGTTAGTGCAGGTAGATCGCGTTGCATTCAAAAAATTTTTTTTTTAAACATTAGTCTATCATATATCCTCCCTATGGCATTTGCCACTTAATTAACATACAGGGCGGCCAGTCTGAGATCTCTTTTCTTCGAAAACACTGGTCATCCTACACTCATGATGAAACGTGCAAGGTACTGCAAAACTACGGCTGTGATCTAGTTGTCCTTCCAATTTATATCGACTAAAGTAGGGATTTTTCAAAAATTGTTTGGGGAGGGTATGGGCTGGATTTTGAATTGGAAGAGGATTTTTTTCTCACAATGTCACAATCAAAGTGCGTTTGTCTGATCTGTCAATCTACCATTGCTATTCCAAAGAAGGAAAATATGGAAAGGCACTTTCAAACTGTTCATAACAACTATGAAACTAACGTCCTTCCAAAAAGCGATCTAAGAAAGAGAAAGGAGAGGGACCTAAAATCAGAGTTAATCGGACAACTGTCATTTTTCACTCGGCTGAATTCAAAAGCTCCTTGACTGCATTATTCGGCTCTACTTATTTATGCGAGTCAGCCTTTTCCCCCATGATGATTATTAAACCCAAATACTGTAGTGACCATAAATGTATTGAGTTGTTATTGTGCAATAAAGGTTATTCAGTCATGCAAGGTACGACAACATACATTTTATGTATAAAGTATGCTCAGTATATATATATATATATATATATATATATATATATACTAGCAAAATACCCGCGCTTCGCAGCGGTGAAGTACTGCCTTAAAATTTTTATTAAGAAGAAAATTAAACCTTTTTAAACTGAGGGAAAATATGCCAATAATTATTTGTTAAGGATCTCTTTGTATTACAGTTCGGCCCTCCAGTTGTAATATGACCAAGCTGTAGCTGTGCGCGGAGCTTACTCTTGAGCATGCAACGTACAGTTGGCCATGTGAACAGTAATCTTGTTTCAAATCTCATAGCTTGGATTGCTGCTGTCATAATCGGTTTGAGTTTCATGGTTTGTTTCAATTACGACAGTATTTGTAGGACTTGTGTTGAAGAGACATTCGGCATCTGTCAAGTGTTGTAAGTATATAACCAGTTTCATTGATAACTTCACATCCAGCTTTTGAGAGTTTAAACATTTCTAAACTTTAAAGTGTCCATTACTGAAATCGTCACCTATGAATCTAAGATGTTTAAGAGGCATTGGCGGTTGTCCAAAGGCGTAAAATATTTGGCCATTTCGGTACACTTAAGCATTTCACTCTTCTAGTGCTCCTGTGTAGTATAATTATCTCCTGTACTGTCATCAGTCCACACCTTGAACCTGTCCCAGTCATTCAATACATAAGACACAATGTTCCTCCGGATATCAATAGTGAGCCTGATATGGCCATGCAATATGTAACAAAGAGAATGGAAAAGGCAGGTGCCATCTCCGGGCATGGAAACCACTTGGTAAGTGACAGTTCTTTGATCCATGGTGATCACCTTGATAGACATGTTAATGGGGGTAAGCTTGGAATGATAAAGGAAATGGGTACCTGAACAATGTAAAGTAAGTCTAAAATACCTATACAATAACTATAATCATAATAAATGAACAATAAAACAGCGGAGAAGCCGTGGATTAAATAAAAAGGCTGTAGTTATCAGCAGGGAGACGTTAATACCGTGGCGAAGCAAGGAAGGGAATGTAGAGACTGGAGCGACAGACGGCCTTATATAGGCAGGCAGCCAACAACGTGGGAGGCGTTGGGATGGGGGACCCAACGCCGCCTCACACGGTGACCGAGCTGCAGGCTATGGACGTATATATGTACGGAAGTAGGATTTAGTTAGCGTTGGGAACCCGCGTACCAAATTTCTTGAAGATAGGCCGATAAGTAACAAAGACCATTGAAAAGTTCAATATGGCGGCCGACAGTGGCATCATATCACCGAAATAAATACCAAATTTCAGCCTTCTACCTATGAATAAGAAAGTCCAACATGGCGGACGTTGTTGACCGTTATGACCGTTACGCGTAGAATTTCGAAATGAAACCTGTTTAACTTTTGTAAGTAAGCTGTAAGGAATGAGCCTGCTAAATTTCAGCCTTTTAGCTACACGGGAAGTTGGAGAATTAGTGACGTTGGAAAGTTCAATATGGCGGCTGACAGTGGCGTCGTACCACCGAAATAAGTATGTACATTGGTTTAGGTTAGCGCAGGGAAGCCGTCTACCAAATTTCGTGAAGATGGGGTCAGCCTTCTACCTACACGGGAAGTTGGAAAATTAGTGACGTTGGAAAGTTCAATATGGCGGCCAACAGTGGCGTCATACCATCGAAATAAGTACATACATCAGTTTCGGTTAGTGCAGGGAATCCGCCTACCAAATTTCGTGAAGTTGGGGCCATAAATAAGAAAGTTCAACATGGCGGACATTGTGGAAATTAGTGACATTGGAAAGTTCAATATGGCGGCTGACAGTGGCGTCATACCATCGAAATAAGTACATATATCAGTTTCGGTTAGCGCAGGGAATCCGCCTACCAAATTTCGTGAAGATGGGGCAATAAATAAGAAAGTTCAACATGGCGGACGTTGTCGACCGTTATCGACCGTTATGACCGTTACGTGTAGAATTTTGAAATGAAACCTGCTTATCTTTTGTAAGTAAGCTGTAAGGAATGAGCCTGCCAAATTTCAGCCTTCTACCTACACGGGAAGTTGGAGAATTAGTGACATTGGAAAGTTCAATATGGCGGCTGACAGTGGCTTCATACCACCGAAATAAGTATGTACATTGGTTTCGGTTAGCGCAGGGAAGCCGCCTACCAAATTTCGTGAAGATGGGGCCA
>JANRMT010062837.1:20138847-20159810 GCA_026402145.1 Polypterus bichir lapradei | reverse complement strand
AATAAGTACATACATCAGTTTCGGTTAGCGCAGGGAATCCGCCTACCAAATTTCATGAAGATGGGGCCATAAATAAGAAAGTTCAACATGGCGAACGTTGTCGACCGTTATGACCGTTACGTGTAGAATTTTGAAATGAAACCTGCTTAACTTTTGTAAGTAAGCTGTAAGGAATGAGCCTGCCAAATTTCAGCCTTCTACCTACACGGGAAGTTGGAGAATTAGTGACGTTGGAAAGTTCAATATGGCGGCTGACAGTGGTGTCATACCACCGAAATAAGTATGTATATTGGTTTCGGTTAGCGCAGGGAAGCCGCCTACCAAATTTCGTGAAGATGGGGCCATGAATAAGAAAGTTCAACATGGCGGACACTGTTGACCGTTATGACCGTTACGCATAGAATTTCGAAATGAAACCTGCTTAACTTTTGTAAGTAAGCTGTAAGGAATGAGCCTGCCAAATTTCAGCCTTCTACCTACACGGGAAGTTGGAGAATTAGTGATGAGTCAGTCAGTGAGTGAGTGAGTGAGTGAGTGAGTGAGTGAGTGAGTGAGTGAGTGAGTGAGTGAGTGAGGGCTTTGCCTTTTATTAGTATAGATTTATTACGATTATAGTTATTGTGTAGGTATTTTAGACTTACTTTACATTGTTCAGGTACCCATTTCCTTTATCATTCCAACCGTACCCCCATTAACATGTCTATCGAGGTGATCACCATTGATCAAAGAACTGTCACTTGCCAAGTGGTTTCCATGCCCGGAGATGGCACCTGCCTTTTCCATTCTCTTTGTTACATATTGCACGGCCATATCAGGCTCACTCTTGATATCCGGAGGAACATTGTGTCTTATGTATTGAATGACTGGGACAGGTTCAAGGTGTGGACTGATGACGGTACAGGAGATAATTATACCACATAGGAGCACTATAAGAGTGAAATGCTTAAGTGTACCGAAATGGCCAAATATTTTACACCTTTGGACAACCGCCAGTGCCTCTTAAACATCTTAGATTCACAGGTGATGATTTCAGTAGTGGACACTTTGATGTTTAGAAATGTTTAAACTCTCAAAAGCTGGATGTGAACTTATCAATCAAACTGGTTGTATGCTTACAACGCTTGACAGATGCCGAATGTCTCTTCAACACAAGTCCTACAAATACTGTCGTAATTGAAACAAACCATGAAACTCAAACCGATTATGACAGCAGCAATCCAAGCTGTGAGATTTGAGACAAGATTACTGTTTACATGGCCAACTGTACGTTGTATGCTCAAGAGTAAGCTCAGCGCACAGCTACAGCTTGGTCATATTACAACTGGAGGGCCGAACTGACAATGTGGCATACAAAGAGATCCTTAACAAGTAATTATTGGTATATTTTCCCTCAGTTTTAAAAAGGTTTAATTGTCTTCTTAATAAAAATTTTAAGGCAGTACTTCGCCGCTGCGAAGCGCGGGTATTTTGCTAGTATAACATAATCCATGATGGTTACAAAATAATACAGAAGGCTTAAAATAATAAAACAATTGTCCATAATAAGGGCTTTTTCTTTGCTTGGAGAGATATATTTCCGGTGAAATAATCATTTTTTCTTCAACCCAGTTACTTTGCGTACCGTAGAGGGTCACCTCCCTGGGGAGCGGTTACTAGCACTTCACCCAATGAGTTTCTTCTAGTTTACTATTTCATTATCCACATTGTCATCAAGAAGAGAATCAAAATCTGTAGCTGAAGATGTCCATGGTTCAAGAACTTGGATGTGCACTTGTTTGACAGCAACTCTAGTAATAATTGATTAGAAAATTGGCAATAAGCAGCAAAATACCACTCAAGGACATAACGATAACATTAAGAGAGTAATCTCTGCTTCACAAACATGGCTCCCCATGATTCCCAGGTTCAAAAAAAGCTAGTACTAAGTATATTGGTTTTACCTTTTCTTTCTAAGATGGATTTTCTTTTCTAAGATGGATTTACAGATAATGTCAGAACTGTCCCAATTCCTAAATATGGTAAAATAACTATTTAATATACCTAGTTTTGTGTGTTCATCTACAATCAGACCTATTAATAATATTGTTGGAGGCGATACAGATGGCATAAGTATTCATCTTAAATAACTGAAAAGTTCTCAGTTTTATGTTGCCACTGGGGTGCACAATAATAATCCTCTTTAATAAAACCCTTGTGTGCGTCCAGTGTCCGTGTGTGTCTTCTGGTGAAGTGCGCGTGCGTGGGGCCACACAGCACGTGTTCAGTCTCTTCCTGTGCATTCCCTGTTCAGAGAGAGACAGATACACACACAGGCGCGCGCGAGTCACGCACACACACACACACAGAGGCACGCACGAGTCACGCACACACACACACACAGGCGCGCGCGAGTCACGCACACACACACACAGGCGCGCGGTGTCCTTGTGTGTATCGTCTGGAGAAGTGCGCATGCGCTGGGCCACACAGCACGTGTTCAGTCTCTTCCTGTGCATTACCTGTGCACAGAGAGAGACAGACACACACACAGGCGCGCGCGCGAGACACACACACACACACACACACACACACAGGCATGTGCGAGTCACGCACGCACACACACACATAGCCGTGCGTGACTCACGCACGCACACACACACACAGGCGCGCGCGAGTCACGCATGCGCACGCACACGCGAGTCACACACACGCACAAGTCACACACACACACGCGAGTCACACACACACACAGGCGCGCGTGAGTCACACACGAGTGAGTCACACACACACACATACACACACACACACACGCACACGTGAGACACACACACACAGGCACACGCGACAGACAGACAGACACACACACACACACAGGCGAGAGACAGACAGACACACACACAGACACAGAGGCGCGCGCTTAAGAGACACACACGCGAGAGACACACACACACAGGCGCGCGCGTGCATTGTTGCAATGTTACTTTTCTTGGTTGTTTATTGAATTACAGATTTTTCAAATGTTCATTTTTTCCCCTGTGCTTAAAACTCATTAAAAAAAGAGTTTTTAGCGAGCGGGTCATAAGGCTATAGTGCAAATTCTTGCAGTGTTAGTTTTCTCTGTTGTTCAAGGTTTTCTTAGTGTTATTCAATGTTTTTACATTTAGTTTACTATTACGCTGTGCTTTCTAAGTATAGTTAACTATATTTGTGCTTAAAAACTTAAAAAAATATATATTTACATACAGTTCATACGGTCTGGAACGGATTAATTGTATTTACATACAATCCTATGGGGGAAATTACTTCGGTTCATGACCAAATCGGGTTACAACCAGAGTTCTGGAACGAATTATGGTCGTGAACCGAGGTTCCACTGTATTACTGTCAGACAAAATTTCACGGAAATACAAACCAGTATTACTGAGAGAGAAAATTAAAGGCACACAATACAGTGACACATATTACAGCCACATACAAGGTCCTTTGCCATTTAATATAGACTGTTTATACAAATGTTTATGCACTACTGTTTTAGCGCCCGTTATTTTAACGGGCTTAATGTCTAGTAAGAGATAAAGTCCTTATACACCTCACCATGCTCACATAAAACATTCATTCATAAGGTTGCCAAAATATACACCCAGCTATGGTCTCAATCTTGAGCCACCTTTATCACATTAGTGCAGCTATTTGTGGAGAGTAGGTGTCAATCCTCCCTTTGGAAGATGTCAGCACTACCTTCCAAAGTGCAAGTCACTGGGCTATTTCTGAGGTCTCATTTATTTCAATTTTAAGGGTTATACCTAAGTTTCTTATTAAGGATTCAAATCTTCAGAGATCTTCAGACTTCATCTGGGCTTTTTAATTCACAGACTGCACATTCACCACTGTATGTATAAGGCACTCCATCTCCTATGGGTCAACTTATTACTTAATTTCACTAATTTTATAATACATATACTCAACAAGCCATAATGTTAATTATTTGACCTATATCACCATCAACATGCTAGCCTAAACTGTATTATCCTATTCAAAAGGTTATGGATATTCTGACCTATAGTAAGTGTCCCTTATTCCCAAAATACTAGTTATGTTTGCAATCCCATAGGCTTATTATTATTCTTTTCAATTAAATAAATGTACCTAAATGTTTAGCTCTACATTATGTGTTACAATATTACAATCAATAACCTATGATATCTAAACTGGAGATCTCTAATAGATCTCTTATGTTATATTAGATTAGATTCTGATTAAATCCAGATTACATAAATCATTGGTCCTTAAAGGTAATTTATTATCTCCTACTAAATATCAGAAGGCATATCAAAACACTTATTTAAAAATATCTATTCTTAACCACTTTGAATTCACAATAATCATGTAGTATTCCCATTAATGCAAACATTCATTTAATACATATTATTTAGGAGTCCCTATATTCTGCTTTATTTGCAAATAATTAGCTTTCCCTTCTATAGCTTTCATAACTTTATGGTTCAAATACTTTTTGAAAGATGTTGCTAGTTGTCAAACAAGTGGACAGTCAAAGTAGGCTCCGGCAAAGAACATTGAGCTCTGCAGAGTAAAAGTGTGAGAAATTTTCTTATCTGATAAGGATTAAGGCAGGTGTTGGGGTCCAATATCCCAGGTAAAAAGGACCACGTCTAGAAGTCTTGGACCAAAGCAGGAAAATGTCATCTATAATTCAGAATCCACAATGGTCATTTGGGCTCAAACATCACCAGCACAGTTGAGCTCTTGGCAGCAGGGATTCATGATGCCTGGACTGGAATTGAAGTGTGTTGTCCAGTAGTCAACTGATCGATGGCCTGATCCGCAACTTGATTCCATCTCCAGTATGGCTGGGTTCTCTTTGGAGTCAGATGATTAGCTTATCTGCAGACCTTTATCACAGCACAATCTCTGGTTCAACTTCAAGTGCTGTCATCTACGATGTACTAGGAAAAACAGCTTTCACCTGCAGATGTAAAGACTTAAAAAATGCTCATTTAAATAGTCAGCATGTTAATTCTTCATTGGTAGCTACTTATGGATCCAAAAATAATATGTCATAAGACGTCAGATCTGTTTCGTTGGGGGTACCCATATTAAAAATATTGCTAGCAGTAAAACAGACGGTCATTTCAATCCAGTCTGTGCTTGTCTGAGTCAACTTGCCTTTAAACAGTCAAAGTAAAATTTAAAATTGATAAGCACAAAGTTCAAACCTTCCTTTATAGCTGTTTCCAGTTTGGCTGCGGTTGCAATTTCCACTCAATTGAAAACATGTCCCAAGTCATTATAAAAATAACGTCAATCTTAATATATAGCAGGGAAAATGTACTGAATAATAAATCATTGCATTGGTCCCAATAATATTGGCATAATATTTAAATTATCTGTATTTGTTCCATAATAATTGAAAAATAGCTTCAAAAATTAACCAAAATTAGACATTTACTTCTACCAATACTTATACCAACCCTTCCCCCCTTATTAACACTTGTGTCAATATTGCTGTTATTATCTTACAAGTAGAGGAGATGTGGAGCAGCAGGGTATCTGAAACTGATCCCATTAATATAATAATTTAATAACAGCCAAATTTTATAGCACTCTTACAAGGAAGACAAATACGTTCAGGCATAGAAAACAAACAAAAGCAAGAGAAGGTTGAGTATTTATTAGTTAAAGAACCATGCTCCGTGGAGGTTGGTGTAAAAAATGCAAGAAGACTTCAGCCAATTATTATAAATTTGTCTTAGTGTTCATTGTACCCCTCCCTTAAATGAATGTCAATATATACCAGTAACCTCCAGAGAACATCTCATAATTAGCATAGCAAGCAGAGTCAAGAAAGAAATCCACAATCTGGACGGGTAAATTCTTAATTATTTTTCCTTTTTTGGCATTAAATATAACAAAAACAGTTAGGCTTCACATCTCCTCTTCCCATGTATCTAATTATAAAGCATTGTTCAAATGTACAAAGTCCTAAGAACATTTTTCTTTTTACACAAAATGTTCATTTTTGAGTATATTTGGACCATATCCAAGATTAGCAAGGTCAGTAAAGTAAAATATTTTATCCATTCCCACTTAAAGTCTCTTAAATTATTACAAAGGTTATTTAACAGCAAAAATAATCTTGGACTCCATCTCTAACCCCTTATAACCTGTTATCTAAAAGCTTAAAGTTTCTATACATGTATCCCAAGTATTTCTTTCTTTCTGGCATTACTAATTATTTTATTAATTAAAGTACCACATACATTTGGATCTTAGGTTTTAGAATCTTAATGAAATGTCTCATTCAATGTTTCATTAAAGCATCAAATATAAAAAGTGAACCTTTCAATAGCTTTGTTGTGATACCAGTATTCCTGTCTATTTCATACAAATATATCCATATTACACACAAAGGAAATGAGGAAAGAAATCAATCAGAATGTTGACTCCAAAGAGCACAGTCTGTTTTTCTGTTAGTTAACCCCCCTTATTCCCTCCTTTTTATAGCATATCTTAATATGGAACACTACCTGGACTAGAAGCCAGTTTTTCTTCAGCTTCATTACTATTTTAAAGAATGTCTCTTTTAATTGAAATGTTTCTCTTTTTAGTTAAAATCCTCCTTGCATCAGAGTCTGGCCAGTACTCAAATGAAAGGGGTGCTCCTAGAAGATCATGCCTAATCTGGAGACTTTTTACACCACCTGTTCATATCTTTTGAATTTGAATTAAGAGCTCTTGTAATTTCAACAAACATTTATATTCTCATACACATTAATATTAATCATTTCATTCTTTCAAACAATATCACATGTTTCACACAACCACTCTCAAACACACTTGAACTTGTTTATCATTTACTCACAGGGATCCCTTTAATACACTATATAACATGCACAAAATTACCCAAACCATTGTATCACACTCAACCTTCCCCCAGTATTAATACTTATTATTTATTTGTACACACTATATTTGGAAACAATGCAGCAAAGGAATCAGAAAGAAAAATGAACTTTGAAGAAGAGCAATTTCCATTCTCACTTAACATTACCAATTAGGACAAACGAACATAAAACAGCCTCTCATGACGTTAGCTTGTGTTAACCCTAGGAAACATAACACAATCCTACTCAGCTCTAAACGGCGCTGGTTTCTAGATCAAGGAGACTCTATTGGCGAAATGACTCAGCGACAACGAGGAATTGCTTCCGTGGCGATCCATTCCTACGTCAATAAGGGCAAATCCAACTATCGAGAAATCACGCGGTTCGATACCACAGCAAGACGGCACTCCCCAGAGAAAAGGCTAAACTGTCACTAAGAATATCAACTCAAAACAAATAACATGTAAGCTTCAACACAAATCACATATAAGCTTGAATCTTAGTATAAGTGCTAACCACTGCGCCACCACACACTCCACTGTAATAATCCCCATAATGCACAATTTCATATTCACACATCACAAGAAAAAGAAAAGGACAGAAGATTAAAAGACATTGTTTCCCTTCTATGTTATAGTTATCAAAAGAACATTTTTCCTTAAGACTTGATCAGGGTCCGAAGGAAAGATGCCTCGCATATTTTATAACCATTTGTATAATTAAAAGTGGATGCGTTTTCATTTTATCAAATGTTACACATGCTCACATTTATTTTAACCCATATTTACTCAGAGCCCTGGAAATTTATATACAAAATTCATTTTAACCCATTTTTAGTCACAAGCTCCGGATATTTATATGCACAAGGCAGTTTCAGCAAATCATAATTAAACTACATTACCTAGAGGTCTCCATGTTTCGCTTTCTTACTTCCATTCACACACATACACACACACAGGCACACAGAGAACAATTAATGCTCACGCACACACACAAAATGTACACGCACACACACACAGACATTAGCGAGCGCCAGGTACCTTTGAAGTTAAATACAGTGCACTTTTTCTTTTCAACGCATGTTATTCTTTCCCCACAAATATATGTACAGATATTTACATATTTACACACATAAATCTATATGCTCACACATTTTTATATAGCTTAATTTTTTTTTTGGTGCTTTCCTTCTACATTTTTCTGAAGGCTGCTTTACTTATCAAACTGTAAATATGGCTCGAAGTATTTGAATCAAGTTAACTTTTTCAGAACTTCACATTTTAATATCCAAATTCTAATTACAATACTTTTCCAATCTTCCAAGTGTTCACACTTCTCCTAATTTTCTTGTGCTTACCTTAATTATGCTTCTTGATAATTTTACGTAATCCTACTGCTGCAAGGAATGAAACTTATGGCAACTGAAAGTATTTACATCATGGTATTAAATTTATTTTTAAGAAATCATATCAATTGAACTATGTTAATGCTTTTCCGGATATATTTTTGTAATATACTCTTTTTCTGTCCTTTAGTTTATATTCATCTTATTGAACTACTTTGGCTTTCATATATTTATTTGCTGTAACTCCTTACAGTAACACTGTCTTGATAAAAATCTTCTCAATGTATCTCTATGCTTGTTTACAAAATCTCACCCACACTCGTTATGTGCTTGATTACTTTATTGTGTCTCTCGTTACCCACTATTTGGGTCCGGAGTTCATTCACATTCACACTTGTCTCTGTACTTGTGGCTTATTTTTACTACCACTAAGAGATAACGGAACTCATGCAGTCACTCACTCAATCATTCCTTATTCGGGTATGGGGCAATTAAAAAATATATATGTGTGTGTTTGCCTATACTTCACCTAGCTACTTTTGCTATTTAATGGTACAATCCTAAATACTGTATTGCTCTTTCATTTTTATCCTAATTCGGCCACAAAATCAGTTTTATCCACTTTACCCAAATGCTCTTCCTGTCCTGTTTCTTTCTTTTCTCCTAATCCTTCCCCCTCATTTCTCACCGTTATGTGTACTTTAAATTTTCCTTTTCCTTCTAACAGTGGGAACTCATATGACACACCTAAAGGCAGTGCTAATGGGGTTCCACCCCCTATCTCTCCGTTACCAAAGCACCGACTCGCTCTTTCTAAAGTGTTTCTTTTCATTGCTTCCCCCATAAACATTTGCATTATGTTTAGTTGCGCTTTTCTCTTTCCCTCTCTCTCTCTCTCTTTTTTTTTTTCACTGACATTTTTTGTTTTATAATTATTTATGTGATTTATCATTCCTTCCCACAGTTCCAGATTAAGTGAACCTTTTCGGGGTCAGCGGTTCTTAACCACTATGAAAACCACTATGAAATATTAAAAGTTAAAATAACAGAATACAATAACACTGTCCCTCTTGAGAGGCGCTGCTATTTCTCTAAGATTATAAATAACAATGCTAGTAATCCCAGAGTCTTATTCTCTACGATAGAACGTCTGCTAAACCCAGGTAACTCAAAGGAATGCCTCCTAAGTACTTCCAGTAAAACCTGTGAGGCTATTGCTGTATTTTTCAATCAAAAAATTAATGATATTAGAAATAACATAGTATATCTCCCCAACATTAAGGATCCTTCTAAACCCCAGCATTCTGTTATAAACAAATTAAACTCTTTCACTAGGATAGATTTACCTGATTTACAAAAAATAATATCTCAATTAAAACCCTCCACCTGCGTCCATGACCCAATACCAACAAATTATTTCAAAGAAGTATCGGGCGTGCTAATTGATAATGTTCTTGACATGGTAAATTCGTCATTAGATACGGGGGTCTTCCCAGACTGTCTTAAGACTGCTGTAGTTAAATCCCTATTTAAGAAACATAATCTTGACCCCTCGGCTCTTGAAAATTTTAGACCCATCTCTAACCTGCCTTTCTTAAGTAAAGTTCTGGAGAAGGCAGTCATTATGCAGTTAAATGACCACCTAAATAAACATGCTATTCTTGATAAATTTCAGTCGGGTTTTAGAAGAAATCACAGCACAGAAACTGCACTCGTTAAAGTAGTAAATGATTTGCGGGTGAATGCAGACAGAGGCCATTTATCTGTTCTCATCCTCTTAGATCTGAGTGCTGCATTTGACACCTGTAGTACATACAGAAAGCAAATGTCAAAAGAGGTGTTAGATTGATTGATGACTTTAAGCCCCGCCCCAAATACGATTGATGACTTTAAGCCCCACCCCAAATATGAAAATATGATTTATGAAAATTTGCTTTATGAAAATATGAAATTATAAAAATATGAAAATATAAAAATATGGATTACGTTAATATGATTTATAAGCTATAAGATATTGACTCATCGCTCTAAGTTATAAACTAATATTAAGAAAATATACAATTTTCTAAAAACGATATAAGATATTGACTCCCTGCTCTAAGTTATAAGTTCACGACACGCGTCTTTATTTTATAAGCACTTATCTTTCCGGCATAGACATAAATAAATCGATTTTCAACAGCTCTAAGTTATAAATTAATAGTAAGAAAATAAATATACAATTTTCTAAAAACGATATAAGATATTGACTCCCTGCTCTAAGTTATAAGTTCACGACACGCGTCTTTATTTTATAAGCACTTATCTTTCCGGCACAGCCATAACTAAAACGATATTCACTCCCCCGCTCTAAGTTGTAAACTAATAGTAAGAAAATAAATATACAATTATCTAACTGACCGTTTCTAAAAACGATATAAGATGCACTAAAATCAAAAGGAAGAAAATACATAGCCACTCCTCATGCCTGCGTGCATCTTTGTAAATTTCACCGGTTCAAAACAATTAATCTAAAAGACTTGTTTTTCAATTACTTCCCCCATCGGAAGGCGCCGAATATGATTTTAATCATATGATCGATCACAGCCTCTCTCTTTACACTTTAATTTAATTACCATGCCGTAACAAGGCAGTGCCTTTCTGATTATAATAATCTAAAATGAGTACCTCCTGTTTTATACCTCAGCAATAAGACATCCAGACGTTGCAACAATTATGTCCCCACAGGGAGTCGGCGCCTTTCTGTTTTCATGTTATCAACCTAAGCAATTAACAAAAGTCTTAATCTAATTTAAACGTGTTCTATTTTTTATATCATAAAGTAAAATACTTATTCTCACACTGAATCAAAGCAATTAAGAAAATATACATTCCTTCTGATTTTTACTAAAATTCATAACATGCTCTGCGAACTTAATCACAAGACTGTTTTTTAAAGCTTAAAAAAAAAAAGACTTTTTAAATTCCTATGGTCTAAGAACAAAGTTATTAAATGAATTATTTTCCACTAACAACTCTCTTATATTCACAATGATCTTTAAAAGCTCGCAAGAAAAGTTATTAAAAAGGGTCTCGCTGTCTATGGTACTTGATAAAAAGTTATTTATATACCGAGTACAAACTCAGCTCTTTTGGCTGTATTTTAGCCCCGTTAATCGGGTAAATGTCAAAATAGACTTTACTTCACATTTACAGTATATCAACTTTAAAATACACGTGGCGATCTAAGAAACTGCTCTTTCCGATATTGTATTTTAGCTGTGTTAATCGTGTAAATGTCAAAATTGATCTCGTTTCACATTTACAGTATATCAACCTAAAAATACACGTGGCGATCTAAGAAACGGCTCCACATATAAAACATCTGCATTTAGCACGACAATCTCTCCGTAAAACATAAAGTATTTGCTTAGATGTGAACCTTACAGCTGTGTGCATTTGAATGAGGCTTCTTTGCCGCTAGAAAGGGTCACTACCCCTTACAGGCGGAACATCAACAACTCGGCACCTATAAGCTTTCTCACAAACGTCCCGTGTGTTTCGCTCCGCCCTTCCAAAGCGGTGCGGAGCCCTAGGTGCTGCATAAAGTGTTCTGCTTCACGGTTTTACCACAATAACTATTCCAGCATTCCGAGTGTCTCCAAGAGCTTTTCATAAGGTAGGCGTTTTCGCTTTTTTCTTCCGCAATGGTAGACAAGGGGAAAAATTACTTTTGTGATTGTTGGTAAGTGTAGATTATCGAAATATATGCCGTTAACGATCGTCTCTCTTCAAACTAATGAAATGATGTTCTTTTATAAATCCGATTTCTGACCGGTTGGTTGCTCAAAAAATGAGTCAGTTCTTCTTTCGGCCGTACTTTTAAATCGAAATGTTGTTTATAAGACCGCCTAGATTTATTAAGTATGTACAAATGTAATACTTTTTTAATGGTAATATACATTTTATGCTGATTGCTTTTAATGGAAATGCACAAACGTATTACTTATAAGAACGTTCAGGCTGATTACTTTTAAATTAAACGTCTTTAAGTACGTACAAACACTTTTAAATCGAAATGTTGTTTATAAGACCGCCTAGATTTAATACTTTTAATGTCTTTGTATGTACAAACTTATTACTTATAATAACGTTCAGGCTGATTACTTTTAAACGTCTTTAAGTACGTACAAACCTAGTCTTTTATATTTTAGAATCGGAGGGTGAACTGTTTGATTCTTTAAATCTAATTAGTTCACAATTGGAGGGTTTAATAGCTGCCACAGATTGTCTTTTTGCAGAATACTCGGCGCTCCCAAAGAGTGGTTATTCTTCCGAAGTTTCCAGTCAGCATCTCGAATCAGCGCAAAGGCCCTCGGACAGTCTACTATTGAACATCTCATTCACGCAGCCCGGTAAGTTGAACTATATTTGTGCGAGTGCGCAGCAAATGTTTATTTTTAAAGAAAACTTAGTATTGCTTGTTTTTTTCAGAACTCGCCTCTCCAGGCTTACTGACTCAGATACTCGGGGGGGGGGGGGGATTCACCGCCGTTTGTATCATCACCCGGACTTCTCACCCAAATAATCGGTGAACCTGAAAGATTTTATCCCGCTGCTAAGGCTGCTGAGCTCAAGGCTGAAATCGAACGAGTGCTGTTGGTTGTTCAAAACTCTTAATCCTTTCTCCAGATATTTGTGAAAAGGTTATTTTATTGTATGCAATTTTAGAAAGCTTGTTCCCCAAATAATGTCAGGCCATATGATTGGTGATGGTCAAAGAAGGAAAAGGCGTGCAAGTAAGGACTTGGACGCTGGGAGCGGTTGTCAAAATGCTGGTTTATTACAAAATATGGTGAATGAACTTAGTTATTCTATTCGGCCCCCAAAAATGCCTACACCACCACCCCAATATTTTAATGAATTGGAATATATTAATTGGCAAAATCAAAACATGATACAAATGAATAATATAATAGCGACCATGAGAGTTCCTTCACCTGTTACCTCTCCCATCGACTTTGACCAGCTTGACAGCCTTTTAGAAGCCCTACGTCCAGTAGCCACCCCCGATGAAATGCAAACATTAAATAACTTGTTAGAAAGGGTTCAGCGGTCTTTGACCAAAAATGTGAATGCTCAAACTGGTCATGGTTTAACAAACACGTTGGGTTCTGTAAATGCTGCCCACTCTCACAGTATGGCCACATCAGTCTCAGTTACCCCCTTGGATACATCTGTACCTTCTGCGTAAGTCTCCTCGGTCTCTGTTACTTCAGCTAACCCTTCTGGGCTCTCTGCTTCAGCACCAGTTGCTAACACCTCTACTTCAGTCTTGCCCTCTGTTTCTATCCCCTCTGTCTCTTTTATTTCAGCTATCCCTTCTTCTGCCAAGCTGTCTGCTTCAGTCCCTGTAGCTCCCACTTCTGCTTCCTCTACTTTAGTATGCCCCTGTGTCCCCTCTGTTCCAGTCCCTGTAGCTCCCACTTCTGCTCCCTCTACTTCAGTAGGCCCCTGTGCCCCCTCTGTTTCTGTATTGGCAACCTCTGTTCCAGTGACTGTATCTTCAGGCCCTGTCTCCTCTGTTTCAGTCCCTTTTGCTACCACTTCTGTTCCCCTTGCTTCAGTCTTGTCCCCTGTTTCAGTCACGGCTTCCTCAGTCCCTATTGCACAGCCATTTGCAGCTACCCCTTCAACCTCTTCAATCACGCCAGTCATGTCCGGTGGTTCTGTGGTATCTAAACCTTCACCCTAGTCTACTTTAGGCATTGCCGGGCCCTCTGCTGTCCCTAGTAATGACGATCAGGGCGTTTTTCAGCAGATTCACACTGAAATAAGACACCCCTTAAATTTCGCAGACGCCTATGAACTAGAGTCTTACGAGGAGGTGTTTAACAGTATTCATCAGACGTTGCAAAGAATTCTAGATAGTTTTTCAGGAACTTTAAATCCGCAAGATGTTGTACAGCTAGAATTGCGTGCTGATTCATTACCTATCAGCGTTTTTATACAGTTGACTGGCTCTAATATTAATGTAGACGGTTTTCTTCAGCAGATAGAGAATCTTCTTCAGAGTTATGCGAGTGTGCTGGCTGATGAGTCTCTGCTAGTCACCCAGATTGTTCGGTCACCTAGTGGGGGCACTCGTTGCGCTCGCAAGGTATCATCTCTACTCAATCATGAAATAGTTAGAAAGAAAATGAGGCATTTAATTATTTCTTATAATTACGGGAATCAGCTCTGTTTTGCCTTTTGTCTGCTTAGCCTCATGGATGACTGGTACATGCAAAACCCACAGTTATGCATGCGTAAAGCGTATAAACTTTAGAGCAGGGCTGGCTTATCTGAGCATGAAAAAGTGTCCTTTGCGGACGTTCATAAATTTTGAAAACTTGCCAGGTATTAAAATTGTTGTCTGGTACAGGTGTCTAAGAAATGAGAAATTTTTAAAATTTGAAAGCCCCTGAGGTAGAAACCCCAAAACCTATTTTATGTTTTTACATGATAACCATTACTACGGTATTTTGAATTTAAAGGGGTTTCTGGGGGTGAAATACTTGTGCGACTACTGTTACACAAGCTACCACTCAATCTTTAGCCATCGTTGTGAAGGCCACTGCAACGTCTGTTTCTCCCCAGATTGTCATCTGATCCCTGAAGAACTTGTCAAGTGTGGTGATTGCAACCGTTACTGCCGGTCCCAATTTTGTTTTATTCAGCATACGATTCCTAAATTTAACGACAAGACCAACGATATGGAAGCGGCCTGTGACACTGCAAAAATGTGTCCCCTGTGTTACAAAACTTACACAGTGAATGCCGCCTTAAAACCCTATAAATGTCGGCCCAAGGAATGTCGTGTTTGTAAAGCAAAAATTGAAAATGATGCAGAAAACCGTCAGTGCTTTATAGAAACCTTGAAGTCTGAGGATCGTTGTGAGAAATACGTATTTTATGATTTTGAAAGTCGGCAAGAAACGGGGGTGCACATTCCTAATTACATGTACTGTAAGACCTTGCGGGGTAAATCCTGGTTCTGGGTGGGTGATGATTGTGTACACCAGTTCTTTGCCAGATACCGTCGCTCCAAGTATCAAGGCTATACCTTCATAGCTCACAATTCAAAAGGTTACGATGGGTACTTTTTAATGAAGTATTTGCTTGAAAATGGTGTGAACCCTAGTGTTACTACTCAAGGAAATAAGCTGATGTGTTTCACAGTGATGGTTACCAATTACGTTTTATAGATTCTTTGAATTTTTTAACAATGAAATTGAGTGCCATGGGGTTTGAAGCCGCAAAAGGTTATTTCCCCCATTTTTTCAATACGTCTGAAAATCAGAATTATATCGGCCCCTACTCTGAACATGAATGCTACGGTGTTCAGAGCATGATGACCAAAGAAAAGGAAGAATTTTTTACCTGGTACGACAGTGTCAAGCATGGTGTTTTTAATTTTAAAGAGGAGATGGCTTTTTATTGTAAAAATGACGTCGAAATTCTTAGAACAGCGTGCATTAAATTCAGAGACAAGGTCATCAAAATTGGCAATATTGACCCGTTTCAATGCATGACCCTGGCATCTCTATGTATGGCCATGTACAGGCAAAACTGTATGCCTCCAAAGTCTATCGGTATAATTCCTTCTGACCATTACAGTAGTAGTCAGAAAAACTATTCAAACGCATCTATTCAATGGTTATTGTATCTCTGTGAAACAGAAAAATTGAACATTCGACACGCTCTAAACCTTGGGGAAGTAAAGAAGAGTTCCTTTTATCTTGACGGCTAAGCCAGAGTTAAAAGTATTCCGACCACCTTTAAATTTGCTGGTGGTTTTTATCACGGCCAGAATGTTATGATTTAAACAGTACCCATCCTTTTAACCGGTATGACTTGTGCGGTTATGTATCAAAAGTTTATGAGAAAATTGTAAATACTTAGGACAAAATTTAATCTAGATGTGCACGTGCTCTGGGAGCATTCTTGGGAGAGGATGAAAAAACAAGACCTCAGGCTACAAACTTTCTTAAAACACTGTGATTTCCCTCAACGTATACAACCGAGGGACTCGTTGTTTGGCGGACGTACCAACGCCATAAAATTGTACCACAAGGCAGTGGGCCCCGAACAGATTCACTATTATGATTTCACTAGCTTGTACCCATTTGTGAATAAAACAAAAATGTACCCGGTCGGTCACCCCACTATCATTTTTCAGCAGTTTGGCGATCTCAGGCAGTATTCTGGATTAATTAAAACCACCGTCCAACCTTCACGTGGTCTCAATTTTCCAGTCCTGCCTCTCAGGTTTTGTGGGAAATTAATGTTCACCCTCTGTCGCACCTGTGCAGAGACAGAAGCTCAGATTGTGGACTGTCGTCACACAGAGGATGAGACAGCTTTAACCGGTACTTGGTACAGTATGGAAATGGCAAAGGCCATTGACAAAGAGTATAAAGTTTCAAAAGTATACGAGATTTGGCATTACCCCGAACGTACTTCTGAGTTATTCTCAGACTATATCAAGCTTCATCTAAAAGGCAAGAAGGAGGCCTCGGGCTATCCTGCCTGGTGTACGGATGAGGCTTCCCGAGACTGTTATATTTTAGATTATTATCAGAAGGAAGGTGTACAATTGGACTGCGATAACATTGCCGTAAATCCAGCCAAGAGACAAATTTCAAAGTTGTTTTTAAATTCTCTTTGGGGTAAATTTGGGCAAAAACCTCTCCATCTCACTACTAGCTTAGTCAAGGACGGTGAGGAATTCTTGCAATATATTTTCTCCAAACAGTATGTTTCTTATTTTGAATTTATCGGCGATGAGACTGCTCAAATACAATGGAAGTACACCGATAAAGTATACCCTACCTGGTAATGTTAATGTTGTCATTGCTGCTTTCACCGCGGCCTATGCCCGGTTAGAGTTGTACGATTTACTGGACTGTCTGGGAGAAAGGGTGTTGTACCACGACACCGACTCGGTCATTTTTACTTCTCAGCCTGGTCAGTACAATCCTCCTCTGGGTGACTATTTAGGAGAGCTCACCAGTGAGTTAAATCTTGGTGATTATATTACTGAATTTGCTTCAGGTGGTCCAAAGACGTACGGGTATAAAACGGCACAAGGCAAAACATGTATGAAGGTAAGAGGTATCACCATAAATCACGAAACTGGTAAAATTATAAACCTCGAGTCACTAACCAATCTAGTTCAGAATTTTGTGACGTCTCATGAAGCCCCTCCTCAAGAGTTACTGGTTCACGGTAAGCAGATCCATCGAAATAGAAAACGTTTCACTTTAGAAAACAGACCACTCAGGAAGAAATTCAGAGTGGTGTATAACAAGAGGGTTCTCCTAAAAGATTACAACACAAGACCTTATGGCTACTAAAAGAGATTTTGATGCACGCCTTCAACACCCCTTCGCTAAAATTATCTCGGGACCCTCTTTTTCCGGTAAATCCTATTATGTGAAAAAATTACTGGAACATTCGAACCACGCTGTGTCTCAACCTTTTCAAAATATAATTTGGTTTTATAGTTGCTGGCAGAAAATGTACGACAAGCTATCGGCTAAATTTCAGCAATTAAAATTTATTGAGGGGCTCCCAAAGTCTTTATGCGACGACGAACTTCTCCCTCCTGAGAAAATAAATTTGGTCATTATAGATGATCTGATGGAATCGGCTAGCGAAACCCAGGAAATAGAAAAAGCTTTCACAAAATATACTCATCATCGGAATCTGTCTATCATTTACTTGGTTCAAAATTTATTCTTTCAAGGAAAGAAAAGCCGAACGATTAATCTTAACGCCAATTTATATTACTCTTTTTAAAAACCCCAGGGACAAATTGCAGATTACTACCTTGGCCCGCCAAATGTATCCGAGGCGTGTTAAGTTCTTTTTTGGAAGCTTTCAAAGATGCTACAAAACTACCGTACGGCTATCTCTTAGTAGATTTAAAGGCACAGACCCCTGACGAACTGCGTTTAAGAACAGGTCTGTTTCCGCCCAATTGGCCGGTCGTGTACACCGTGAAAAGATAAAAGAAGCTGTTCTGAGTCAAAGTTACATATTCTATCAGCATGTCGGCCAGAATAAGGAGACACCTACAGCCTCTCAAGGTGAAATGGTGTTTTTCAATGTGGACTTCAACATCTCAAACTCACTTTCTGAAATCCCCATTGACTTGCATTGGGCAAAAACTGAGTCTTAACTGCCATGTTATGAAACCACTTGAAACACATCTGCGCCATAGTTTTTCAAAGGAATGGACTGTTTTGAACTGTTTCCATGTGGAAAAAAAGCCGTTACCCATGTCTACACAAAGTGATTTTCAGCTCTTGAAACGCGTTAGTGTGAATTCAGGTTCCCATCAACTCTCACTCAGTAGAAAGTCAAAATACTGTGGTAAAAGCAGTTCTAAATGGTGAAGTCCCCAGTTCCCTTATGGTTAAGAACTATTTGGATGGTTTCCCAAGTGTTTTTCAAAGTGGACTTCAACATCTCAAACTCACGTTATGAAATCCCTATTGACTTGCATTGGGCAAAAACTTAGTTGAGTGGAACTCAATGAGTCTTAACTGCCATGTTGTGAAACCACTTGAAACACATCTGCAAAATAGTTTTTTACAGAAATGGACTGTTTTGAACAGTTTCCTTGTGGAAAACAAGCCGTTACCCATGTCAACACGAAGTGATTTTTAGCTCTTGAAACGCGTTCGTGTGAATCCAGGTTCCCTTCAAGTCTCACTCAGTGGAAAGTGAAAATACTGTGGTAAAAGCAGTTCTAAATGGTTAAATCCCCAGTTCCCTTATGATTAAGAACTGTTTGGATGGTTTCCCAAGTGTTTTTCAAAGTGGATTTCAATATCTCAAACTCAGTTTCTGAAATCCCCATTGACTTGCATTTTGATATAAATCATGTTGAGTGGAACTCAAGGAGTCTTAACTTCCATGATGTGAAACCACTTGAACAACATCTGCGCCATAGTTTTTTACATGAATGGACTGTTTTGAACAGTTTCCTTGTGGAAAACAAGCCGTTTCACATGTGTACACAAAGTGATTTTCAGCTACTGAAACGCGTTATTGTGAATTCAGGTTACCTTCAAGTCTCACTCAGTGGAAAGTCAAAATACTGTGGTAAAAGCAGTTCTAAATGGTGAAATCCCCAGTTCCCTTATGGTTAAGAACTGTTTGGATGGTTTCCCAAGTGTTTTTGAAAGTGTCCTTAAACATCTCAAACTCACTTTCTGAAATCCCCATTGAGTTGCAATGGGCAAAAACTGAAGTTGAGTGGTAATCAATGAGTCTTTATTTCTATGTGCTGAAACCACTTATATCACATTTGGAAAGGAGTCTTTTACAGAAATGAACTGTTTTTAACAGTTTCCTTTTGGTTTACAAACCGTCACACGTGTACACAAAGAGATTTTCAGCTCTTGAAACACACTATTGTGAATTCAGGTTACCTTCAACTCTAACTCTGTGGCCAATCAAAAAACTGTGGTAAAAAACAGTTTTAAATAATGAAATCCCCAGTTCCCTTATGGTTAAGAACTGTTTGGCTGGTTTCGCAAGTGTTTTTCAAAGTGCACTTCAACATATCAAACTCACTTTTTGAAATCTCCATTGACTTGCATTGGGCAAAAACTAAGTTGAGTGGAACTCAATGAGTCTTAACTGCCATGTTGTGAAACCACTTGAAACTCATCTGCGCCATAGTTTTTTACAGGAATGGACTGTTTTGAACAGTTTCCGTGTGGAAAACAAGCCGTTTCACATGTGTACACAAAGTGATTTTCAGCTACTGAAACGCGTTATTGTGAATTCAGGTTACCTTCAAGTCTCACTCCGTGGAAAGTTAAAATACTGTGGTAAAAGCAGTTCTAAATGGTGAAATCCCTAGTTCCCTTATGGTTATTTAACGTTTGGATGGTTTCCCAAGTGTTTTTCAAAGTGGACTTCAACATCTCAAACTCACATTCTGAAATCCCCTTGACTTGCATTGGGCAAAAACTGAGTTGAGTGGAACTCAATGAGACATAACTGCCATGTTGTGAAACCACTTGAAACACATCTACGCCATAGTTTTTTACAGGAATGGACTGTTTTGAACAGTTTCCTTGTGGTTTACAAGATGTCACATCTGTACACAAAATGATTTGCAGCTCTTGAAATGTACTATTGTGAATTCAAGTTACCTTCAACTCTAACTCAGTGGCCACTCAAAATACTGTATTAAAAACCATTCTAAATGATGAAATCCCCAGTTCCGTTGTGGTTAAGAACTGTTTGGATGGTTTCCCAGTGTTTTTGAAAGTTTACTTCAACATCTCAAACTCACTTTTTGAAATCCCCTTTGACTTTAATTGGGCAAAAACTCAAGTTGAGTGGTACTCAGTGAGTCTTATTTTTTATGTTGTGAAACCACTTCTATCACATGTGGATTGGAGTCTTTTACAGAAATGGACTGTTTTGAACAGTTTCCTTGTGGTTTGCAAGCTGTCGTATGTGTACACAAAGTGCTCTTCAGCTCTTGAAACACACTATTGTGAATTCAGGATACCTTCCACTCTAACTCTGTGGCCAATCAAAAAACTGTGGCAAAAACCGTTTTAAATGATGAAATCCCAAGTTCCTTTATGGTTAAGAATTATTTGGCTGGTTTCCCAAGTGTTTTTCAAAGTGCACTTCAACATCAAAACTCACTTTTTGAAATCCCCTTGACTTGCATTGGGCAAAAA